>CM077235.1:33161180-33576180 GCA_039654775.1 Spinibarbus caldwelli | reverse complement strand
AATTTAAAATATTAAAATTATAATAGTATCTCAATAACACTGTTGACCACATTATTAATATGAATAGGCCTTAACAGTGCATCCTAACCCTTAACTGAAACAAGTTAAGCTTGTTTATTTGTGACAAGCCCACCTACAGTAAACATTTCAAAAGCAATGAAAGCATTTTGGCTTTTAGTGTGGACAGATTTTTCTTGCTGAAAAGTGTCATGTTGCTCTTTGTTAGGAAACAGTGTTTGCTTCTTAAGTTGCAGAAGTCTCTGAATCCTCTGGAAAGCAGAGGCGCAGCAGCGTGAACTGAATTGTGATGGTTCTGAGCTGACAAAGAGATCCAGAGAGAGTGTGTGATGCTGAGGAGAGGAACACGATCCCTCTGCAGCCCTAAACCCGCATGAGTCAGCCGATTTCAGCTGCAGAGGGCAGGAGGCTCTGGAAGAGGCTCTCGGCGCGTGACCTTGGAAAGGTCAAAGACAAACTGATGTCTTGTGTAGCCTAAGATCAAGGAAGAAAATAGAGAAGCCGCCTGATGCTGTGTGTAGAAGGATCAGTCTCAGTATTACCACACTGCTGTTTTCGTAGCTCAGACTTAATGCAGTTCTCAATCACGGTTTATTTAGGTATCAAATTTGTCTCAGGTGTTTCTTTTAAAATTCATTTGGTGAAATAAAGACAGACACAAATTGTTAACATGCAGTAAGATTACAGAGATATCAAATGGATGTGAAATGTCAATTAAGCACATTTTTCCTCTAAATTCCCATGATCAATTTAATTGATAATGCAATTTGCAATTTTGTAATTGCAATTTTAAAACATTTTTAAATGTAATGGTTTATACTAAAAAAAAAACAAAAAAAAAAACAAATTAAGTCAATTTGTTAATTTAAAAATGTTTATTTTTCATAATATATTTTGACAAATTGTATGTACAGTTGTGCTCAAAATTATTCATACCCTTGGTAAATACGATCAAAGGCGGCTCTGAAAATAAATCTTTAATCCTTCTGATCTTTTATTTTAAAAATGTACAAAAATCTAACCTTTTCATTGGAGAATAAGAATTTAAAATGGGAGGGAAATCTTATTATGAAATAAATGTTTTTCTCTAATACACATTGGCCACAATTAACGGCACCCTTTTATTCAATACTTTTTGAAACCTCCATTTGCCAGTTTAACAGCTCTAAATTTTCTCCTATAATGCCTGATGAGGTTAGAGAACACCTGACAAGAGATCAGAGACCATTCCTTCATCCAGAATCACTCCAGACCCTTTAGATTCCCAGCTCCATGTTGGTGGTGCTTCTCTTCAGTTCACCCCACTCATTTTCTACAGGGTTCAGGTCAGAGGACTGGAATGGCCATAGCAGAAGCCTGGTTTTGTGCTCAGTGACCCATTTTTGTGTTGTTTTTGAGGTTTGTGTTTGGATTATTGTACGGCTGGAAGATCCAAACATGGCCCATTATAAGATTTCTAACAGAGTTGATTTTTTATCTGTTGGTATTTGTTAGAATCCATGATGCCATGTGTCTAAACAAGATGTCCAGGACCTCCAGCAGAAATATAGGCCCACAACATCAAAAATACAGCAGTATATTTCATTGTACACATGGAGTACTTTTTATCCCTGTGTTCACCAAACCCATCTTGAGTGTTTGCTGCTAAAAAGCTCATTTTTTAGTTTCATCTGACCATAGAAGCCAGTCCCATTTGAAGTTCCAGTCGTGTCTGATAACTGAATATGCTGGAGTTTGTTTTTGGATGAGAGCATTTTTTCTTTATTTTTTTTTTTTCTTGAAACCCTCCCAAACAACATGTGGTGATGTAGGTGCTGTTTGATATATTTTTTAAGGTTTTCTGACCCCAAGACAAGCTGTGGTCCTTGGAGAGTCTTTAGCCACTCAAACTCTCCTTCTCACCGTGCATTAGGACGATATAGACACATGTCCTCTTCCAGACACTTTTGTAATATTTTATGTTCACTGGAACCTCTTAATTATTGCCCTGATGGTGGAAATGGGAATTTTCACTGCTCTAGCTCTTTTCTTACAACCACTTTCTAATTTGTGAAGCTCAGTTATCTTTTGCTGCACATCAGAACTATATTCTTTGGTTTTTCTCATTGTGATGGATGATCAAGGGAAGCTGGCCTTTGTTTCCCCTCATATTTATAATCCTGTGTGACAGGAAGCTATGGCTGGATAATTTTATGTTCATAATCACCCTGGAGTGCTCAAAATTGTAAATATGATTGGGAATATACTTCAGAGATATTTTACTCATAAGAATTTCTAGGTGTGTCAATAATTGTGTCCAACGTGTATTTGAGAAAAAAACATTTATTTCATCATGAGATTTCCCCCCATTTTCAATTGTTTTAGTTCAATGAAAGGTTAGAGTTTTGTGATTTTTAAAAAAAAATAAAAGTTCAAAAGGATTAACAATGCAGATTTATTTTCACAGCCTTCTTTGATCATATTTACCAAGGGTATGAATAATGTTGAGCACAGCTGTATATAGGTTAATGTACTTAATAATTTTTAATTATTTTTATGTAAATTATAGATCTATAAAATATAAAATACACCTAAATATGCAATAGAATTATAGAATAATTATATTTTGAGTGAAATAAATACCAGATTTTTGTATTATGACATTATTTTCATGACAAGTAAGCACATTTCCCTCCAAATTCTCATTATCATATTGCAAAATCATTTTTAAAATTTTGAATTTTATTTTTATATTACCATATATATATATATATATATATATATATGTGTGTGTGTGTGTGTGTGGCCTTTTTTTAATGATTTTTGTCAAAAATCTGAAAATTTACATACTAAAATCTATTGAAAAAAAACCTATAAAAATCTTAATATTTTGCATTAGATTTTTCTAAATATATTCTGTTTTCACATTTATTTTAGTTAAACTTTTAGTAATTTTGTTTGTGTGGTTTTTAAATAGATTTTTAAATAAATATTTTTAAATAGGTCTTTATAGGTTTTATTAATTTTATTGATTTTAGTTTATTTAGTTTTAATTATTTTAGTAAAACTAGAGTTGAACTAAAACAAAATGAGAAACGTTGGAACTACTGTAGCTGAAATAGAATAACCTTAATTAAATTTTTATTGTATTTATTTTAAGTAATTTTAATTTTATTGTAGTTATTTTAAGTAATAGGAATGTTTTTTTATATATATATATTTTTTAGTTTTAGTTGACTATAATAACCCTGATTTGTTCTCCATTCTCTGAGACTTTTGTTCGTTGCAGTAGAATTTGTGTATGTGTAAATGGATTTTAAATGTATATAATCAGAAGAAAGAACAAATTAGATGTGAATCAGGTGTTGTGCTCATGTGTTTGTCCACACAAGAGTGTTTGTGTTGTACTGGTGTGTGTGTGTTTGTGTGTGTGTGTGTGTGTGTGTTCACCTTTGTGTCTGTACCTGTGATTGTGGATTTAATTTACTGCCTTTGGTTTGATGAATGACCCGGCTCTGGATGAACGCCGCTGGATGACAAAATTCTCTAAAATGAACCAAGGCTTCCAAGGTTGTGAATTGGATTTTCTGGATTGATCTGGGGCACAGACAGGGAAATGGACTGAACACACAGAGGACCCTGATGGATGGGTCAGGACTTAATACACAGAATGACGCACAGCATGTACGATGAATGACGTTTATTATCTTTGGTGGCTCTTATTTATTTCTCTCCCATCCTGAGGAGCTAGATGTTTCATAGTTGTGTTTCAATATCACATGGGGTGAATTTAATCCCAAGGAGCCTCTGTGTGTTTGATCTTCTAAATATAGACACAAAATAACCCTCAAAATTCACCATGAAACAAGGCCATATGTAAATATATGCATAAAGTATATATACTAACGGTTAAAAATTTGGAATAATTAAATTTTTTAAAATGTTTTGATCTCTTCTGCTCACCAAGGCTGCATTTATTTGATCAAAAATGCAGTAAAAATATTGCGAAATAGTATTACAATTCAAAATAACTGCTTTCTGTTGTAATATATTTTAAAATGTAATTTATTTCTGTGATGTAAAAGTTGAATTTTCAGCATCATTACTCCAGTCTTCAGTGTCACATGATCCTTCAGAAATCATTCTAATCCTGATTTTAAATTATTTTTAATACATTTAAAATAAATTCTAATAGAAAACAGATATTTTAAATTTTAATAATATTTCACAATATTATATTGTGAAAATATATACACAAATAATGGTAGACTTAAGCCTGTTTATGCCACTTAATAAAAATAAAAAAGGTAATTGCAACTTTTTATCTTGCAATTCTGACTTTTTTTCTCACAATTGTGACTTTATATCACGCAATTCTGAGAAAAAGGTTAGAACTGTGAGAATTCTTTTCCCTCAGAACTGAACTTTATAACTTGCAATTGCGAGTTTATGTCTTGCAATTCTGAGGGAAAAAATCATAATTGAGAGTTTATTACTTTTTTCTCACAATTGCAAATTTATATCTCACAATTCTGACTTTATTTCTCACAACTGCGAGTTTATATCTTTCAATTCTGAGAAAAAAAGTCAGAATTGTGAGATTAAAAAGTTGCAATTACCATTTTTCTATTCAGTGGCAGAAATGGCCTTCCATAGATTTGGTGAGCAAAAGACACTGAAACCTTCAAATCTGTATTTTTTTTTTTTTTTTTTTCTGTGGAACACAAAAGAAAATTTTGTGAGGGTTTTGTTCATACAAGGAAAGTCAATGGTATCCAATAACGTTTGGGCCGAAAAAAAGTCTTCAAAATATCTTTTTGCGTTCCACAGAAGAAAGAAAGTGACAAGAAAGTGAGTGAATTATAGCAGAATATCAATTTAAAATAGGATACAAGAAAGCATTTTAGCACTGAAATAATTACACCCTTCATTTTTAAGACATGAAAGCTCAATAAAGCAGGAATACATTCACCACTTTGTAATAAGCATTCAAATCACATACTTTTGAATGAAGTCTGATAAAGTTTAATTACTTTCCACAAACAGATATTTAAATTCACACTCTGTTCGATGGAGGACTCTTCAGGGTTTCAGCTTTCGAGCAATTTAAAAACACTTGGCATCAAGAAAAGGTCACCAAGTTCCTTTCCCCAAATGAACGGCAATGTCAAGATGTTTTTTAATCATTCTGGTACTCTTGAATCTTAAATGTGTGTGTTTTACTCTCTGTCAGAGATCTGTCTGCTGACGCGAGGCCGTCGTACAGCGAGTGTGCGAGCGGAGACCTACTGTCGTCTGTATTCGCTCTCCGTGGACAATTTTAATGAGGTTTTGGAGGAGTATCCCATGATGAGGAGGGCTTTTGAGACTGTAGCCATTGACCGACTGGACCGCTTGGGTAAGCGAAACCTAAAACACCTTCTCAAAGAACAATAATGTGAACATTTTAATGCCTTAAAGGATTATTCAGGGTTAAACACAGCTTAAGCTTTATGGACGGCATCTGTGTCGATAAAATATTGACTTGTCGATAATGTTGAGCTTGTAAAAAACAACAGAAAACCTGTTAACAGTAATGCACTTGTCCCATCAACTTCTACTGTAAATGTTCTAGTGAGTTTAAAGCAGAAATGTGGATTCGATCTCACGTGTTACAGTAGGAACACTTAGCACAGTCCTTTAACAGAGTAACTGATGGATATTTAAGAAATAAATAGGATAAATAAGTAAAAGGTTAAGTCTTTTATTGCTCAAATCTATCATAGTTTTTAATAAAGATCCTGTGGATTCGGGATAACAACAGGAAAATTGCTCACAGCGTGTGATTTGAATCCAACTGTGTCTTAAATTCACTGAAGTAAATGTGTTGTTGAAAGCAGTGAGTTTATTACGAAGGCGGTTCTTTAATGGCTGTGGTGAATGAATGTTTTAGCAGAGATACATTTAAAAACAACTTCTCATAAAGTGTTTTAGCATGCCAAATACACAAACTGAGATGTTATGCATTGAAATTCATGTTTAAAGAACTGCTGTTAAAAATATGATAGTATATAGAAAAAAATTAGATAAGCTCACTAAATGATGACATTAATAGACTAGCCAGTTGTTGGATGACTAGTCAAACATCCTGATCCATACCTGTGGTTAAATGAGTTGTAAAATTGCATAAATCATCAATTTGTTGGACTCCTAAATATTCCTTTTGTTCATAGAGCAAGTTGTATCAAGTCTGTATTTTTCTTTGAGACTTTTATTGGAAATGAAAATTTTACTTTGTCAAGCAGTATTGCACTCAAAGGTGCTATGGTGAGTTTTATAAGGTGCATCCATTTGAATAGATTTTGTTTTTAAATTGTGATACATTATGATTTCTAAACATATTTTTTACTTTACCAAAATAATAATAATAATAATAATAATAATTTTACTGTAACTAAATAATAATAAAAAAATTGCTATTATTATTATTATTATTATTATTGTTGTTGTTGTTGTTGCTTTATTGTTGTTAATGATAATCCTTTTATCATTATTATTATTATTATTATTATTATTATTATATTGAAATGCCCTATTGATTTTATTCATTTTTAGCATCAACATGGAATAAACATAAATTATTTAATCACTTATTTCATTAGAAATTAAAACACAATTATAAAATAATAAAATAAAACATTCATGTATTTATTTGATAATATTTATTTGTAGGATTAAGCTTGACGAATGTGGTCAACACTACCATTTAAGTAAAAACTAAAAAAAAATTTTTTTTTTTACTTGTCTTCCAAGAATTTGTAACATTTTGGATAATGTACTTTTAAACTATGTTAACTGGGCACAAACATATACCATACTCATGGAAAATGCCAATTATTTTTATCTTTCATTGCAGGAAAAAAGAATTCCATCCTAATGAACAAAGTGCAGCACGACTTAAACTCCGGCATCTTAAACAACCACGAGAACGAGATGATCCAAGAGATTGTGAAGTACGACCGCGAGATGGTGAAGCTGATCGACCTGCAGCGCCCGCGCGCCATGTCCATGACGCCCTCCATCCCTGGCGGGATCTTTGCTCCGCCTGGCCAGTCGCAGGGCGGCAGCTCTGCCATCGCTACTCTCCAGCAGGCGGTGGCCATGAGCTTCTGTCCCCAGTTCGGTCCGATGGTGGGTCCCAGCACCATGCAGTCGCCCCGGATGGTCCGACGGTTCCATGTAGTGCAAAACCTTGCTAGTCCAGTGGCGGTTACTCCTCAGCAGTCTCAGCTAGGGCTTGGCGCGCTTGCAGGCGTCGCTATGGCTAGTCCGCCGGTTCAAAGCCCGCTAGCGGTGGCGGGCGGACGAACTTTCCAGTATGGGATCGGCCCAATGGGTGCGCGCTCTGGATCTCAGCTGTCACTCATTCAACAGCATGTCCCCAGTCCAACACGCCCCAAGGGAACCCAACCATTGCAACAAACAGGGAGCCTGACCCAGGACGCCAGAGCCCTATCAGCTTCTCAACCCTCCCTACCACAAGATAGCACTCCACCCGTCGCTCCAAGTCCGCCACCGTCGACCCATGTCTCCTCAACGTCGATTGGCCCACCTCAAGCACCCCATCCTGCCATTCCAGGGCCTTCTGGAGTCCGGAGCGCAATTCCACAGAGAATGGCGCTGCCCCATCAGGCGTCCGCAGCCGTGGTTGGGAATTACCCATCCACACCGCCCCCTACAGGCACTCCACCTGCCGTAGCGGGACCGGACTCGATTATCCGCAAGAAAGATTCCATAGTCAGCCTTCCCGAGACGGACTTCACAGCCAGATCCCGGCTATCTTCCAACCTCTGACGAGAACTCTGAGACACTTTGCGATACTTTTTGTGAGTCACAGTTTGTTCTTTTTGATCGAGTCCCGCACTCGTTGGGTGGCTTTTCATAGGAACCAAAGGGAGGGCGTTCAGACAGACTTAAGGTGTGGTCACATTTACCGAAATTTTGTGGGCGACAGTTTCGTGCACAGATGGTCGCTTGAATTCACCATGTTGAGCAATGCAGCTGCATGTTTTGAGAGTTCCGTGCTTTATACATCGCTACAAATTTTGCTGAAATATTACTAATGTGACCTCACCTTTACCGCTACTAGATTTAACGTCTCCGCTACGAATAGATTCACGAGGTCGGATGCCTCGGTCGTGTAGCTAGTGCCGCTTCTGTACAGTTTCGGATGCCTCTTAATATATTTGTCTTTATCGTCTCGGGTGAAAGGGAGAAATCCTGTTGTGTGTTACGTGGTGTTTTCCGTAGAGTTCATACAATGCAATCGGGCGACTAGAAAATCAGGGACTTGCAAGAGATAACAATGATGAGATTTGATGCTTCGCGAAAGTGTTTTGGAATGTCTCCATTCTTTCTGTATAAGCTCTACTTGTAGCAATCTAATTACTTGTCTTTCACTTTGTTGTAAAGTATCGATAAAAAAAAAAAACAAGTATTATGGACCGCTGGTCGATCTTATATCTTAATGTAAATGAGGTAAAAAAGGGAAAAAATAAGTTCTAATAGAAAACACACAAATTGTATTTACTCGAAAACCAAAGTTGAGCTTGAACACAAGTTTTGGTTGTGTCTGTGTCAACTGAGAAAAACAAGTCAAATGAAAACGTCTTCTATTTAACTGCCTTGATTCCGAGTTTAGAAGCCATATACATGGTCTGTGTGTGCGTGCGTGTGTATTTGTGCACATATGCTTATTATTCGTTTCATTTATAAACCAATTTGAACGAACGGGAGTGTAATGCTTGCATTTTTACGCTGTTTCGTCAGGTGTGTATGAAGGCAATACTTCACTGCATCTGAATTTAATCTGCAATGGGTCGTTTAAATTAGCAGGCAAACCAAAATAATCATGCTGTTTTTTGTGATCCATGTTGATCTGCACATGCAATATAATTCTGCAATATTCTTGCCCTGCCTTTTATACGAAAACTTCATATCGCAGCATAAGAAATTTAATGAGAGTTATTCAGAGAATGTTCGAAACCTCCTCTTTTAAGGCACTGGATATGGTTGCGCAGCTTTCACAATATGTTATGAAATTTGTCCTCGTTTTATACAGTTACACGTAATTTTTTGTCGCTTTATGTTCGGGGGTCTACAGCAGTTGTGCGTTTCAGTGATGTAAACAGGTTTTGTAATGTGTTATGGTTCTCTGTGTTGAGTTTTATTTTATTGTTGGACAGTACTACAGTCACAATAAATAGAAAAAGTCACAATTTTGAAAAGGTCAAAGGTCAGAGAGGTTGGTTGTTCCAGTGTAGACCTTAAAAAAATTGTAATATTTAATAAAAAATGTAATATAAAAATATAAAAGACAATATTATCTATATAATGTAATATTATTGTAAAAATATAATATCTTCTATATCTATTTATTTATTCTGTATTTTACAGTTAAACAGTGACATTTTTATATCATTGCCTGTTGTGTTAAAAATAGATCCTGATTTGCACAAATTACTGAGTATCTAAAACATGCTGCATATTAATGGCCTGTAAACATAATACAAAGTTTGTGCGTGGGCTCAGTTTGCAGGCCTGTGAGCGCTGGCTGAATCGTTGATTTGTTGATTGCTTGCGAACAGATGTAAACTATTGGGTTGATTTACGAACTTGTCTCTTTACAAGAATGTAGTTGTTTGTTTCATTGTCAACTGCTGCAGATTTTTCTCACTTGAACTTTGAAAATTGTAAATATGATGCTGTAAATTATTTTATGTGCAAACCTGGGCAGTAACATAGGAAAAATGATTTTAGAAAAACAAAAACGAGATCGGTGCATAATGGATTTTGAATGTATGCCAAATGGCATTAACGATGTGACCTGAATATTAACAACTGCCATGTAAATAGATCAGTAATAATTCATGCAAAATGGAAATTGTGTGTATTTGCCGATTATTTGTAGCGATCACGTCCTAAGTACTTTAATCAGATACGTCTAGAATGCTTTTATTTTTCTAAGTCTAAAGTTGATCCATCTGTGGATTATACAGTAGTAACACAAAGCACACTGTGTCCCATTAGTGCCCTCTATAGGACAGGTATTATTACATTCCCCAGTTGCACTGGATGATTTTGAGTTTGTGGGAGTTGTGCGATTGAAACAGGCAGCTTAATCAATTAAAACAAAAACAAACAAACATTGAAAAGATTTCCTGAAACAACAGTATATTGATTACTATTGATTTTACAATATACAGTAAGCCTGCATTTACACTGCTGATATGCACAGATCAGATCATGTTGCGTGCATGTTTGTGCAAGGGCACAAACACAAGCGATCATATTTTTTTCATCCGATCTGGGTCACTTTCAGATGTGGTTCTGAATCTGAAATGTATCTGATGTGTCTGGTCATCTGGTCAACATTTAAGCACTTGTGTCCAGTGGTCTAAAATCAACACTTGGTGTTTTGCTAAGGATAGGTTGTGTCTTAAAGGAATAGCTCACCCAGAAATAACAATTTGCTGAAAATTTACTCACTCTCAGGCCATCCGAGATGTAGTTAAGTTTATTTCTTCATGGGAACAGATTTAGAGAAGTGTACCATTAAATCACTTGCTCACCATTGGATCTTCTGCAGTGAATGGGTGCCGTCAAAATGAGAGACCAAACAGCTGATAAAAACATCACAATATTCCACAAGTAATCCACACACCGCTCTAGTACATCAATTAACATCTTTTGAAGAAAAAAACTGTTTGGAAGAAACAAATCCATCATTTTTAACTTAAAACTATTGCTTCTGAGTTCATAATCTATAATATTGGCTCCGCCAATTAAAAAGTTGTACTGTCTGAATTAGGGGAGAAATATGCACAGATCAAGCACTGTTTATAAGCCAAAACAGAAAAAATAATTTTTAAGTTAAAATGCCTTAATGATGGATTTGTCCATTCGCTGTGGAGGATCCATTGGTGAGCAAGTGATGTAATGCTAAATTTCTCTAAATCTGTTCCAATAAAGAAACAAAGTCATCTACATCTTGGATGGCCTGAGGGTGAGTAAATTTTCTTTTTTAGGTGAATGTAAACTTATCAGATCTGTGCATTAGACTTTGCATTGTAAAGGCAGCGTAACACTGCATCTACACTGGAAGCAGATGATAAAAAAACAAACAAAAACAAAAAACAACTGGTATAAAATTAACTTCAATGGAACATCACTAATTGGCATTGAAGTAATGGTCAAACATTTCACCCTGTAAAGCCTGACATATTAAATAATAGTCAGAAATTTTGGAGAAGATGGAGAAGTTTATTGAACCTTTATACAAAATAATAAAAAAAAGTTTAAAAAATAGTGAGTCATATTTGATACATCAGGCTTTTATGGCTCATATAGTATGGTATAGTGAGAATATGGAGCTCATACAATGCAGTTTTATTCAGAGGCTCAAACTGAGCAAAAATATGCAATTTGGTGCAGATGCTGATATTTATATAGGAAAAATTAAGATAATAGCTTGTAATGTAAATCAATGAGCTCTTTATAACAGTATTGCAGACTACTTACATAAAATGCATATAAATATCAGTCTTCACTATATATCTCTCAGTAATGTCTTAGTAAGATGATATTTAAATGCTGAGTTTTATGATCAAAACATATAATCCAATGCAATACAATTATGATCGAGAGATAAACTTTTCTCAAAAGCTTGATGATAATATTTGATACTCACATTTTAACATGATTTTTCTAAACAGAATTATGAAGAATTATATAAAAAAAATCTAAAGAAGCTAAAAAAAAAGTCGAAACTATCAGGCATGTAGTAGACTGTGTGCAACAGGTTTAACAGTGTAAAAAATATTATACAGTAGGCTTTATAGTGTTAAATACATAGGTTTATATTGCTTTTATGCATTTGGCAGATGTTTTTTGTCCAAAGTAAATGTAAAAAGATGCATTCTGGGAATCAAACCCATGACCTTGGTATTGCAGCACCATGCTGTTTGAGCAACAGGAATGCAAGAAATTAAATTAATAAAAAAATAATTTTATTTCAGACTGAGTGGAAAAACAAATCGTCTGAAGAAGCCATGCAACACTGCACAAATAGAAACATGGTGTTTGTCAACTGATGGCATGTTGCTTTCATTGTGAACAGCTCTGTTGATTATAATGGCAGCTTTTTGGTTTTAAAATTTAGCGGCACAGCGCTCGCATCCAGTGTAGATGCGGTCTAAAGGCATAATTTCAATCAAACCTAAAAAAGTCTCAATAAAGACAGCGAACTGAACCTCCACACACATCACCTGTAACAAAAGAGTCTGATGATATTAATCTGAGAAAGGAAGCTAGGAAATGACAGTCCGTCGACCGATGAAACTTTATCACAGGATTGCAATGTAATCTCTCTTCTTTGGTTTCTCAGTAAAGGCACATTCTGTTTCTGTTTCCGAATAAACCTTTCAATTCTGCTAGGGCTTTATGTTCTCTCGCCCAAGGACACAAACCACGCTTTAATTCGTCTCAAGCGTTGGTCGATAAGGATGGGTATGGCAGTGAATGTATGCGAATAACTGGACCGCTTTATTTACATATGTACACATGTTTTCATATGTAATGGTTTTAGCCCTAATTAAGCTGCTGTCTGATTGTTCGAATGGAGATCACAGCCAAATGTAAGTATTTTACCGTTGCTCCACGGCAGACTCATATTGTACCCGTTCACGCTCTCACCGCAGGCCTCGTCTGCCGTTAAGCCATCTGTGTGGAAAACGTGTGACACTTTTATTCTGCTTTTCCAGTGCGGAAAGGCTGGCAGATGCGAGCGAGGCAATCTTCCCTGCTAGCGCTTGAAGGACAGGCGGACAGATTGACTGAACATTCCTCCATATTCCCGGCATCAAATGTAAATCAGGGTACTTTATGTTTCTGTTATGAGAAGTGTTTTTTTTTTCATCCCTTGTCTGTCTGTTTCTTTTCTGTTTTGACAATGTGCCCCAATGCACAATGTACTGTAAATACCTAGTGCCTAGTATATCTAGTTTCCAAATAGTCTATTTTTAGTCGTATGTGGCTCTACGAAAGACAAATGCAAAGTTTGTGTCTTTTCTTTTTTAAAGGGAACGTTCACCCAAAAATGATTTGCTTTAAAGCATCTTCACACAGCTCTTTTCTATACAAAGTTCATTGTGACCATGTTTATCAGACTACAAAAAAATACAACCAACCAATCAATCAATCAATCAATCAATCAATCAATCAATCAATAAATAAATAAATAAATGCTTAATCAGTTTTCAATTTCCAAATATCTACATATTCTTAAATCATTATATGATTTCTTGAGAAGCAAAATTACTTTAGATATTAAGTCATTGTATCAAAAATTGTATTAAAACAAGAACAAATATCTGCCAATGGGTTCAAAAAGTACAATTATTTCATAGGGGAAAACGAGATAAGGATAAACGAGATTTTTTTTTTTTTTTTTTACCCCACTCAGATATATTTTCTTGTTTTTAAGCATAAACTCAATTAATTTTGATATTTTTTCAGAAAACAAGACTTAATAGTCTATGTCATTTTGTTTTTCAAATAAAAGTATTTTGATTTAAGAATGTATTTATATTATATTTGTAATGGAAAATTACAAGACAAAAATAAATTTTTTTTGCACTTTTTTTAGTTATTTTATCATTGAGATTCTATTATAGGTTTTATTAATATTTAGATTTTTTTATATTTTCTTTTCATTTTAATTGTATTTAAAGTTTTAGTAATTCTTTATTTATTTTTTTTACATATCTATATTATATTCATTTTATTTCAGTTTTAATTTTAGTTATTTTATTTATTTATTTTCAATTTATAGTATTTTTATATTTATTTATTTATAGTTAACTATAATAACCTTGGTGCAATGTATGATTAATGCACTATATTCCATATCTTCTAAAGTCATACAGATTGAAATTTAGGCTGTTATTTACAGGTAAATAAACTAGTTTCTGTCCTTTTTGGAGCTTGGCAGACATTGATCTCTGAATGTCCACTGTATGAATAAACTGCGTGAAGATTCTTCAAAAATTCTCCTTTTGTTCTTCACAGAAAAAATAATAATATATATTTGTAACAGCATAAGGGAGTCTGAATACGCAGCATTTTCATTTTTGGGTGAATTAATCCTTTAACCTTGCAATATATGTACAGTAGCTGCTAATTAGTGTTAGCGAAACAAATAACCCAGCATAACCTCCTCGTGTGGGGAAACACGACTTGCACATTTCTGTTTGTCTGGAACCCTGAGCCGCATGTCTGTATACAGTACAATGAGTGGGAACTTTAATGGGACCGTTCTTTTGGATCTACCAAAAGCCAGATTTTATTTTAGCACAGATCTGGTAAGAGGTTCTGGGGGTTTTGCTGTTGCAGTTCATAGACATCACAGCAGATTCAACCATGATGAGACTTTTTAGCACATATAAGAGATGGAAAGACTATGTTATTAGTGATTTATATTAGAGACTATTTATAAAGCAAATGACATTATCATGTGGGAAAATGGCACATATAAACAGCAACTGCAATAAGATGTTACAATTCCAGCACGAGGTCACAATTGTCAGGATATAAAATTACTGCAATCCTTGAGTTACTATTTTATCACAGTTTTTAATTGAAGTCAACAAGAAATTACATCTGCAATGCATTTTACTTCCATAATGTGATGTATTTCTGAGTGCAGCAGGATATTGGGTATTGCTTGGGATGGTGAAAATTTGGTTCCTTACAAGGAATGAAAAGTGAGTTTGGATTATTATAGAGGACTTCCCTTCTCCTGAACTCTGGGATGTAAACACTGATGGTCAAGTTCACCCTCCAGAGCATCTTCACATATTTTAATGGTAGTACTTTTTATTTTCAGATCTATTGCTCTAACTTTCCATATATTATCATTAACTGTCATTGGAAACATTCTTAAAAAATGAAGGTTCCAAAGGGGGGTTTTGCAGCAACGCCATAAAGAACAATTCTGGGTTCCTCAAAGAACCTTTCAGCCAACAGATCCATTTTTTTCTTACTGTGAAGAACATTTTAAAAAACATTAAAAAAAGAACCTTTTTGAACCTTCAGCATCCATGGAATTTAAATATTTAAAATGTTCTTTAAACTAATAATTTTTTTTTTTTTTTTAAGAACTGTTAACTGAAAGCTTTTTGGGGGAAGCAAAAATGGTTATTTTATGGTATCGCTCCATAGAAATAACTTTTTGTGTAATGAAAAGATTACAGGGATTTTCAAGGTTCTGTCAAGAATGTAAATGTTTGGACCACTTTTTGAACACTTTGGACCATTTGAAAGGCCTGAATTGCTGAAGCGTTGGGAGAACAGCAGCAAAGCCTTGTAAATTCACGACTCGTTTTGTGTCTTTCTCTTTAACATGCGGCCGCAGCTCTGTTCGCAGACGTGATTTTATATGTAACTGTTCTTGTTTGAATATTCATGTGGGACCTTCCAGCTTTATCTAAGTGTTGGCGTAGCATCAGAAAGTGTTTTAACAAGAACAAACTGACTTTGATAGTGCAAATATATCCGTATTACCGTGACTAGTGTTCTTTCTTAAAGCTGTCTTCAGTATCACGTCTCTCTTTCTGTCCGCTGACGTTTCCTATACTCTCCCACAAGCCGTCCAATTAAACGTGATTCAATGAAACGTCAGATTAGGCTTCTGTGGACTAAATGGATCCGGATTTGTGTCTATTTCTGCTGACCCAAAACCCAGCGAAAGCTCTGATGTGGCTAATGCTGCTGTGTCATCTGCCTGTTATTCATTTTGTTTCTTTCTGTATGCATAACGAAGAGATGTTTGTTTGTCTCACTTACAGTACAAAAACGTCAGATCAGATATCAGATACCTCTGTATAGCACACCATGGTATGGAATTGGTATAAAGAGACGTCAAAATTTGGTTAAAGAAAAATTATTTTGGGATAATTGTAACTATCCCAAGGTTTATAGTTCTGAAAAAGACAAGGAATTATATACTTTTATTATATACTTTTTTTTTTCTCAATCTCAATTCTCAGTCAGCTATATTCACAGTTATTATTTTGAGCCTAGTGAACTTGAACAATTAATTATTGTAAAATGATTTTTATTTCATTTTTTTGGAATTTTATTTATTTATTTATTTTTTAATTATTGTAATTTGAATTGAATATCATTTTGTATTTGTAAAAAATTTGAATTTTTTATTATTTTTTATAAATATTTATAGAACAGCCTTTTTGCCATACTGCAGTTTTTATGGTAAACCTGTGGTGTTGTTTTTAAGCGATGTGTCTGGCTTTGCTGCTGTACTCCTGCTGATAATGTGCTATATTTTTGAGAATGTGTGTTTCACTGCAAGGGTCCTGAGCCATAATCACCGTTCGCCCAGTGTGTGTGTGATTCCCTCCTCTGAATGCACTCGCACTCACTCCTTTGTGTGGATATTAGTCAGCCGTCCCATTTGAAGGTCACTCGAGGTACACCGGACTAGAGCGGTTTTGGTCCAGTTGGCAGCCTGATGAGTCTCTGGCAGCCGCTCCATCACCCTGTGTGCCAGAATCGCTCCTGCATCAGACCCATCGTCCCTCTTAGTATTAAGCCATTATGGTTCCAACTCCAATCGTCCTGCTTGCGTCATTCAGAGGGCCACGACAGCTTTGTTCTGATAACTATCCGTAGTTCCAGCCTGTTTCACTCGGTTTTTTAACAGGACTGGAGGGGGAAAACAAAATCGCAGCTCATAACACCTCCTACAGAAGCCCAACATGATAATCTGCTTGTAGTTTATGACCCATGGTGGTGTCATGCCAGATCCAACCTCTCATCAACATACAGCCCCTGATGAACCGCCAGTGGCAGCTGTTTGTATATGATCATGTAAATACAGTCAAATTTAATATTCTGCGTCGGTTTTAACGTCTTATCCCATATGCCAAAATACGGCTACATATTTTGTCTGGCTAAAATGCAAATATATGCCGTTAACAGCATAGCTTAATAAAAATATAATTTTAAATTCAAAAATATGTTTTGTTTAAAAATCTACCATGCTAAAATATGTTACAGAATGTAGCACTTTTGGGCACTGTACAGTAGTCAACATTTGAAGTGGATCAAAACCTTTCATCAAAGTTGTCCTAAAACAAAAACAATACCCGTTCAATATTACAATACTACTCTCTCGCTCTATATATACATGTATGTATTTTAAGATTGGAAATGTATTTTCTTGCACCTTGCAATTTTGTAATATATTTTGGCATTTTAATGTTATTTTTTCCATATGGGATCTTAAAATAATAACAAATGTATCAATTCCAGCTGAATGTCATGATGTGGTTTGAAGAACAATATTTTTTCCAGATGTGGTTTTTAATAGATGTCTTGGGGGTATAAGTGTGCATACTGGGATTTAAAAGAAACCAATTTGCATATTTTAATGGTTAAGACTACAGTAGTCTTTATTTTAGGCCTTTATATTTCTATTTTGGCTCCGAATAGAAAACCCGAAGGAGTCATTTAGGGGTCCAGGGAGGTAGAATTTGGCACAAAGAGGTTTGCTTTTGTTAATTTAGTTACATCTAGATCAGCGAAGGACAAGTGGTTAGTAATACTACAAAAACTCCAGCTGATGTCTGTGACTGCAACATGCGAAGTCTCCTGCTAATGAATATTACCCTTTTTCAGTAATCTGATACATCAGTGACAATGTTGTTGAAGCGTTCCTTACAAATGATGACTTGTTGTGCAATAAAAGATAACATTGGCATACAAAATGATGTTGTTTTACAGATTTCATTTGCCTTCTGTCATGTTTTTCCCTAATTCCCTATTTTTTCTTCACTAATTGGCACTAATCTGTTGTTTTTACATGTGCAAACAGGAAAAGGTGGTTTGATTTCTTTCCATCCAGTTTGGGTCACTTTTTAATATGGTTCTCAATACGATTCATCTGGTCTAGTCATCTAGTACATGACTGAATGAACTGAAATGAATTCATTGAAAAAGTATATTCTTTGACATCAAAATCCACCAATATATTTGTTTAGAACTGCTTTGGCACAAACGGTGCTTGATCTGTGCATATTTTTCTGCTGATTCAGACAATGACTTTTTTACTGGAGAAAGCAATATCATGGATAGAGGAGTCGTTTGACAGATTTCTTGACAGATTTGTTGGTCGATTAGCACAGGTTTTGTTCATTTTGGAACTGCTTGTAGGTCTCACTGATCAGAAATTATGCACCTCAGTTTTTGAGTGAATATTGCCTAAATGATTCCCTTAAGCGCTATTCGGCCAAATTACCTACTGTTTTCTGACCAACACCAAGGTCATGTGGTAATTTAATTGCCGTCTGAATCCACATATTCGAGTTTACAAGAAGAAAATGATTCAAAATTCAATGTTTAAATCCTTTTTGACCACTGCCAAACACTGTATGGTAACTGTTTATTACTGAAAATAAATAAATAAATAAATAATGAAATGCTGGAAAGTATTTACAAGAACAACATTTCATAACCGCTCCACCACGAGTGGAAAGAAGAAAGAGAAGAAAAGCACATAAACATTTGAGATGAGTCATTATAATGGCAGCAACCTGTATGCAATACAATTTTTAATTGTATTATATAGGCCTACATTTACATACATAAAAATATAAACCAAGCAGCTTCATGTTTTCCTTATGTAAATAAGAGGTTGCATTAACTTATTTCTGCTCATCTCCACATTTTTAATGACATCCATTATTTTGAGAGATAAAATGCAAAACAGAAAAAAAAATATTCAACTACAGCGTGTCTATTTTCCTATTTTTAAACATGAAATTTAAATAATCAAATAATAAATAGGATATTGTTAAATATGAATTTATTCTTATTATTCCAAGCATAATACATTTGTAGGATCACAGAACTCACTTCTCCATGAATTCTGAATAAAACGTCATCCGAATCCATGAGTTCTATCACTGAGGTGCCATGTAAATTAAATTTTACGGACGTCCACGTGAGAAACAATTACTTTCCGAATAGGGCTATATAATGTTTTTTTTTTCACTTAAAAACGTGTGTGTGAAGAAATACAAAACAAGTTATCCTCTCCTCTGTCAAAATAACCAAAACGTAGTAATAAGTGTACAGTATGTACACTGTACACTAAGTTGTGACTGTGCAGTTCCTCTACACCTCTGATGATCAAATTCCCCCAGTCACGTCCTCTTTGTCTTCTGCCCGTCCTCTCTACTTCTCCCATTATTTCAGGGGCAAGTGATGAAATGCTAATTTTGACATTTAGAATTGGGCTGAACTCAGGCTGAGTGATGAATGAGACGGAGCCCATCAGACCGAAACACCGACATGTGTGAATCTCCCTGCCTGGATTCTGGAAAACCTTTCTCTTATTTATCAAAAAGACTCTGAGAGGGGGAAAAAAAAAACACATAAACAAAAGTGGAAGAGTTTGCTGATTTATGGAAATAGGCCAACAGGATACGATGAAAACAAGCAGAAAAGAAGGTTGTTTTCCTTGAGAGTGATGCCGTAAATCCCTACCAATAAATTAGCCCTTGTTTTTCAGCTGATAAACATCAAAATCTCTAATTCATCACACTGTCCAAGATGTAAATATTGGCCTAATTTTCCCGGCTACATGAATCTGTATGACTAACATGGCCCAGAGCGTCACACGCGGTTTCACAGGACCACTAATAGAGCTGTCCCGCATATGTGTGTTTCTGTCCGGCTCGCTGCATTGCTGTGATTGTTCTTGCTCATAGATGTGTGGGGGTGTCTGTCCACACTATGGAGTGAGTCCTTGGGCTGACCTCGCTACTGACATGCTCCACTGGGAGGCTTTGAGACACAGACACCTCATCACTGATGCAGCACAGTTGCCGTCTACAGAGAGAGAGAGAGAGGCTCTGTACCAAAACACACAGAGCTGCCTACATAAGCAGCATTTTAAGACATCATAGGTGCTGAACTGACACAAAGGCTGCTGTGGAATCTCAAGGCATTTTCAGACCTGTAGATTGTTTGCTTTCTTCTGAAACAGGGACTTTGTTATAATGCGGCATTGTCTTCTTGGTTTAGTTCACCAAGTAAATTTAGTAAATCATGGCCACAAACTAGTAAATTGTGCCAATAAATTAAGAATTAGTTTCTTCATTTTAGTAAATCATGGCCATAAATTAAGAATTTGCTCCCTCATTTTAGTAAATCATGGCCACAAATTAAGAACTTTTCCCCTCGTTTTAGTACAGTAACTATGGCCACGTTGTGCGGATTAATTTGCTCATTTCAGTAAATAATGGCCATGAATTTGCTCTATGGTTTTTAGTAAATCTGGCCACATTGTACTAATGCATTTCTTTGTTTCACTAAATTGTAGCCATAAATTAAGAATTTGTTCCTTAGTTTAGAAAATCTGGCCACATTGTACTAATTTGTTTCCTCATTTTAGTAAATTGTGGCCATAGATTTAGAACTAGTTTCTTTGTTTTAGTAAATCATAGCCATGAGTCAAGAATTTGCTCCCTCATTTTAGTAAATCTGGCCACGTTGTACTAATTAATTTCCTCGTTTTAGTAAATCATGGCCGTGAACATCTCGGTTACGTATGTAACCCTCGTTCCCTGAAGGAGGGAACGGAGACGTTACGTCATAGTGACTGACGTAAATGGGATCTCGCCAGAGAGCCCAATCACCTTCAAGTCTTAACAAAACAAGAAAATGACAGTTGGCGTGCGTGCTTTACATCGTGCAACCCGCCCCGCAGCGCAGGTATAAAAGGGCAGACACACATCGGTTTTTCGCTGAGGAGCCGAGCCGGTGTGCCTCGGCCATACAGCGGTGGTACAGCAACAGTGGCGATGGGACGTAACGTCTCCGTTCCCTCCTTCAGGGAACGAGGGTTACATACGTAAACGAGACGTTCCCCTTCAGTCAGTCACATTCGACGTTACGTCATAGTGACTGACGTAAATGGGATCCCTATGAAAACGGCACTATTGCTGACCCCCTCCAGTGCCCTGCGGAAGCCGGCAAGTCCCACCACACCAGTTGGGACGGAAGATAGGACAGAGCTTAGGCAGAGATGAGAGCCACTGCTTTTCCGTACAGTGGGTATGAATAACACTGGGAAAGCGTACCCAAGAAGGGGAATGCTACGGAAGCCACATCCTGCATAAAGGAGGTACCATGTGGAGATTACACATATGGACTGGCCAAGGGCAGTACTACATATGGAAGTCTCTGAGGTAGACTCAGCCAGCCTGGGGTGAGATCAATACACAGCAGAGATGGCAGAAGTCTCTGCCAGGGAAAGACACAGGCTCACCGTGAGGGGAGCCGCACCATGGAAGAACACACATGTGGGATCACCCGAAGGGGGAATCACTACACACGGGCACCTAGCCCAGCACAAGGGCTAACCTTGGGCATACACACGAGTGCTGGACCTGGCGTCTGGTGCTCCGCCACGCCTGACTGCCGAGGGTGCGGGAGGAACTTCAATAGGTTTTGCCAAAGGGGAACTGAACTGAGAAGCAATATAAGCGCACACATCCGGTCCGTAGAGGGGAATGGTGCAGCAAGCGTGATTGACACCGAGCGGGTCCGGTGTTACTGGCCACCTGAGGCAAGAACACGAGAGGACACAGGCTCTACACGGAGATTATAGAATCTCGCAAACGTGTTAGGCGTCGCCCAGCTGGCAGCTCTACAGATGTCTGCTATCGAGGCGCCCTGTGCCAATGCCCAACAAGATGCCACGCCTCTCGTAGAGTGTGCTCTCACTCCGAGGGGGCATGGTAAACGTTGGGCTTGGTATGCCAAGACTATAGCCTCCACTATCCAGTGGGCAAGTCTTTGTTTGGAGACAGCCTTTCCCTTCTGCTGTCCTCCGAAGCAGACGAAGAGCTGGTCTGAGGTCCTGAAGCTCTGCGTGCGGTCCACGTAAATGCGCAAGGCACGGACGGGACAGAACAGAACAATGGCTGGGTCTGCCTCCTCCCGGGGCAGCGCTTACAAGTTCACCACCTGATCCCTAAAGGGTGTGATGGGAACTTTGGGCACATATCCAGGCAGGACAACGTGAGAGTCAGCCGGTCCGAATTCTAGGCACGAATCATCGACCGAAAATGCCTGCAGGTCCCCTACCCTCTTGACTGAGGCTAATGCAGTGAGGAGCACTGTCTTCAATGACAGAAACTTAAGCTCTACTGACTGCAGAGGCTCGAAGGGCTCCTCCTTCAAGGCCGTCAGGATCCCAACGGTCGCAGTGTTGTCCGTACGGACCAGTACATGCTTGTCGTGTAGTAGCGATTTGAAGTGGCGCAGAGCAAGCCATACTGCTATCAACTTGAGGCAGTTGATATGCCACTGCAGTCGGGGCCCTGTCCAGAGCAAAAGCAAAAGAAAAGCAAGATCCGACCACGGGCAGAAGCTCTGATGGCAGGACGGAGTGACTAAGACCCGGTACGTGCCGCGTCGCCATGCCCATCTCGGGAGCCAATCGTGAAGCCAACGCTGAAGCGGTCTCATATGAAGCAAACAGAGCGGCGTGACAGCGGCTGCGGATGCCATATGCCCCAGGAGCCTCTGAAACTGTTTCAGTGGAACCGCCCTCTTGCGCTGCAAAGACTCCAGGTAGTTCAGCATTGACTGAGCACGCTCTACTGAGAGACGTGCTGTGAGATTGACCGAGTCCAACTCCATGCCGAGAAAAGAGATCCTCTCCACAGGGGAGAGTTTGTTCTTTTCCCAGTTGACCCGAAACCCCAACCAGCTGAGGTGGCTAAGCACTGTGTCCCTGTGTTCGCACAACTGTGCTCAAGACTGGGCCAGTATGAGCCAGTCATCGAGGTAGTTGAGAATGCGAATGCCGGCTTCCCTTAATGGAACAAGGGCTGCCTCCACGACCTTGGTGAAGACACAAGGCGACAGGGACAGTCCGAAGGGGAGGATCTTGTACTGATATGCTCGCCCTGCGAACGCAAAACAGAGAAACGGTCTGTGTCGAGACATGAAAGTACGCGTCCTTCAGGTCGATTGCTGCGAACCAATCGAAAGGACGGATACACTGAAAGATGCGTTTCTGCGTCAACATCCTGAACGGGAGCTTGTGAAGGGCCCGATTCAGAACGCACAGGTCCAAGATTGGTCGTAACCCACCGCCTTTCTTGGGTACGATGAAGTAAGGACTGTAAAACCCTGACCTCATCTCAGCTGGAGGGACCAGCTGTATCGCGTCCTTCGGCACCAGGACCGTGATCTCTGCACGCAAGACAGGAGCATCTTTGGAGGATCCAGCGAACTGTCTGGAAACACCAGATGGTGCGATTTGTTGGAGGAATGAGAGGTCTGTGGAGACGCACTCGACGGGGAAGCTCTCACCGTGATCCTCAGATCACCCTGACCATGAGCCGAAGTAGTCCTCCGAGAGACGGAGGAACTAGAATGGGGCATGGCGAGGGGGATACCCCCTCATTTGACGAGGAGGTATCTGGACCGCAACATCGCAATGGTCATGTTCCTGCAATGAGAACATGACTCATCCACGAGCGCTGCTTCAGCGTGCTGAAAGCCCAAGCAGGAGACACAGCGATCGTGACCGTCAGATGAAGCCAGGAAACGACCACATCCAGAAACACACGAGCAGTAAAAAGATGCCCGTCGCTCTTGGAGCTCTTTTAGATTTGCTCTTTTAGAAAATAAACCATTGAAGTGCCCAGGAGGGGTTGCTGTGCGACCGCAGTTTGATGAGCTGCAGCACGCCGTCCAACCCGGAAGAAACAGCAGCACTGGATCGGCAACCCCCGCTGACGCGCCGTAACGCCAACACACTCGCTGTCTGTAGACACTCTATTCAGTGATTGCAAAAGCAGGAAGGCTCGGCTCCTAAGCGAAAAGCTGATGTGCGTCTGCACGCACTCTCCTTTTATACCCATGCTGCGGGACAGGGTGCGCGATGCAAAGCACGCACGCCAACTGTCATTGGCTTGTTTTGTTAACACTCGAAGGTGATTGGGCTCTCTGGTGAGATCCCCTTTACGTCAGTCACTATGACGTAACGTCGAACGTGACTGACTGAAGGGGAATTACGAATATGCTCCCTTGTTTTAGTAAATTTAGCTAGAAGCAACAGTTTGAAGTTTAAAGTGTCTTGATGGATTTGTTTCTTACAAACATGCAGCTTTTGTCTTCACAAGACATCAGTTGATGGACTGGATTGGATTACTTGTGGATTATTGTGAAGTTTTTATCAGCTGTTTGGACTCTCATTCTGACGGCACCCATTCACTGCAGGGGATCCATTGGTGAGCAAGCGATGTAATGCTAAATTTCTCCAAATCTGTTCCCATAAAGAAACAAAATCTTCTACATCTTGAATGGCCTGAGGGTGAGTACATTTTTAGCAAATGTTCATTTTTGGGTGACCTATTCCTTTAAGGACATCCGCAGTCATGTGACCTAGGCTAGAATGCTTATTTTGTTTGGTCATGAAATATTAAATCAAATTGCTTGAATAATACAATAAAACTAAGAATCTCCTCTTTTACGTTCAACAGTGTAAGCATTATAAATTCCCCTTCCTAATGTAGGTCATCTGTTAATGCAATAAGTCCGGTCCAAATGTGTGAAAGAAAGCTAAGTCCAGAATTACTGGGTCATTACTCAATGCTCAAACAAGCAGAACACTGTAGTCATGCCATTACCAAAATCAAAACAACACAAGTGCTCCAATTCATTACAGAGCGGACGGCCAAATGAAGGCCATAGATTACAGCTTGATCTCATCTACTGTGCAGGCGCTGCCAGCGGTCAGCTTTACTCAGCCACGTGGAGGACTTTTACCATAATTAGCCTCATTGGCCACACTGAGTGTTTCTAGAAATTTACAACAGCTCAGAAAGAGAGAACACATGTAAGGTGCTTTGTCAGCGGTAAGTGCCAGCCAGCAGGTAGAGTAGATAAATGCTTGACCTCCCTGAGGAGCCGTTCAGACAGCTGCAATACCTGTATACAGCTCCCACTAGTCTCCTCGTCCAGAAAAATATATCAGTGGCCATTACTTTAAGACTGCAAGGGAAGCATGACTTTGTCTAAAAGTTCATCAAAGTGAGACTTTGCTATTTATTTACATTGATATAATTCACCAAACAGGAATTGTGTGCGCTCAAAAAGAACAGTGAGTTCTCAGGTGCATAGAATAAAAAGAAGAAAATTTTAATCCAACGGGAAGCTGAAATTGTCCGCACACTGGAAGAATTCAAGCTATGAGCACTGAAGAAAGCATGGGCTGAAATGTCTGCTCTTTGTTCTGTTTTTAAGACACTTTGCACTTGTCACTTTTTCACTTTTGCATATGGAAAATGAAAAAACTATTTTTGATTGACCTTTTTTGGTGTGATTAAATTTTTCCAGTGTGCGGACAGTTTCATCTACCCATTGGATTAAAACTTTACATTAATATATAAATATCACTCTTGGTACACGTCAATATTGTAGTGTATAAAAGTGTCAAATATCACCCAACAGCACTATCGCAGTGTTCGTTCAATTAACCCTTGATCCGCTTCAGTCAGTATAAGTGTAACGAGGCTTCAACAGAGTGAGGATCCATTTGCTGTTTTATTGAAAACGTGGTAGAACAGGCAGGGTCAATCACCAGCAAACACAACAGTAAAGGCAAGACAACTCGGAATCCAGGAACGGGCATGAGGTCAGGGCAGGCAGCAATAAATCAGTAATCAGTTCACAATAGCAAAGAGTCCAGGGTAGGCAGCAAGCAATCACGACGAGAATAAACAATCCAGAGATGATCCACAGGTAGACAAGACACGGAAAGAAACGCTCAGAAATGCACACCGTGGCAATACAAGACTTCGCAAAGAGGGAGAGTCTGAGAGCTGTATAAATAGTCCACTAAGTGCAAGTGCAATCAGAGCCAGGTATGTGAGTGGGAAATGTAGTCCAAATTGAAGTTCAATACTCAGGGGAAGAGCTCCCTCTGGTGGTGAAGGGGAGGCACTGTGGGAGTCTCATTTGTGACAGAGCCCCCTACCTGTGAGCAGCTCCTGACGCGAGGAGGCAGATGACGCCGAGGTCTTCCGCGAGGTCGAAGGGTCGGTTTATCCGGGTGTGTCCTATGGAACTCGGTGATGAGTGTGGGGTCGAGGATGTCCTCAGTACTGACCCAGGATCGTTCCTCCGGTCCGTACCCCTCCCAATCCACCAGATATTGGAGGAGTCCTCCCCGGCATCTGGAATCAAGTAGTTCTCGTATACCTCCTCGCCTGGCATACCTCCTCGCCGTCAACCAAGATGGGTGGAGGGCCCTGGTCACTGGTCTGCTCCTCCTCCTCCGCCCTCGGACTACCAGCAGGTTTGAGAAGTGAAACATGAAATGTAGGAGAAATACGATAATTAGCGGGTAATGCCAAACGGTAAGAAACTGGTGTTATTTGATTAACAATTTGAAAGGGACCCACGTACCTGGGACTGAGTTTCCTGCACAGAAGTCTGAGGCGGAGATCTCGGGTAGATAACCAGACCCATTGACCTGGAGTGTATTCAGGATTGGAGCGACGGTGACGATTGGATTGCAACTTCTGCCTCCTAACGGCATGTAGCAAGTGGGTTTGAGCCTGGTTCCAAATGTTCTCGCTCCTCTGGAGCCAGTCGTTGATAGCAGGTACCTAGGTGGGCTCTCCTGACCATGGGAATTAAGGTGGTTGGAAGCCCATTATGCACTGGAAAGGAGTTAGTCCAGTTGAGGGTTTTTGAAGTGAGTTTTGAGAGTACTCTGTCCACATGAGGTATCGGCTCCAGTCTGCTTGGTTCTGTTGGCAGTAGGATCTGAGGAATCATGTGAGCTCCTGATTGAGCTGCTCAGTCTGGCCATTAGATTCCGGGTGATATCCTGAAGTGAGGCTGATGTTGATATTAAATTTTTGGAAGAAACCTGACCATACTCTGGAGTTGAATTGGGGCCCTCGATCCGACACGATATCCTCAGGGAGGCCATAGAAGCGAAACACAAAGTTGCATAGGGATTCAAACGTTTCGAAAGCTGTGGGTAGTTTGGGAAGTGGAATTAAGCGACAGGCCTTGGAGAAACGATCTATGACGGTGAGTATTGTGGTATTGCCATTGGATTTGGGGAGATCAGTGATAAAGTCTATAGCCAGATGAGACCATGGTCGGCGAGGAACCGGCAAAGGGTGCAATAAACCGGATGGTAGTTGTCTGGGAGACTTGCTCTCGTTACAGGTGATGCATCTGTGGATAAAGTCTATTGTGTCTGTCCTAATGGTTGGCCACCAGACGTTGTTCTGGAGAAGGTGAAGAGTCGCAGTAATCCCAGGATGACCAGAGCTGAGCACAGAGTGAACGTGTTGTATGACCTTCCTTCGGAGCTCCAGAGGTACAAAGGTCTTGTCAGGGGGGCATTTGGGAGGGGAGGGTTTTTGTAAATTGACCTGATCAAGTTCTGTCATGATGTCCCATTGAACTGGTGCCACGATTAATGACTCTGGGAGAAGGGTTTCCTCGGGGTTACTGGGGCTTGAGCAGTCGTGTTGACATGACAAGGCGTCAGCTTTAGTATTCTTAGAACCGGGACGATATGTGACAGAGAAATCAAAACATGTAAAAAAAAAAAGCGCCCATCGGGCCTATCTGAGGTTCAGTCTTTTGGCAGATTGTAGATATTCTAAATTTTTGTGGTCAGTAAGAACAACAAAGGGGTGTTTTGATCCTTCTAGCCAATGTCGCCACTCCTCCATAGCTGATTTCATGGCTAACAATTCCCTGTTTCTGACATCATAGTTCTGTTTGGCTGAACTGAGTTTGCGGGAAAAGTAGGCACAAGGGTGGAGCTTGGGTGGGCAGCCATGTCGCTGTGAGAAGATGGCTACAATGCCCATATTTGAGGCGTCCACTTCGACTATGAATGGGAGTTCAGGATTAGGGTGATGGAGAATGGGAACAGATGTGAAACGTGATTTGAGTTCTGTGAAAGCCTCCAACGCTGCGGTAGACCATGTGAGATGCGAAGAATTTAGTTTCATCATGGAAGTTAAGGGAGAAGCCACAGAACTGAAATTTCTGATGAAGCGCCGGTAGAAATGTGCAAATCCCAAGAAACGTTGTAGCTCCTTTAAAGTTGCCGGTTGCGGCCAATCTACAACAGCTCTGACCTTTTTCTCGTCCATCGCCACTCCCGTTTGACTAATGATATAGCCCAGAAATGATGTGCTGGTCTGGTGAAATTCGTACTTCTCAGCCTTGGCATATAATTTGTGATCGATGAGCCATTGTAACACTGTTCTCACATGTTTCACATGTTCCTCATATGTGTCGGAATAGACAAGAATGTCATCGATGTAAATGATTACCCAACAGTCCAGCATGTCCTGGAAGAGGTCATCGATGAAGGATTGGAATATAGAAGGACTGCTGGCAAGGCCGAAGGGCATAACAGAATATTCATAGTGCCCAGAGCTGGTAGAAAAGGCTGTTTTCCATTCATCACCCTCCCTGATGCGGATGAGATTATAGGCGTTACGGAGGTCTAATTTGGAAAAGTATTTGGCTTTACGAAGTTGTTCCAAGACAGCGGGTACTAGAGGTAAAGGGTATCGTAATTTAACAGTGATGTCGTTGAGGCCCCGGTAATCGATGCAAGGACGTAGACCACCATCCTTTTTCTTAAAAAAGAAGCCGGCTGATGCAGGTGATGTTGATGGTCTGTTGAACCCCTTTGAAAGTTCCTCATTGATGTATTTCTTCATGACATCGGACTCGGTTTGTGACAAAGGAAAGATGCGACCTTTGGGTGGTGCTGCACCTGGTACTAAATCAATGGCGCAATCGCTAGAATGATGAGGAGGCAGTTCCGATGCCTTGGACTTGCTGAAAGCCTCAATGAGGTCGGAGTATTCCGAGGGAAGTGTAGAAGGGAGAACTGGCTCGTCCGTGAGTGTAACGGTCTAAACGGAGATTGCTGGATTGTTGATCAGACTATTGGCTTGACAGGAAGGGTTCCACTGAATGATTTGACCCTCCTTCCAGGAGATGAGTGGATTATGTTGGCGTAACCAAGGCAGTCCGAGAATTACAGGGTTATGTGGTGAGGTGATGATGTAGAAGCGAATGTTCTCAGTGTGAAGGGTCCCGGTCTCCAAATGCAAATCCACGGTGGTGTGCATGACCCTTCCTTCACCGAGAGGACGTCCGTCTAGCGCCTCCACTGCCAAATGAGAATTGCAAGGGATTAGTGGAATTTTATGTTGTCGAGCAAACTTTTGAGACATGAAATTTCCAGCTGCCCCTGAGTCCAGCAGCTGAGATAGATATGTTATCTCCCTCTATAGACAGTAATATGGGTACTTTTATGCAAGTACTGGAGTGGTGTGCCTGAATGCATGGACTCACCGTGGAGGAGTTACTAGGAGGAGGTCGTGTGGGACAGGAAGCCCTCAGATGGCCAGCCTGGCTGCAATAGAGGCAGAGATGTTGGCGAATTTGGTGTTCTCGTTCCTCTGGAGACAGGTGAGTGTATCCGAGTTGCATGGGTTTCACGAGAGAGGAGGAAGTGATTGGAAAAGGATTGTTTGCTGGTATCGCTCTGGTAGGGCGACGGGAACGAATCAAATGATCAATCTGAATAGCCAGTTCAATGAATTGGTAGAGGATTTTCCCCTCGTCCCGGCACGCTAGTTCTGATTGAAGCTCTAAGCTGAGTCCCTTACGAAAGAGCAATTTAAGCGTGCTTTCAACCCAGTCAGTCTGTGCGGCGAGAGTGCGAAATGCCAAAGCATATTCAGCTGCAGTATTCCTGCCCTGGCATAATGCAAGCAGTTGATCATTCGCGCTTTTATCTCCCTCTGGATGATCAAATATTTCTCGGAAGCATTGGAGAAACATGTGAAATGAAGGGAAAGCTGACCTATCCTCCCTCCATACTGCCGTTGCCCAGTCTAAAGCCTTATCAGTGAGTAATGAACACACAAAGGAGATCTTCCTGGTGTCGGTGATGTACATCGCTGGTTGTTGATTGACAAACAATGAACACTGCAACAAAAATCTCTTACACTTCATAGGATTTCCATCAAACTCATCAGGGAGAGACAGGCGAGGGTTAACGGAAGGAGTGGAAGCAGGTGATGCGTTTGTGCTCGGCTGACTAAGCGCCGGATCCGGAGACGTATACTCCGAAGCGCGTCAACGAGCTCCTCCGTCAGTGTCGTTAGTCGTGCCAGCTGGTGGTGATGAACAGCGAGCTGTTTCGCTTGAGCGGATAATTCTGTGGTTAGTTGAGCCAGAGCTGCTGGATTGTGTGTTGGCGAAGTTTTCTGTAACGAGGCTTCAACAGAGTGAGGACCCATTTGCAGTTTTATTGAAAACATGGTAGAACAGGTAGGGTCAATCACCAGCAAACACAACAGTAAAGGCAAGATAACTCGGAATCCAGGAACGGGCATGAGGTCAGGGCAGGCAGCAGTAAATCAGTAATCAGTTCACAATAGCAAAGAGTCCAGGGTAGGCAGCAAGCAATCATGACGAGAATAAACAATCCACAGGACAGGTAGACAAGGCACGGAAAGAAATGCTCAGAAATGCACACTGGGGCATTGGGGCATTACAAGACTTCGCAAAGAGGGAGAGTCTGATGCTGCGTTCAAGTCCTCCTCGGACGTTCGTACTTACGAGTTGACAAGTCGTAATAATGACGTCAGGTGCGTTCAAGTCACTTTGGTCGGAACAAGATGGCGATCTAAGTTTTCCTCATAAAATTCAACGATTTTTTTAAACTCTACATTTACAAAATGATGAATAAAGAATGCATTATTGTGTTTTTGCATTTTTTTTTTTCTTTTTATTCAATTTATGAAGGTGATGTAAACTGAATCATATGTTCTATGGTAATTATAGAATAATATAATATGTTGTATATGTAACTCATATTTTATTTTATATTAAAAAATGAATCATTTTATTAATTTCAACAAATTTACCGTCAATAAAGACGTTGCATATCTTTAGTCTTTGGCTGCGTCCATATGCATCCAACACGTTTTCTCACTGACACGCCCCCAACTCGGAAACTCGCGGTTTAAAGAAAATTTCGAGTTTCCCACTCGTAACAACGACTTTGTGGTGGCGTTCATGTGCGTTCAACTCGTAAATACGATCTATTCGACATGACTTGAAGGCCTCATGAGAGCTGTATAAATAGTCCACTAATACAGGTCAGGTGCAAGTGCAATCAGAGCCAGGTACGTGAGTGGGAAATGTAGTCCGAATTGAAGTTCAATACTCAGGAGAGAGCTCCCTCTGGTGGCGAGTGGGAGGCACTGTGGGAGTCTCATTTGTGACAATAAGCAAGGTCAATAGAATCTCACTGAAGCTGAAGACGGTCTCTGTACTATTGATTTTAAATAAACACAGGCTAGAAAGATCATACGCAGTGCTACTTTTTCAAATCATTCATCATTTGCTTGTATTGTTGTTATTGTTAACTTTTTTTTACATCAACACTAACTAGCATTAAATTTCTATTGGCAAGATTATAGAAAGTTGTATTATGTACAGCAGTAGCCTAAAATAATGCCTAAATTGATGAAAAGGAAAGTTATTATAGATTACAACAACATGTAATAATTAATTACATTTACATGCAAAATAAGTTATATTTAACATACTGGTACTTTATGTATAATGCATTATAAAACTATTTATAATGTACTTTCTTCTAATAAATAATTGTAACTAAAGTTGAAATGCATTATGATATGTCAAGGTTTTTTTTAATAATCTTGTGTTTTAATGCATTATACTTTCTAAAGGTATAACAATGAATAGATAAGTATTATAATGTATTGTAACAGTGGTTGAAATTATTCATGAGATCATACAATGGATTATAAGGTGCATTACAAGGCATAATTAAGGTATTAAAACTTCTTTTTTTAATGCATTATATATAAAGGCTTTAAGTAAAGGTTACAAACATTTCTATAATTCATAACTTAAAAAAATCGTATGCTACAAATTATTAAGTTCTAACTCAGTGCAGTTTGTTGGTTGAACATGATTTCATTAGAAGTTGTTATACCTCAAAAAGATGGATGCAAACTGTTGCTTGCTTACTTTATTTATTTATTGATCCATCCGTAGAACAGAATGAAAAAGTCTTGACTTGAACTGTTTTTAGCATCTTAAAAATGTGGTACTCATTTTTTTATTGATTTATTTTATTTATTACATATTTGAATAACTGAGATGGCATATAGATGCAAAATTATATTGCTTTGGATGCTAAAATAAGTTTTCAAAAACTAGGAATAAGTGCATGTTCACACAGCATTGCTAGATGCAGAGCAGAGAGAGAGAACAGAATCAAGGCATCTCGACCTGAATTGTTTTTAGTGTCTTAAAAACGTGGTGTTCATGGCGAGAAATGCTGAAAAAACAACAAGATGTATCAGAGCAGTTGCATATTTTTATAGACCAACACTAAAAAGAGGGCACAATGAAATGCAAGAAGGGGTCTTCTGTCAACCAGCAGTGTTTTGGTGGAGAATGCGATGTTAATGTATGTTAAAATAAGTTCTCAAAAACTAGGAATAAGTGGGCATTCATACAGCATGCATTCTTGCATTCAAAAATGTCTAGATGCAGAGCAGAGGTGCTCATGGCGAGAAATCCTGAAAAAACAAGAAGATGTATCAGAGCATTTGCATATTTTTATAGACCAACAATTAAAAGATAGTACAGTGAAATGCAAGAACGTGTCCACTGTCAACCTGCAGTGTTTTTGGTGGACAATGTATACAAAAGAAATGCCTCTGTGTTTTCCAAATATCATGTGTTAGCTGTATGTCTTCGCTGAATACTATAAATTATATGGTGTAACACTTTACAATACGTTGGCACTAATATGCATTAATTCATTCTTAACTAATGCACAGATAACCACGAGTTAATGTATAACTCATGAAGAAACCATTTATTAATAATTACTGCATCAGCAACAAATGAACATTCTATATGATTCATAGATTAAGTAATCAATAAATAGTTATTATTTAAATGTGTCAAAGTATTAATTCCCTAATAACATATTATATTAACTAATAGTGTAAATTCATATGTTAATTACCACAGTGGGTTGAAGCATGCATTTCAACTTCCAGTTGTCTGCTTTAATTAATCATTAGCTAATGATTTGCAAAGATATCATTATGTTACTACTTTACTTGTTGAGGCACATGACTAACTAATTCAAAATCCATAAGCACAATGACATATTACTTAACAATTAGTTAATAGTTCTGTGCCTCAACAAGTAAAGTCATAACATAATGATACCGTTGCATATGTATTTACTTCGTTAGTTAATATAATATGTTATTTGGGAATTAATACATTATGACACATTTAACTAATAACAATTTATTGATTACTTAATCTATGAATCATATAGAATGTTTATTAGTTGCTGATGCAGTAATCATTAATAAATGGTTTAGTTCTTCATGAGTTATTAACTCATGATTATCTGTGCATTAGTTAAGCATTATTTAATGCATATTTGTGCACCCGTATTGTAAAGTGTTACCAATTATACATCATACATATTTTAATAACTTCTAACCATTGCATTAAAGCCAGTTCGAATTTACTATAGATACAACATTATTTTGCTTTGGATGTTAAAATAAGTTCTCATTACTAGCAATAATTGGCTGTTCAGCGCACGTTCAATAACAAGATGCATGATAGCAATTGCATATTTATACAGACCAACAATTAAAAGAATGAAAGAACTTGTCTTTTGTCAACCAGCAGTGTTTTGGTGGAGAATGCAGGTAATGGATTGCTGGAACAGTGTGTGAAGAGCCTGTAAATGCTGTAAATGTCTCCGGGTGACCTAGAAGAGGGTAGTGCAGTGTCACTCTAATTTCTCACTGCGGTTCTGGAGGAGATACACTTAATGAGAGAGAGCTGGATGGATGGATAGAGAGAGAGAGGATAAAAGTGCTGGTGTTCTCCCCAGGGTTTCTCTTTAAAGGCCCGGCCTCACACAATCCACCAACAATACACTGAACGCCTGAATAATTCATGTTTCCTTCCCGAGGCTGACCCCTTTCCTGTCAGAAAGAGAGCGAGAGCTGTCGGCTCTTTTCTCTTCGCCTGCCCCGTCCGTTTAGAGATCTGAGTGATGGCTTTTGGTCAGTTAATTACTCGCCAACAAAACGCAGCTTTGAACAAGGTGCGAGCACAAAATGAATAGCTGCGCGTGCGCGTGTTTGTTGATGAGATATTTCAGCAAACGTGTCGTACGAGTCATCAAATGTGAAGCACAAAGGTCTTATGACGTCAACGGTGAGTCAGACACCTTCAGGCCACATAAATTGATTTTCCTGCAAATCACCAAAGCCACCTAAATTTCAATCAACGTGAGAAATCGCTCTCAAGATCGTCTGTCCTTGATATATCCTCTTGCTCTCTCTTTATGTGCTGCATGGCTGAAATGTATAAAAGAGTTTCCGTCAGGGCTAAAAGGACATTCGCTCCTACAGCGCTTTGCAGTGACGAAGCAATCTGAAGTCAATTGTTTTCCAAAAGAGCGGGTGATCTTCAGGGACGTGAATGACAGCAACCGCTGGACGATGGAACAAAGTTGAGAAAAGTTTAGCTTTATGCAAATGAGCAGTGATGCAGTGCGTCAAAGCTGTTTCAGAAAGTAAGATACTTTCTTTTAGCCAAATTTAAAGGCAGAATTGTTGCTGTCCTTTGCAGAGATAGCAATGGCATGGTGCATTATTACAAGTTCAATGGAAAAACTCCATTAAAGATGGCAGACAAAGCAATATCATAATTTATAATGGTTTAAAATGCTGTTAATATCAGTGCAAAACTGTCACACAGCTCTATATTTAAAGTTGGATATATGAGTATGACCAACTACATTTGCACACACGCAGTATACATAGGTCAATATATACTATATACCTGTAGCAAATCTCAACTGCTTGATTGCTTGTAATTAAAACACACAAATTGTAAACTGTTATTGTACAGCTTTCTATATATTTACAACCTGATTTTCATACGGCTCATGAAAGTGAAATATACTATATAGCAAATCTCATTTACCTGATTTTTTTTACTTTGTCGCAAAATACAAGCTATACTATCACAGCTCTATAAGTTTAATACATATTATATACAGCTTTATTTGCATATAGACAGTACACTCACATACAGTGATATATACTATGGCAAATCTGAACTGCTTGACTTTTTCTATTTATTTATTTATTTTTTGTTTTTTACAAAATGTAACTATATTATTGCCCAGCTGGATATATAAGTAAGTGCAGCTTTATCCGCATATACATTATTTTCAAATAGGTTGATATTATATAGCAAATCTCAACTGCTTGATTGCTTGTATTGTCAATCATATGTAAATTACATTATCACCCAGCTCTAATCTGCAAAATGCATCTATAAGGCGTGAAGATAATAAGATATTATAAACATTAACAACATGATTTTCTGTAAAGCCACTTTGAAACTATGTGTTTTGTGAAAGTATTAATGATGCATGGAAAAACATCTCAGAAATTGTCTGTATAAGTTTGATTCTTGCACTGATAATTGTTCATGACAATCTTGTTCAAAATCTGAGTCATTGCGCACTGCTGCAATCTATACATGGATTGGTTTCCCCTCCAGAATGCTGATTTTTAGCAGCAGTAAAAAAGATTTATTGTTGAATTAGCATATTAACGTATTTTACTGGCAGTGCATCCCACCTGTGGTCAGATTTGAAAAAAGCTACAGTACTTCCAGTTGTGGACTCCACCAGGTATCAGTAGGAATGCTAATGAGCTGTAGTCTGTCAGGATTGCGTATCCTCCAACTGCCTCGGCATGACATGTTTTCCATACTAATCATTCCCTCTTGCATACTATTTGCATAATGAGTCTCAATATTTGTCACTTCAATAATTTATAAATTCAAATTGCATTGTGAGATATATGCAGTGTAAAGCCTGACAGTATACGGCATCAGCAGCCTGAGACACTTTGAAAGGGCACAAACTTCCATCTGACATGCTCAATGCCACACTGTATTACTGTCAGTGTTAATATACGTTCTTCTATGCAAGAGTAAGATTAATATGCATAGACAACTGTAAGTAAGGTCATTGTATTGTGTACAAAAAGTGTAAAAACCCTGTCTAAAAGAAAAAAAAATATGGTGTAGGATTTACTTTGAAACAATATTCACTTAGAAATCGTTCATAAATTTCACATATGATTACAAAGACATGGCAAGTAACACAGTAAATTATACAAGAAACTTTCAAATAGAAAGACTGAAATAATATTTTCCAATAATTTTTGTTTTATTTAAAACTTCAATTTTTTTTTTCAGTGTATACTTGCAACAAAACCAAAACGCTCATGTTTTATCAATGACTTTACTTGTTTAAAGTGTAAACATGGGTTGCATTCCAATCTCCATACTTTCTGTTCTAAATTTTGTGTAAGATTAGAATTAGTGTGCCATAAATGATGGTATTTTGAAAAGAGTATGCCAAAGTTTACGTATGCATTTACATGAATTCATTTAGCATGTTTCTAACCATGCAACTTGCAATGCATTCAGTGTATGCAATTCAGTGTATGTATGTTTTATTATGCGCATTATGTGCAAGTATGTGAATTGGGATGCAGCTGTAAATTACCCAACATACAGCTACATCACCTCTACTGCGTCTGTCGTTGCAGTCATGTCCTGCTGTTTTACACAGGAGCTCAGATGATCATTTTCTGCCTGTTAGCTTACGTGCCGTCTATGCCTGGTTCAGCACAAACAAACATTGGCTAACACCCTTGCAATTGCTGAGACTTTCTGTTGACAAGATATTACACTCTGGATTCACATCTCTCTCCCTCGCTGTGTGTTTTTCAAAGAGTCAGAGATGATGTGATATTGAATTTCATATTCACAGCTGAGCTCATCTCTCTTTCTAAGGCTAATGAGTTTTGGAACAAGGTTTTTGGCGCCGGAATCATCTCATTTATTTTGCTGAATCAAGCTTTGTGTGTTTACCCGAGACAGAGCCTGTAGCCTCAGATCCAGACGGCTGCTCACTGACTGCATTATGCATATTCAATAGAGACATGGCAGGAGCCATCAGAAATCACTAGCTCCAATCTGATTAAAAAGCCTGGGATGAAATTTCTGGGAGTGACAGTTTTTTCAGACCATTGCAGAAATTTCAAGGAATAACTAGTCACAAGATTTGAGATTTTTATAACATCTTTGAATGATTTCTTGGGGGAACATTAACATTAAATGCTATTTAATACTATTTAACACTAATATTTAGTTATGCAGTGAATGGGTGCTGTTAGAATGAGAGCCCAAACAGCCGATAAAAGCATCACAATAATCCACAAGTAATCCACACCACTCCAGTCCATCAGTGAATATCTTGTGAAGCAAAAAGCTGCGTGTTTGTAAGAAATAAATCTATTATTAAGATTTTTTTTTTTTTTTTTTTTTTATCTTCAAATCATTGCTTCTGGCTAAAACAAGAGTCCATAATCCATAATATTGCTTTCTCCAATGAAAAAGTTGTCTGATCTGAATCAGGAGAGAAATATGCACAGATCATACACTGTTTACAAGCCAAAATGTCCTTTTCTCATCACAAGACGTTAACTGATGGACTGGAGTTGTGTCAATTATTGTGGATTATTGTGATGTTTTTATTGACTCATTCTGACGGCACCCATTAATTGCAGAGGATCCACTGGTCAGCAAGTGATGAAATGCTACATTTCTCCAAATCTGTTCAGATGAAGAAACAAACTCATTTACAGCTAGAATGGCCTGAGGGTGAGTAAAACTTAAGCAAATTTTCATTTTTGGGTTAACTATTCCTTTAAAAATAGAATAAATTTACATGAGAAGCAAAGTTGTTGTTCTACTGTAGTTCACTTGAAAATATGGCACATTTTTAAATTGCACCCAAACAGGAATGACATTTAAGAGCTCATATTGACATCTCATTTTGTGTTTCACAGAAGAAAGTACATTTTGGAACAACACAAGGGTGAATAATTTATGACAATATTTGAGTTAATATACCTGTAAAACAAGCACAATATACACATTCACTACACACCTATGAATGCACATGACTTTAATTCTAATGCATCAGATTCTTTGGCAACTTTAAAACAGCTACAGATTATTAAATTATATTATTTACTAGCAAATTGTTTATTGTGATAAGTATTAATCTTTTTATCATATTACTGCTGCTAGCATTTTACAACATTGCAGTGTGCCAAACAACACCATTTATTTGTGGAAAAGTCACTGTAGCTCTCAGTCTCTCGTTGCTTTATTTTAAGAGGTATAAAAACAGATTCATTGGTGTGGGACTGACTTTCTGTCCACAAGAGCAGCTGACCAGAATAGCCCAGCGTCTGTGAGCTCTGCACGCATTATTCCCTGGAGATCACCCAAACCCGGTATCTGAAAAAGCTGAGTGTCAGAAAAATAAACGTGGTTGAAGACATAATAGAAATACAGCACACGAGACACTGTAGAATCGCTCTACTGTGCCGTTCAACTCTCTCTTGTATTGTTCTGTCGCTGCAGGCCTGTATCTCATGGCTGCCTGACAGCTGCTTCATTCACCACGCTGAGGCTGCTTTCATTGAGGGAAAATCTGGGAGCAAAACCTGCTAACATCTCACTTCCAGAGTCCCACACTGTGAGGACAGCCGCTCCAAGAATGCAAATCTGAATTCATTTTTCTCAGAAACACACTGGCAATTTGAAAAGTGTATTTGCAAATTTTCTGAAGAAAATGTAATTGTTGTTTGTCCATGCAAACCTAGCTGCCATGGTTCACATGGCACAAACTTTATTTTGCAAACAAGTTCAGTTTTAGATGTAACACCAAATGTAACACCAAATGTGACATTTGCATATAAGTTATATTTTAGTATCATTGTGATACTATTATATCACTATATATATTTCTGTTTCATTTTAATTTTTGTAAATTTTTTATTTATTTTGTAGTATGCTGTTGTCATGTTTCTTTTTTTAACATGCCTATATATATATATATATATATATATATATATATATATATATATATATAGTTTCACTTTTAGTTTTAGGCTTTAACTACATGAAGTTGCTAAATGAAAATTAAAAAAACTGGTTTGTTAACTATAGCTGAATTTATAACTATTTATAATATAGTTTTTTAATTTTTATATACCGTATATATATATAACAAATTTTTTATTGTTTTTATATCTGTATTTTCCATTTTCATTGTAATTTTAAATTGGAAGTTTGATTAATTTTGTCCTATTTTAGTTATTTATATATTTATTTGAAAAAAAAAAACATATATATATATATATATATATATATATATATATATATATATATATATAATATGAAGTTTTATACTGTATATCAATCACTACATTACAATTTTTTTATGATTATTTATTTATTTTTTTTAGTTTAGTTTTATTATGTTTGTTGAAGTGTTTAATTGTGAGTGGTTTTCGGTCTCGTGTTTATTTGCACAGGGAATTATGATTGCTCTGTTTTTTCCTGCTTCTGTTTGACCATCACCTGTCTTGCATCTATTTAACCGCTGTTGTCATGACAACAGCAAATCACCTCTGATGCTGCATCTCATTTATGCTGAAGCAAAGATTAAGACCTAAACTTACCTTGAACTTTTACACGCAAGTAATAATATTTCCTTCCATTTATTATGACTGTTGTATTTTTAATAAATCTAATTATTTATAGAACTGAATTAGATATTACGGCTGTTGACCACACTTTTATAAAAGGTGTTAAGGGCACTAAAGACCCTGCTGATTTATTGTAGTGTGAACTTGAGCGCTCTAGATTTCCAGGGCTCTTCCACAATTCGATTAGCTGCAGTTGTGTGTTCTGCTTGTTCAAACAGCCCTCAGCCATAATTACACACCTGCCTGTGCTGTTAATATGTCCATTTTAATTAAGAGACTCTGGCTCTGTATAATATGTCCTGAAGAGCATTCAGTCAGCCTGCATCACTCAGCACTCTGTCCAGATGCCTTCTCTGAAACAAGGTTATATGAGTTTGCTTTTCCTTTATTTATCACACTTTTTTCAGTGAGTGATTATATATATTGTGTACACTATGTGAAATGTCTGTTTTTAACCTTCACTCACTACTTCAGTAAAGTGACAAAAGTTATGACTGACATACAATATATATAATATATAAATAGGGGTGCACATAAGTGGTATGCAGGTGCGCATGCATGACCAAAACAAAAAATGTGCCGTGTAAATAACTTCAGATCACTCATTTGTGTACCAACATGGTTGACAGTTGTGCACAATTACCATTTTAGATTGACAAACTGTAATACTGTATAAGATTTCTATTTGAACTGAAAGCATAAATCCAGGCTATCCTACGGTGGCCAAGAGAGCTCAATGCGCTGCAAATAGAAAAAATACCTGCAAATTAAGAAAACAACTTCATCAATTTGACAACACACGCGCTGCAAATGCTCACAACACAACCAAACAAAGAAACACACTGCAAATACTCACAACACAACCAAAGAAAGAAATGCGCTGCAAATAAAATTCTTTATTTGGTTGTGTTGTGAGCATTTGCAGCGTGTTTCTTTATTTGTTTGCGTTGTCAGCATTTGCAGCACCTGCTGTCAAACTGATGAAGATGTTTTCTTGATTTGTTGGTGTTTTTTTCTATTTGGATGTGTTTTCTGAAGTTGCAGCACGTTGAGCTCTCTCAGCCACCGTACTATCCGCTGCCGTTTTCAAAGCACAATGCAAAACTATGACATTTCATTCACTGACGCTCTTCAATCGGCAGCGCTAATAGTACAGCCAAAATAAAAGCTTGATTTTAAGTTACTATAAAATAATTATATTTTTATTTAATACTCCCTTTTTATTTTAAAATATAATAGTATTATCACATTTTGTTATTTTGTTTATTATTTTAAGAAAACTTAACTAAAAGTGCAATAATATTATCACTATTATTAATTAATTTTATTTATAGCTATATTTAATGGGTCGCACTATGTGCAGTGTGAGGACCAAACCAAATCTCCAGAACCAGACTGAAAAACTTATGTGCATAATATATGTTTGGTGATCTTACTAAAACTAACAGTCTGCCGTTGGAGGCTATTACTGACCATCATTTTTAACGTTGATGTCTTTGACGTCTGCTGCATTCCTACAAAACAAGTTTGATTCATATGCATTCAAAATCTATTGCTCATTCTCATTTTTTTCTAAGTTGCACTAAACATCTAGATGAAAAATCAAGGCCATAAGTGATTCATTCACTCATATGGTGTTTTCCTATTAGCATTCTGATATTCTTCTGCCCTTCACAGAACAAAAGAATGAGGAAGAGGGTTTTGTGTGCACGTGTCCAGTGGCTGGGCGGCGGCCAACTCAATTACCTGCTCCCACTATCCGTGCGTTTATCTTTCTGTCCGAATTTGTCTTTGCAGCTTTTGCTTATACTTGATTTTGTCATTTCATTACAAAATAGTTTTTTTTTTTTTCTTATGCAGAAGAAATGAGTGCTGAAAAAACTTCCTGCCACTTTGCTGAAGTGTTCTGGGTGGCTGCAAGGTCATTACTATATAGTTGCTAAGGTGTTGCTGTGCAGTTGCTAAGGTCTCCTGAGAGGCTGCAAGGGCATTGCTACAGTATACAGTTGCTAAGGCGTTCTAGGTGGTTGCCAGGGTGTTGCTGTGCAGTTGCTAAGGTGTTCTGGGTGGTTGCAAGATCATTACTATATGGTTGCTAAGGTATTCTGGATGGTTGCCAGGATGTTGCTGTGCAGTTGCTAATGTTTTCTGGGTGGTTGCAAGGGCATTGCTACAGTATACGGTTGCTAAGTTGTTCTGGGTGGTTGCCAGGGTGTTGCTGTGCAGTTGCTAAGGTGTTTTAGGTGTTTTTGCTACAGTATACGGTTGCTAAGGTGTTCTGGGTTGTTGCTAGGGTGTTGCTATGCCGTTGCTAATGTATTCTGGCTGGTTGCAAGGGCATTGCTACAGTATACAGTTGCTAAGGTGTTCTGGGTTGTTGCTAGGGTGTTGCTATGCAGTTGCTGAGGTGTCCTGGGTTGTTGCCAGGGCATTGCTACAGTATACGGTTGCTAAGGAGTTCTAGGTGGTTGCCAGGGTGTTGCTATACAGTTGCTAAGATATTCTGGGTGGTTGCCAAGGTGTTGCTATGTAGCTGCATCCCTGTGCTGTTTGCTTTGACAAATATGACATTCCCTGTCAGCTGGTCTATAACATTTACCCAGAGCTGAGTCACGCTGACCTCTGACAGAAGTCACTCACTCATTGGCCGCTGTAGTGCACACTACAAAGGTTGCACCCTGGGCCTTTGCTCAGCCTCTGGAGGGAACCTCCATCCGCTGCACCATGAAACTCCCAGTGGTTTTCAATTGTTCTAGAATTCACATGTGTTCTTTTTCACTAAAGGGATGTGCTTGACTTTCACAGCGCATTGTTCATCCACAGCAGAAGGTCAAACTACATACTGTACATCCTGCTGTAGGTGCTGCAATCTATATGAGGATTGCTAGAATGAGTACCAGAGCTGCAGATATATCTTAAATTAAATTACCAGTAAGGATTGCCTTGTTTGGGACCAGATTTGTGCTGTAATTTAAAACACTTCCTCAAAACCAAAGAAAAATACTTGTTCATAATATTTCTTAACCTGTTTAATCCCACCGGTCACAATAGTGACCGTAAAAAAAAGTTTTCATTTATAAATCTCTAAAAACCTTACTGACTGATGTTTTAGTGCACTTCCTGCAAATATGGAAAAAATAAAGGGTCTCAATTAAATATGTGCAGTTTCACATGTCTAGTGCAAATTGTCACATGACCAGAGCTGTTTACTTCCTGTTTACACCTTGAGAAGTTGATGACTGCATTAAAGCTCCAAAACAAAAGGCTAGTAAAGTATGTTAACATAAAGATATGACAAAGATTTCTGGTACACATGATCTTTAGGGTGTCTAGTATTAATATATGCATTCGCATATATTTAGTTTTGAGTGTGGTCATAGAATGAGTAAACATGTTGATGGTCACAATAGTGACCGGTGGGATAACAGTGAACTTAGGTATACAATATAAATCCAATTGCAGTTGCTAGTGAAAATGACAATAAAATGTTGCAATGACAAAATATTGCACTAAATTAAAAATTCAAATGTTACAAAAAAAATGTACAATAATGTTGTAATACTCGTAGCATTAATATAAAAATTTGATGTTATATTTGACAAAAAAGTAACTTTTGAAATGCGGTGATGGTTGAATTTTATTGTTTTTTTTTATCTCAGTGTTCCTATCACTGTTGCATAATAGTAACCCTAGAATGTGATCAAACAGTTTAAAATAGCTGGGCTAAGATATCTAACAATTTTTATGACTGCAGAAATATGTTAATTCAGTACACACATTATTCCACCGGTCACAATTGTGACCGAACATAAAACAATTTTTCAGACACTTTTCCAAAAAAAATTCAAAAAATAATTACTGATTATTTCAAAGGGTTACTAATAACACATCATTTGGATATTTTCATGTCTGGGAAAAATTGGGATTAAATGGGTTAAAATAAGTTTACAAGGTTTAGCTTGACAGTTTTTGGAAGTGAATGTTAGAATGAGAGTATTTACTTGATTTTATTGAATATTTAATACAAAGGAAATGATTGTTTAAATACATTTTAATTGTTATTTTTAATTGTAATTATTCTAAGTTGTAATTATTTTTAATTTATTTAAATTGTATATTGGTTATACAATGTCGTGTGTGTGTGTGTGTGTGTGTGTATATATGTATGTGTGTGTAAAAAATTAAATTTAATAATCGAGGCTGTAAAAATTGTTGTTTATATATTATTTTGAAGTATTATCTGCGATTTAAATGGTTGGATACAGTTCAGAAGATCAATATATGTGTTTTGGAACAGGCCAAAATGAACTTCTGAAGGTAAATAATGAAACAATGTTTTATATTTTGGGGTGAACTATTCCTTTAAAAAGTCATTTGTAGCCTATTTGTGGAAAGCGAAAGCCTCTCAGTGGCTGCGATACTGATGGGACAGAATGCCGTTTCATATAAAACCCAGTTGCTAAGCTGTTCCTTTCTTTAGCAGAGTCTCTGTTGAGGAAAAAAGCTCATTGCTTTCTCTGAGTTCACTTTTGACGTCATTAATGCATCAGTGCCTCAATGGATGAATCATAAGTCTTTCTTTTGAATATGCTGCTCTCTTCTCACACACACAAACACTTTAGTTGACCTTGCCACGCTTGAGTGAGATGTGCTTTAAGATCAGTCAGCCATGTTAAATGGATGATGCCAGCTATGCGACGTTTGCCTCCATCAGATAAAGTGTGACATCCATTCAAATTAAACATAAATCAATCACTTAATGAAATATTCCAGACAGCATCCGTATTCGTTGTAAATAACCTGCACCAGATGGCCTTTGTGTCTTTATGATGCTTCAGCTGAGAGGGTGAGAAATCGAGATGTAAGCAAATTGTTCATCTCTTCTAAAAGTGCTTGAGGTGAAGAGAAAGAGGATGCATTCACCCATCTGATACATCACTTACACTCCTGCAGGTGAATGAAGTCACTCAAGCAAAGCAGATAACTGATCCTTCACTAAGCCCCGCCTTAAACATGTTACTGACCAATCCTGGCCAAGCAACCATCTGTCATACAATCAGACAAGCTTTTAGGGTTTTGTGAGACAATGGAAGTCCTGTGTGTTTGAACCGATTTAAAGTTAAATATTTCAAACATACAGTAAAATGTTGCTGAAAATGGTCTTATGAAATTAAATGTAAATATTTTTGGTGCAAGGACCTTTACTGACCCGTTTAATGGGGCATGCACTGTAAAAAAAATATATATATATATATATTAATACCTTTTACAGAAAAACTGTAAAATGCCAAAGTAAAAACACTACTGTAAACATTCATGTTAATTGGTTAACATGAAAAATATAAATGTTAACATTGGTTTGGATTTATTAGTTGTTTTGCTTGTTTTTAACTGTAAAATACGGTCAATTAAATGGTTTTTACTGCAAGTAAAAACTATAAATTACCATATAAATTTACAGTAAAAATTTGTTTTGTGTAACATTTTATGGTTTTTATTGTGCTACCTACAGTATATTATTAGGATGGTTATCAGTACATTTTAAGGTACAAAAGCAGTTTTTGCTAGTTCAGTTATGCATTTTAACATTAGATCACTTAATAAAAAAAATATGGCTGTAAGTTGTTAAACATACAGGCATCCTGCAAAACTGAAAAGATTATCACAATATTTTTTTACAGTGAATTTCTGCCAACCACAGCTGCCATTTTTCCCTGTAAATGTAACCGGACTTATCTATCTATCCCTTTATTTATTTATTTTCATGATGAGCACCAATGTTATAAAGGGTTAAAGAAATTACCCAACTTTGAAATATGCTACTAATTCACACAATCATGACTACGCCACCCGGGAATTAACACCCGGAAAATACCCACAGGCCCACAGGTTCGCCTTCTCACAAAGTGACCCAGAGACAGGAATACCTTGTATAAAAGTAACAAATCTTTATTAAACCATTTCTCAATTAAAACAAATCTTGTTCAATAAAAAAAGAAACATTATGCACAGCAATTGCAACAAACTGTCATGAAATACACACAGAACAACAAAAGAGAAGGGGCTTCGCAATAGGGAGGCAGCTAGACACCGGGCTTCAATAGAGCCCATACTACGGAATACCCACATGTGCACAAAACCACACTTACACACCCTAGGAAATTCACTACAAATCCACACCACTTTGGTGAAAATAACTATTTCTGCACGGGAACAGCCAGCCTGCCTTCTCAAAGTCCCCAGCTCCCATAAAAGACAGAAAGAGAAAGAAATTAAACAATCAAACCACAAGTAACAAAAACAAACTTGTTACCACAAACAAAAGTAAAGGGAAAAAAATGAAATATATATATATATATATATATCTCTCAAGTAGAGTTCTTGACTGCAAGCGAACATTAATAGTACAACAAGCTTAAATGCAAACAAAAAGATTAGATGCAAATCCAAAAGTAGGAAATACAACCCCAACAAATAAATCAACTACCAAACAAAAGACTTGCATACAAAACATACATAAAAGCAAAACAAATTAGTAACTGCCAAACATAATAACGAATGCAATGTTAAAGCAAAGCAAATGAATCAAACATTATGTAAAAGCAAAACAGCAGTGTTGAAATTGCCAGCCATGCTGTAGTCCCTGCTATAAGCCATGCAGAGCCGGGAGCACAAAAGCAGGCAGGCTCACAGGATGGTTTACGCACCAGATAATGCGAACTACATCATCTATCCAGCAGCCCTTACTTTGATAGATCGCGTACAGGCAGCAGCAATCACCCGAGCAGGCGTCACCCGCAACTCTCAAATGCAGAGGAACGGCGATCGCCCATATAAAGGAAGGAAAAGGGAAAGGGAAGTGGTATGTGGCCAAGTATGGTGACCCATACTTGGAATTTGTGCTCTGCATTTAACCCATCCAAGTGCACACACACAGTAGTGAACGTACACCTGGAGCAGTGGGCAGCCAATGCTGCGGCGCCCGGGGAGCAGTTGGGGGTTTTGGTGCCTTGCTCAAGGGTCTCACCTCAGTCGTGGTATTGAGGGTACACCTACAATCCCTGTCGGACCTGAGACTCGAACCCACGACCTTTGGGTTACAAGTCCGACTCTCTATCCATTAGGTCACGACTGCACGACTGCCATTAGGTGCAACACGCACCCGAACAAATGCCAGCTTCACAAAGATTACCCTCGTGCAGCACAACGAAACTCCGGAAGTGCGAGTATTACGCAATCCCCTTCTATTTTGCCTCACGCATTTATATACACTCCCCTGACATTGAGTTTCCTTTGGGAGCGAGGTGAAGTTGCTTGGATCAGAGAGGCGTTCCCGCCTCTGTCGTCGCCCACAGCTGCCTGCCTCAGGGTCAACCTCTGAATCAATCAGCGTGCGAGTACTACTACCACACAGATGGTCACACAGAGCCGCGTGTGGCCCACAGCAGGTGTGCTGAGAGCAGAGCAACACCTGAACTGAGACTGACCCATCACCCCAACGCATGGAATCCACTGACTGCTATCATCTGATCAAGACCTGAGAAATCACACCAACATTACCAACATTCTCAACAAGAGTGACCTATCTGATCTATCTATCTATCTATCTATCTATCTATCTATCTATCTATCTATCTATCTACCTGTCCGTCCGTTCCATCCGTCAATCTGTCTATCTATCTATCTATCTATCTTTAAAACACAAGTGGAGCTGAATATCCACAAGGATCAGTATTTAGAATTTTATGTAAGTTTAAGTTAATTTTTGGGACTGAAACCTTGACGCTGCTTTTATGTGTGGAAACAGAAGCCACATCAGCTTCACCTGCTCTACATTTAGTGAAAAACACTCGGCACTGCCCTCTACTGCCAACATGATCACCCAAAACCAAAATCCAGATCCAGATGCATAAATAAACCAGGTCTGCAGTTACAGCCTGTGACAGCCTGAGTGTTGCGGATTGGGAGCGTGGCGAGGTGACTGTATTTTTAAGGCTGGAACCTGTAAGAACAGCAGTAAGCTGCTCTGTGAGATACCTGGGGGGGGGGAGCGAGCGAGAGCTAGAGAGCTGACAGACGGAGGCACCGCAGACAGTGATTCATCGTTTGTGCTGGAAGTAAAGCTAATATTTTGGAAGAGAGCTCAGCTGATGGTGAGTGTGTGTGGGGTGATTGCTGTTAAGTGATGTTTTAGCGCGCATGACGTGACACACACACACAGACATGCAGAGTCAGAGAAATATTCTTGAAAGTATGTTTTTATAACAAGCCCCAAATCGTTTCAGAGGAAGCAGCCACAGATTAAAGTGAAGATTTAGCAAGCATCAAAAATTAACAGCTGGATTAATCCTCATTCCAGTTCAGCAATACATGTTCAGTATGACATATTTAATCTGCTGATGACACTTTGGAGCACAGTGATGTAGTGAATAAAGGAATAGTTCAGCCGATATTAACAATAAAAACAGTTCTGACATATTACTGGTCCTGATGTTCCAAACCTTTATTATTTTTGTGGACTGGGCCTGGTGAGCTCCAAAAAGGCTATAAAAGGACCATAAAAGCATCATAAAAGTAATTCCTACAACTTTAACTGAAGTTGCAAAACGTAACTGAACTAGTAAAAACTTGTTTAACTGAAGTTGTTATAAACTGAAATCTTGCTTTATCCTCTTAATATTTGTCCCTCCAGTATGGAATACATACTGTATGTATATATATATATATATATATATATACATATACATATACATTTCTGTAATTTCTACAGTTATTTACTGCATATCACCCAGTATAAAACTGCAAATTCCCTTTACTGTAAATAACTGTAATACCCTTTACATCATGGGAATTTTCTGCGACGTCAAACCCCACATACAGAGACTTACTGTATATTTTAAAATTGCTGTATACTACTGTATTTGCTGTAACGGGCCTCTTTGGCACCATTCTAATGAGGTTGTTTTATTTTCAATTCTTACATTTGGATTGACACGATTTGCCCAACACCATTTCTACAACGCCGCAAGAGCTTGGGACTGACTACACTGGACATGTTACATTGCTTGCAATAATTGGAAAATCTGTTTGTCCTTCAGTCAGAAACAGCGCGAGCGCTTGGAGTACATCTGTATGTCGGAAATATACCGGGGCATCACTTTACTGTCCGCATCCACTGTACATAGTATATATAATTGGTTCTATATTGTCTTTTCGAGTTGTGCCACGCCACTCGCGTCCGAGGAAGACACGGAAGCAGCGGGTTTACCAGCAAGCAAGGTAAAACATATATGTACGTTTGTCTGTGTTTGTGTCATATTTTTGGACACCAGTTTAACCTAGTAACATTTATCCATCAACAAACTTTACTATGGTAAACTGCGCTGTTGTTACAAACGACTTTTGTCAGCTTATTGAATTAAGTTGCCAAATTAAAATTATTTTTAACGAGCAACACTTATATTAACATTAACTTAACTAATGTGAAACTTTGTTCAGGTGTTAGTAGTTAATGTTGGCCAGTAGCCCATTGAGAAAATAAAATCAAATGTTAGCTAGGTTAAACAAGTTTTATGGCTAGCTGCCTTTCTAGTTTTAGAATTAGTTTGTTATAGTTTTTAATAGAATTTAAGATTTACTGCTTTTTTTTTTGTATTTGTGTTTTAAAGGCAACTGCAATGAAGCATCAAGAAAGACACGAGCATGCCAGCCACCCTGAGACTGATAATTCATGGTAAGAGAACAACTATGGTTTTGAGAGGTTTGTGTATTTTATATGGGATTTGCCTTTTAAAAGTGTGTCATTTCTACTTCTTGTTTTTCAGAGAAGACATTTCTGTCACTAACAAAGTGGATGGTGAGCAAAGGTGGTGGCCACGTTTTGGAGCAGCACCTGGGTTTTGCAGATGGCTATGCACTTTTGTGAGGATAAATCCAGAGGATACAACATAATGCACTGTAAAATGTCCTAAGACAGGAGAAATGGTGAAGAAGCACTGTTCCAGCATTGACTGTATTTTTAAGTGTTATACACAAAATGTTTTTAATAAAGAATTTGATATTTTGTAATTATTGTGTCTGTTTTAATTGAATGCCCATAGTACCTACACTGTTAGACATTTCAAAGGATTTTTACAGTAACTTACTGGCAAAACTGTTGCCAGTAAGTTACTGTAATTAAGGTTTATAGTAGCAAACTGTATTTGATTTACAGTTACAAACTGTACTGTTTTTACAGTAATTTACTGTGAAAAAATCTAATTAATCAGTATACTACTGTAATTAATTCATTTTAATATAGATTTCAGTTGATTTTATAATTTTTTATATAGAGTTCATTTTATTTTTACTCTACATAGGTACTACTGGCATTCAGTTAAAACAGACACAATACTTACAAAATATCAAATTATTTATTTAAAACATTGCATGAATAACACTTAAAAATACAGTCTTCCAATGCTGGAACAGTGCATCTTCACCATTTTTCCTGTCTTAGGACGTTTTGCAGTGCATTATGTTGTATCCTCTGGATTTATTCTCACAAAGAATCTTTGGGCAACAGAAACATAATGGGGAAAAAATACATAACCATCTGCAAAATCCAGGTGCTGCTCCAAAACTTAGCCACCAACTTTGCTCACCATCTATGGTGACAGAAATGTGTTCCCTGAAAAACAAGAAGTAGAAATGACACACTTTTAAAAAGCAAACCCATACAGAATACACAAACCTCTCAAAACCATAGTTGTTCTCTTACCATGAATTATCAGTCTCAGGTTGGCTGGTCTGCTCATTCTTTCTTGATGCTTCATTGCAGTTGCCTTTAAAAAAAAAAAAAAAAAAATTATATATATATATATATATATATATATATATATATATATATATATATATATATATATATATAATATGATAAGCGTTGTTAAATTAATTAAATAATTTTAACTCGGTAACTTAATTCAATAAGCTGACAAAAGTCGTTTGAAATGACAGCACAGTTTACCATAGTAAAGTTTGTTGACCTGTAAATGTTTCCAGGTTAAACTGGTGTGCAAAAATCAGACAAAAACACACAGACAAACGTTCATATGTTTTTACCTTGCTTGCTGGTCTTATTCTCTCGTAAGGTGCATCAACACACAGCGCAGATGTTCTCCGGAGCTCTTCCACTCTCGCGGGTTCATCCCCGGGCAAAACCCGCGGCGCTGCCCCGCTGCTTCCGTGTCTTCCTCGGAAGCGAACGGCACGGCGCGCCGCGACAAACGACAATAAAGATTATTGTACCATGATAATCCGTGATACTGTGTACAGTGGATGCGGAGAGAAAACTGATGCCCCGGTATATTTTTGACGTACAGTAGTACTCCAAGTGCTCACGCTGTTTCTGACACGAAGGACAAACGTATTTGCCAATCATTGCAAGGGATGTAACACGTCCAGTGTTGTCAGTCCCAAACTGTTGCAGCGTTGTAGACACGGTGTAGGGGCAAATCCTGTCAGTCCAAACGTAAGAAATGAGGAAAATAAAACAACCTTAACGGAATAGCGCCAATGAGGCCATTACGGCAAATACAGTAGTATACAGCAATTTTAAAAAATACAGTAAGTCTCTGTATGTGGGGTTTGACATCACAGAAAATTCCTATGATGCAAAGGGTATTACACTTACTTACTGTAAAGGGAATTTGCAGTATTATACTGGGTGATATACAGTAAATAACCGTAGAAATTACAGAAATGTCTAACAGTGTATGTAGAGTAAAAATAAAATGAATTCTATATAAAAATTATAAGATCTAATGAAATCTATATTAAAATGAATGAATTACAGTATGATTGGATGATTTGGATCATTTTTACAGTAATGAACTGTAAAACAGTACAGTTTGCAACTGTAAATCAAATATAGTTTGTTACTGTAAATCTTAATTACAGTAACTTATTGGCAACAGTGTTGCCAAAAAGTTACTGTAAAAACCCTTTGAAATGTCTAACAGTGCAGCACATGTACAAATTTGTGCTCCATAGAAGAATGTTATACAGTTTTGGAAAGACATAGCGATGAGTAAATGACAGATTTTTGACTTTTGGGTGAACCTTCAAATAGAATCCCCCCTTTTTAATGACCACATCAATACCTCACAAACACACACACACACACTCTCTCACTCACTCAGAGACATAAGAAATAATCCCTGTCTTTGCTTAATTAGTTTTCACACATGAATGGTTGACCATCCTCTGAGCTTTTGTTACAGGTTAAATTATCTGTATAAAGAGGCAGAAGACCACAAGAACTAATAATGAACTTGAGCTTCGGCGTGTAAGAACGTTCCTGAATATCCCAAACAAGGGTAATTACAAGTAAATCCATCTGTAGACTGATGGAGACCACTGCACATGTGAACCAGCCAGTGCAAGTTAACGAGAAATGATTTACATTTTCAATGCAAGAATTTGAACACGTGAACCTTTTATCTGTTGAAACTTGTCAAGAGACAGCAGAGAAAATCAGGCTGTGAAAGAAAATGAGCAAGTTTGAACGAAGCCAGTGTCTTCTGACATGCTAATGAAGCCCTTTTTTTTGTGTTTGGCACATGAATTTTTCATGAATTGGTTTTGATTTTGACTTCTGAAAGAAGTACAATCTATCAGATTAGTGGTGTTTGCTCAAGCATCACCATTACTTTTGCTCATAGCAGTAGTAATATTGATGTGATCAAACCTCTAAATTTCAGCAAGTAACTTTTCTGCTCTGAACACGATTGATTCGTTGTTTTTGATTGTTGAAGAGAGATGTGCTCTTACTAATTTGAATTTCATCAGGTGAATGATAAAATGGGTATTGTTACATTGTAGGAACCACCCTAGCAAATGAACAGCAATATATACACTACCGTTCAAAAGTTTTGGATCAGTAAGACTCAAAAATACAGAAAAAAACCAGTAATCTTGCAAAATGTTATTACAATATAAAATAATGGTTTTTATTTTAATATACTATTTATATATCTATTTAAACAGTATTTATTTTTTATTATAGATTTATTCATATTTATAATATAATTTTTGTAACATTATAAATGTACTGTCACATTTAATGATGATTAATGATAAATAAAAGGTATTATTTCAAAAATATATTTTATTGAACTTCATTTTTACAACATATGTTTAGCATATATTTAAAATATATTTGAACCTTGTTTGTTTATTTATTTATTTATTTATTTATATAGTTAGGTAGCTAGTTAGTATGTGCTGGCAGCATCCTACAATGTGGTGGTGTTACGGAGCCGACGAGACGAGAGGCATGCAGATCCATTTGCAGGGCTTTTATTAGACAGAGACGTGGTTACAAAACAAGCAAGGTTCATGCAAATGGCAAACAGGCACAACACAGGCAAGACAAAGTGTAGTCCTAGAGCAAGCGTGGGTCTTCGATCGGCGAACAATATCCAATAGGGCAAGGCAGAGAGATAATCCAGGTACACGAGCGGGAGTCCAAGAGAGGTGCAAACAGAGTCCGAACGGGAAGGCAAAGGGTTAATCCAGGAAACACGGGCAAGAATCAAGACACTAGAAAACAGGCAAGGCAAGACTATAATAACTGAGTGGGCTCCATAGAGTAGCTATCGCTAGGATATACGCTATACAATACTCGGCACGGAAGGGCATGTGAATGGCTGTTATATAGGCAGTGTGATTGATATCAGGTGTGAGTTTAATTTGTGAGATGGAACATGGGAAATTTAGTCCAGGGTGACGTGACAGTCTGTGAAGTGTCCCGGCGAGGCAGGAAGCCAGGGCGGAGCAAGGAACCACCATGGCAGAGCAGACCGAGCAGGAGCCCACCAGGGCGGAGCAGACAAAACTGGAGACCACCAGGGCGGAGCAGACAAAACTGGAGACCACTAGTGCGGAGCAGACGGGACTGGAGCCCACCAGGGCAGACCAGATGAAACTGGAGCCCACTAGGGCGGAGCAGACGGAACTGGAGCCCACCAAGGCGGGGCAGACAGGACTGAAGTCCACCAGGGCATAGCAGAAGACCACCATGCCAGAGCAGACGGAGCAGGAGCCCACCAGAGTGGAGCAGATGGAGCAGGAGCCCACCAGAATGGAGCAGACGGAGCAGGAGTCCACCAAGGCGGAGCAGATGGCCACCACGGCAGGGCAGACGGGGCAGAAGACCTCCACGATGGATCAGACAGAGCAGGAGCCCACCAGTGCGGAGCAGATAGGGCATAAGACCACCTGGCCGGAGCATAAGAACCTGGAGACCACGGCAGGAACTGGGACCTAGGAAACACAGAGACACACAAGACAGACAGAGCATCTATGACCCCAAGGGCCAAGGCAGGGAACACAAAAAGTTCATCAGTGGCTTCTTTGGTGACAACTGAACCGGCAGACAATGCAGTAAATAAAGCTGGGCAGACAGACAGTTCACATACATTAGAGGAAACAGAGTAAGCAGACAGTTCATGAATGGTCTCTATGGCAGTGAACGTGTTAACAGGACAGATATGGAGTGCATTAATAGTTTTGGGCTCATGAAAGGCAGGTTTAAGGGTTCAAAGGCGGGTTTTATGGTTGTGACAGACAAGGCTGAGTGTTCCGAGGCAGCCTCTTCGGTAGGGTCGGGACAGGACAACAGTTCATAATTGGCCTCCATAGCTGTTACCGGGCAGGACGAGAGTTCCCAGACGGCCTTCATAGCCGTTACCAGGCAGGACGAGAGTTCACAGACGGCCTTCATAGCCATTACAGGGCAGGACGAGAGTTCACAGACGGCCTTCATAGCCGTTACAGGGCAGGACGAGAGTTCACAGACGGCCTCCATAGCCGTGAAAGGGCAGTACGAGAGCTTGTGAATGGGTACCACTGACACCTCCGGAGGTTCTGCAACAGTTGCCGCCACCTCTGGAGGTTCTACAGCAGTAACCCTCTCCTTGATCACGACATAACAGGCTGAAAGTACATTGCTAGACGCTACCACCACACCAGGAACTGAAGCGAGCACCGCCGCTCCAGGAGGTCCTGCAGCATGTGCCGCCACTTCTGGAGAAGCTGTAGCGGGTGCCGTCGCCTCGGAGAACACAGCAGCGCGCGTCACTACCCCGGAGAGTTTCTGCAGCTTCAGCCACCACCTCTGGAGACATTTCAGTGGACGCCGCCACCTCGGGCAGTTCAGTGGTGGTGTACGCAGCCCAAATGCAACATAAAACGATCCCCATCATGGGAAGCGCTTCAGGAAAGGGGATAAGTTCAGAAACAGGAGGGTTAGAGTGAGTGGGTTTGGGATCACAAGCTGTGCATGTAGACACCAGCGGTGCATCCCTCACGCTAGATACCAGACTGGGATACCGAAAGACTGACCTTGAATATCTGGGTGCAATAGACAGGACGTGATGAGACTCTGGACGTTCAGCTGAGGCATGACGTGACTCTGGACAATCTGCTGAGGCGTGACATGACTCTGGACGATCGGCTGAAGCGTGACGTGACTCTGGATGAACGGCTGAGACGTGATGAGACTCTGGAAGATCAGTTGTGACGTGACGTGACTCTGGATGATCAGCTGAGACGTGACGAGACTCTGGACAATTGGCTGAGGCATGATGTGACTCTGGATGAACGGCTGAGACGTGACGAGACTCTGGAAGATCAGTTGTGACGTGACGTGACTCTGGATGATCAGCTGAGACGTGACGAGACTCTGGACGATCAGCCGAGACGTGACAAGACTCTAGAAGATCAGCGAAGACGTGACGAGACTCGTGAAGAGCAGCCGTGAATTGACTTGACTCATGAAGAGCAGCCGTGACTTGACTTGACTCGTGAAGAGCAGCTGTGACTTGACTCGTGAAGATCAGCCGTGACTTGACTTGACTCATGAAGAGCAGCCGTGACTTGACTTGACTCGTGAAGAGCAGCTGTGACTTGACTCGTGAAGATCAGCCGTGACTTGACTTGACTCATGAAGAGCAGCCGTGACTTGACCTGACTTGTGAAGATCAGCCATGACTTGACTTGACTCATGAAGAGCAGCCGTGACTTGACCTGACTTGTGAAGATCAGCCATGACTTGACTTGACTCGTGAAGAGCAACCATGACTTGACCTGACTCGTGAAGAGCAGCTGTGACTTGACGTGACTCGTGAAAAGCAGCTGTGGCTTGACTTGACTCGTGAAGAGCAGCTGTGACCTGATTTGGCTCATGACGAACAGCTGTGACTTGACTTGGCTCGTGATGATCGGCTGTGACTTGACGTGACTCATGAAAAGCAGCTGTGGCTTGACTTGACTCGTGAAGAGCAGCTGTGACCTGATTTGGCTCATGACGAACAGCTGTGACTTGACTTGGCTCGTGATGATCGGCTGTGACTTGACTTGGCTCGTGACGAACAGCTGTGACTTGACTTGGCTCGTGATGATCGGCTGTGACTTGACTTGGCTCATGACGAACAGTTGTGACTTGACGAGTCTCTGGACAAACAGCTGTGACGTGACAAGGCTCATGACGATCAACGGTGATTTGACTGGACTCACAAAGATCAACGGTGACTTGACTGGATTCATGGATGGCAGCTGTGACATGACGGAGCTTCGTTGTGGCCTCCATTTTGCGCTCGCGTTCCAGTACGGCCGCCATTACAGGAGTGAGTGCGGTGTCGCGTTCCTCCGCGACACCCAGAGTGAATGAAGAACCGACAGTCAATAAAGCATAGTCCATAAAATCTCTTAGAGACGAACGGGGACACTCACGGATTAAACGTGATTTGAGCGGCTGATTGATGCCCTCACAAAAAAAGTCTATGAGCACACAGTACGGCAGATCAGAAAAATAGGCATAATCCTCGAGCGATCGCAAGCCCTGCTCGAGGGTTAATAACAGTCTAGCAGTGTCCATACCTGGCCAATATCCACATGAAAAGCCGCTGGATCCTGATGTGGCCGAGTATTCTGTTACGGAGCTGACAGGCACAACACAGGCAAGACAAAGAATAGTCCTAGGGCAAGCGTGGGTCTTCGATCGGCGAACAATATCCAATAGGGCAAGGCAGAGAGATAATCCAGGTACACGAGCGGGAGTCCAAGAGAGGTGCAAACAGAGTCCGAACGGGAAGGCAAAGGGTAAATCCAGGAAACATGGGCAAGAATCAAGACACTAGAACACAGGCAAGGCAAGACTATAATAACTGAGTGGGCTCCGTAGAGTAGCTATCGCTAGGATACACGCTATACAATACTCGGCACGGAAGGGCATGTGAATGGCTGTTATATAGGCAGTGTGATTGATATCAGGTGTGAGTTTAATTTGTGAGATGGAACATGGGAAATGTAGTCCGGAGTGACATGTGACAGTCTGTGAAGTGTGAGAGTCAATGTAGTGAGAAGGTGACATCTGGTGATGAGCAAACGGATGTGCATGGACAGGATTCGTAACAGGTGGTGAGTCTTTCTTCTTCAGAAATTAGAATTTTTTTTTAATGTTTTTTTTTTTTAATAGAGGTTTACTGATCATAAACATGCGTGTGACATGCAAACAGTTGCATTAGGTGTGGACAACTGTGTGCTCAGTTTCAGGAGGAAACAAATAAGAGTCGTGCACACATTTTCTGACAAGTGATAAATTAGAGTTAATAACACGCATGCTAATTACAGACGTGTGAAGAGCAGGAGAAATAACCTCAACTTAGCATCAACACCCACCGTGGGATGAGGAGAGAGAGAGAGAGAGAGAGACCATGAGAGTTCATCCAACGTTTGTGCGAGCATGAATTTTCATTATTTTTGTGTGTGTAAGTGTGTAAGTGTTTTGATTGTTAGGCAGTAAAATAACTATGCAAGTGTGTCAAATGATCCTTCTGCAAATAAACAGATAAATCATCCTATTGTGCCAAAACAACTACACAGTTTATCCATTGCGATGTTTTCCCGGTTCACAGACTGCTGTCCAGATCCATTTAGAGGGATCTTTAAACTAGAATTGTAATGCTGAATTTCTCCACATCTGTTTTGATGCAGAAACAAACTCATCTACATCTTAGATGGCCGGAGGGTGAGTATATTTTCAGCAAATGATTTTTTGAGTGAATTATTCCTTTAAGGTTTTTCTTGGTGGTTGCAATGCTGTGAGACTGTGGTCTCTGTATGGCTCAGGTCCCTCCTTTGAAGTTATTAATTTTCATATTCATGCCTGACAGCCAACAACCTGATACAAACACACAAGGACACAAAAATAATTACCTGACACAAAACTGCCTGACACAAGCAAATATACTGATCCACTGGTTATGATATCAGGAGTTTGTGTCAGATGTGCAAGGCTGCATTTATTTGATAAAAAATATCACTAAAATCAGCAATATTGTGACATATTATAGCATTTTAAAATAACTGTTTTCTATTATTGTAATATATTTTAAAGTGCAATTTATTCCTGTGATGCAAAGCTGAATTTTCAGCATCATTACTCCAGTCTTCAGAAATTAATTAAGAAATTAATACTTTTATTCACCAAGGATGCATTAAACACTATCTACTTATCTATTTATTTTTGATTGTCACTGTTAAAAACATTAATATTTTTGAAACCAGTGATAATTGACCAGTAAATTGTTAGGGATAATGTTTATTTATTTGTTTGTTTGTTATTTATCTATCTATCCCTCACTACATTGCATGTGTAATTCAACATGTAGCATACAGTCATCATCTCAAAAACAAATATTTCTTATTTTTCAGTCTTAATTTACATTTACATTTAATCATTTAGCGGACTCTTTTACGCAAAGCAACTTTTATGCAATACTTAATGCATTTTTGCATTACATTTCTTTTCCATCCAAGAAAATAATGAGTCATGAAGTTAAAATTTAGTCAAATGCATTACATTGTGGGATACAATACACAGTGTGATGTGTTTGCATGATGCGCATTTTGACGAATGAAGTAATCAGAGTATTTCTGTGCATAATACTCATACTGTTGTATGTCATTCTGAACTGTTATCGGTCCTGCCTATAATCCTTTGATGCGTCCGATAACATGTTGCTACCCTGTGAGGAAACACTAGTCACCGTGAGAATCTGGATCAGATCTCTAGAGAGTGTTTTCCCCTCCCATCCAATGAATCACACACCTCGTCCCGCCCGTCCCTGCTAGCGTTCAGTACTGTGAGAGAGGGGTGGGTTTGACCTGCGGTTATAGAAGACAAACATGCAATGTTACATTAATCATACTGTATGCACGCACAGGAAGATCCAATTATGAGGGAGTGCATGAGAGAATGAGCGTTCACAGAGGACGACCCAAAGGGAAGACAAATACCCTCCATAACCACAGACAAAAATGGCACAGGAGAGAGAGAGAGAGAGAGAGAGAGAAGGGGTGGGCTATTTCTGTCCACTGGTTCTCAGGAGATCGTACGCTTGTATGGGTTCTCCTGATCACGTGACCCTGTTCCAACCTTGGAATGAACAGAGAGAGAGAGAGGAGACAGGAAAAGAGAAACAAGAAATAGAAGTGAAAAAGGAAAGGAAAGGAAAGAGGAAGTGGTAATTAATGTGGTAAAGCAACAACAAGGAAAAGGATGTGGAAATATTTATATATTCAGCAATAAATATAAAACATAAATGGAGAAGAAAGAAAAGAGAAAATAGAAATAAAGTAGAAATGGAAAAGAAGCGGGAAATATGAACATAAAGAATGAGGAAGTAGAAATTAATGTGGAAAAGTAAAGTAAATATCATATATGCATGTTTAATTCAACATATAGCATGTAAATGTGATTTTTTTGTTGTTGTTTTAATACATTTTTGCATTACTTTTTTTTCCCCCATCCAACAAAATAATAAGTTAAAATTCACTTATTGTCAATGTCAATGTCAATTTTATTTATATAGCACTATTAAAACAACACATGTTGACCAATGTGCTTTACATCATCTCAATATACAGATTATAATATACAAAAACATCACCTAAAGGAATAATAATAAAAATTATCAGAGAGAAGAATACACCATGTCAAACAAATATGTCTTTAGCTGTACCTTAAAAATATGTACAGAATCAGCGTCCCTGACATGTAAAGGTAAACTATTCCAAAGTCTTGGTGTTACTGCCGCAAACGCACAATCCCCTTTCTGGCTCAACTTAGTCCTTGGAATTTTAAGTAAATTTTGAGTTGTTGATCTCAAAGTTCTTCCACTCTCCCACTTACTATTGTAGAAATGGAAAGGAAAAGGAAAATAAAAGAATTATGATTTTAGAAATAAAGTGGAAATGGAGAAATGAACAGAATTAATTGTGGAAATGAAAAGAAAAAGGATATGTAAATTAATGTGGGACGGAGAAGAAAATAAACCTGAAAGAAATGTAAGGAAATTGAGAAATAAAATATATAAATAAAATGTAAACAATTGCTAAATGTTGAAAGGAAAAAAAAAATGGAAATCAATGATTAAATGTATTCAATAAATGTAAATATTCATTTATTCATTGATTTCCATTTTGTTTTCTCCTTTCAACATGTATCAATGAAGAATATAAAGAAAAGCAAACAAATACCTTATATAAAAAACGTAAAACCCCTTTCATAAAAATTATATATAAATATATGTAAAAAATCAGAATATGGAAAGAAATTAGAAATAAAGTAGAAATGGAAAGGAAGGGGAAAATATGAATGTAAATGATTGCGGAAATAGAATGAAAAAGAAAAAAGAAATGGGAATCAATGTGGGAATGAAAAGAATAGAAATAGGAAATGTAAAGAAATTAGAATAAGGAAAAAGAATGTGTGTGTGTGTGTGTGTGTGTGTGTGTAAATGTAAAATACTATGGAAAGCTGGAAAAAAGAAAAAGGAAATGGAAATTAATGTAGAAAGAGGTTTCGCTACATACTATATATTGTTCAATAAGAATACCTGTTGTGTTTGGTGAATCATTTCTCCATATGTAAGGTAATATGTAAGTTTTTCATTTCTTTCAGCATGTCCATCAGTGAGAAAGACATGTTTTATGATGAATGTCGTCAGTCAGCAGGCGGCCAAGCTACATTATAGCTGTCGACAGTTTGTAAATAGCTTTCAGAGGAGCGTATTTTTCCCATCAGGAAATGTTTCTCATGCGAGATCAAGGCTGGTTGGTGCTTGATGGCCTGAGGGAGCATTTACAACACAGCCTTTCTGCACCGTAACTTAAAGATGCGATTTAGTTTTAACACTGTTGCTGTGATGACTGGCTCCACAGTGGCCCTTGAGTTCACAGTGACCCTGAACCAAACCCAGACTCCACTGATCTGCATAGTCTTTTTTCAGTTTACATTTTCTTTCATGCAAGACAAACCAGCCTGTATTAACTATTAGAAATACCGATCAGTCCAGTAATCAGCATGAAGAATACACAGACAAGCATCAAAAAGCACATCTCATGCAGAGAGGAGTTTAGCTGTCTATGAGAGCCACCGCCTCGGGGAACTGTTTTACTGCCTGCTTGTTTTTGTTCTGATGGCCCTGAGATGCTTTATGGAGGATAGTGATAGATCTTGACTGCCAGGATGACCTCCAAAAAAGCCATTCAGTGTGTCAATAACTGCATTTTTATTATTGGAATGAAGAAAACTCCACAGAATGAGAATTTAGTCAGTGCTGTCTAGGCTATTTTGAGTTATAAATTGCACAAGGCCTGTAAACACGTCAAGAGATGTGAGAAATCCGTCAAATCCCAGCAGATCTTCACTCATCCAGTGATTCACTGCTCAACATTCAGGACCTGAAGTTACAGAAATAAAATAGTGAAAATTAGATCTAGAAATCAATAAGACAACATGATTAGGCTGCGTTTAGCACTGCAAAGACAAGCCTTCACACACATACATATCGCAGCTGGTTTTTTTTTTAGCTATGTTCAGTGTAGGATCCAGCTGGCATTGAATTTTAAGAAAATATTTTGTAAAGTATATATATTTTTTATTTTATATCAGAAATTTTGTTTATATTATTATAAATGAATATATAAATTACAATATATAAATTATGCTACTCAAAATAAATGTTTATTGTTATTAAATAAATAAATAAACATTATATTTTATTGAATTATAATATACATTATATTATAATTTATATAATAATTCTGATTAATTATGCTCAGTTTGTCTAAATATTTTAAACTAAAAGAAAAACTTTTCCTTTTTTAATTTTTCTGCACTCTAGTCTTTCATCTAATTTTTAGCCTGTCAATGTTTAGTCACACTAAACCTTTGGTGAGTGAACTATTATTTTTATTTGTTTATTTATTTTTTATCTTACAAAGAATAAGGGGAAGAACTGTGAATAACAACATCTTTACTATTGCTAAGTTTGTATGTTTATGCTTTCTGTTGTTCTGAGAATGGAGAACTAGTGTCCTCTGGTGGAGAATATTAAATAATGCAGTGCACCCTGAACCCAAAGCATTGCATTATGAACAATGGTATGGATTCAAGACGTGTAATTTAAATATACTAAAATATGCATAACTTTCAGTTTCGAGTATGCAAATTCAAATATGTAAAGCTGCATTGTAATGGGAACATCTGACCATTTACGATTTTTTTTTTTTCTCACAGCCTAATATATAAATTGAACTCGGACTGTTTGAGCAAAGTCAAAACAACTGTAAAACACTTAAAATATTATCAAAATCTTTACAAAACACAAAGCTTGTTTTAGGGATTATACATTTTGTATCTTTTAAATAATTTAAAAAAATTTAATACAACTATTAATTTTAAAGGACTGGGTAAGCTCATATATAGAATTATATGAAATAAATAGGCTGATGTAATACAATGATTTTTTTCTACATGGAATAAGAAACACGCTTTGAATAAAGCAAAGGCCCATTCTTCCAAAGCTGACCATAGGAATTACAAAGACATGTCTTGGTGGATCCTGGGAAATGTAGTTCGGTCAGTGCTGATAAAAGTAGTAAACATTAACCCGCCCTTAAGATTCACAATAACATCCAGAGAGATTTTATCTTCCCTAATGATTTTAATAACTCCTTGTCTATCTGGCTTTTATTTTATCATATACACAGTGGCAGTCAAACAGAAGACACAGGAAGAATGCGTGTCCGCCCCTTTCTGAGTTCACTCACCCTCTCAACTACATTTCCCAGAATTCCCTTCCCGCTGTTCGCGCTATTCTCAGCGACAATGCATTATGGGAATTGTAGTGTAAACCGTTCGTGCCAGCTTGTTGCCTGACGTCTGGACGAGCATTATACATGAGGATCTCTGCAGAGGGAAGTACATCATAGACATGAAAATAGAGGCCAGGTAATCTTGCTTTTCCTACAATTTATACAAAAACACACGTACACGTGGCATTTAGAGTGTGTATGACGATTAAATACGAAGGTAAAGCGGAGTTTGCCGGTTGCGCAAAGGACAGAAACGCCAGCGTTTTATAGCTGCGTTGGTGGTTTTCATGTGAAGCAGCGAAACGACCCGATTCTGTGGCTTTTTATAGATTCTCAACACTCATTTAGTTACATTTCTGATGTTTGGTATGGTAGTTAGGATGTGAATTGTATATATTGGAAGATATATGCAGAAACAGCAGAGTTCTCCTATTTCAAGACATGAAAAATAAACCGGCCTCTATTATGCCGCAATATTGAGGATGTCTCATGCTCTGCGGGGATTTCACGTCAACTTTAACTCGATATTAAACCATAAACACATGAATTCATGCTGCAGATTCGATGTAATTATGCAACATGGGCGCTGTTGAGTCATTGTCCAATCAGAGGCCAGATTAATGTGGCAAGGCTACAAAATAACAAAAGACAACGTGGCGTTACATATATAACATACACAAGTCACATTTGTTTAACAGTACTTGAAACATTGTAACATTCATACGAATGTTCTAGATTCATCTGTAGTAGATTTAGGACTGAATGGAGCTGTCAAAATCATGTGGCCAACCATATGCTGACACTCCATCAGTTTCTGTATGCTGAAATGAAAGTATTATCTGCAGTTGTGTGTATTGTTATTCTTAACCCTAAAAACACCACAGGTGAACATTTTAACTAATAGATATCACCATACTTCCCAGCTGATTAAACGGTACAATTTTTCACCATGTTTTATTAATTAAATGTTGTATAACATAGACAATGATATTTGATGAAACCTCTCTGTAAAAATGTTCAGAATATAGATAGGAATAAAACTGTAAAGTTTAGTGTGTAAATGCTCCTGAAGTGGATAAATGGAATGTTATGGAAGCAAAATAGCCCAAAATCTTAAAATTGACCAGTGCATTAAAACACAATGATTTTGCTTGTAGTGTCTTGCCTTAAACCAAGACCAGCAAACCTGTTGGTTTACTTGTAAATTTGTCATTTTTCTCTTCTAGGTGTGTTTGAGGTTTTGGAAACATGTCCAAGAAAAGGGGCAGGTGAGTAAAAACAATATAGATGTCCTGTATCAGAATGGCAACACAATGGTACTTTTATATATGATGACATTGTAGGGCTACCAGTATTTGTGTAACATGTACCATAATAAATTAATTTTAGCATGATATTTATGGAAGTGCCATGGTTTACCATCATTATTAGTCAGTGACTTAAAGGAATAGTTCACCCAAAATTAAAATTGGCTGAAAATGTGCTTACCCTCAGACCATCTAAGATTCTTCATCAAAACAAATTTGGAGAAATGTAGCATTACATCACTTGCTCAACAATGGATCCTCTGCAGTGAATGGGTGCCGTCAGAATGAGAGTCTAAACAGCTGGTAAAAACATCACAATAACCCACACCACTCCAGTTCATCAATTAACGTCTTGTGAAGTGAATAAAAGAGTTGTGTGGATTATTGTGATCGTTTTGATGGCACCCATTCACTGCAGAGGATCCACTGGTGAGCAAGTGATGTAAAGCTAAATTTCTCCAATTATGTTCTGATGAAGAAACAAACTCATCTACATCTTAGAAGGCCTGCAAAAAGTTGAATCATTCCTTTGAATCATTGACTAATAAGTTTTAAGTATATATCTTATTTGCTGTCAGTAAATTGTGTTATGTACCACATTGCTCTCGAGATATGTTTCTGTATCTGTCCACATTGGTCGACCAGTAGTATACACCATAGTCCAGAATGGACTAATAATGAATCTGCACACACTCAGATTATCCGCAGCTCCAGACTGATAACAATATTTTGGTAGCTAGCTGGATTATGCTGTGACATTTCCAGGAATGTGTTTTGAGCGTTGGAAATGTTGAGTGACAGACCCAGTCTGGTAGCAGTGAATGATTAAACTGAGCTCTGAACTCTTGTATTCAGCTGAACTAAAGTCAGTTGTGAGAGGCTGGAAGTTTTATTTAAAGGTCAGCCATGTGGGTACTGTATAATTTGGAAAAGTTGCTAGTCATTCTTCATCTCTTGTCAGTGAGTAGACAACATTTTCAACAAATTTGTCAGTATTTATTTCTATTAGGCAGCTGGAGAGCTATAGTGTGAACCCATTTTATTTAGGTAATTGATGTATTTCTGATTGAAATAGGATCATCAATAAAAATATAGAGTGGGAATTGGTTTGGAATTGGTTTGATTGTGAAAAGTGGCTGTTACAGATCAGAATTGAGCCGGGTGGTTGAAAAACAAGAGGACTTTGTATGTCAGCAAGTGTAATGAAAGATTATGAAGACAAATGTGTTTTATTTAGAATAATGTACACTTTAGTTTACAAGTTTTGGGGTCAGTAGGACTCCTTTGCTCACAAAGGCTGATCAAAAATACAGTAAAAACAGTAATAATGTGAAATATGCTAAAATTTTAAAATATGTTTTCTATGTGAATATATTATAACATGTAATTTATTTCTGTGATGCAAAGCTGAATTTTCACCATCATTAATCCAGTCTTCAGTGTCACATGCTAATATGCTGATTTGCTGCTCAAAAAATATTTATTATGATTAACAAAGTTGAAAACAGTTGTGCTGCTTCATATTTTTGTAGAAACCATGATGCATTTTGTTCATGATTTTTTGGATGAATAGAAAGTTCAAAAGGACAGCATTTATTTGTGACATTATAAATGCCTTTAATGTCACTTTTGATCAATCTAATGCTTCTTTGCTTAATGAAATTATAATGATATTAATATTTATAATTACATATTTAAATATTTATAATTATATAAATAAATTATAGTTATGTTAATACATTAAATTATATTTTATATTATGCAATTGTTATGATTAGTGAATGGGATCAATTTTCATTTCAATAGCACATCTACTTTTGTTTCAACTGCTGATACTAATTTTTAATATCGCTTTAGACTAATGCACAGTATGTGTATCTGTTACATAAACCATATGCATTTGATATGATCTAAGACAGAATGCTGTGCAATATAAAATCGATAAAATCATATTCATAAGCTTTGAATTGTAAAACAATCCTCGATTAGCACTCCGCCAGACTTAATGCAGACCATTACGTTCCTGTTTTCGTCTTCTCGGCAGGAAGCGCAACAGTGGCGAGCTGAGCGACAGTCTCACCCCAGATCCCAACAACCTGCTGGGCCGACGGATCCAACACAGCTGGAGGGAGAAGGGCGCGCTGACCAAGTGGAAGGGCACTGTGCTGGACCGCCTCAGCGTCAACTCTTCCCTGTTCATGGTCAAGTACGACGGCTTCGATTGCGTCTATGGCATCGAGCTCTTTAAGGACGAGAGAGTCTCTAACCTGCAAGTTCTCACCGAGAAAGTGGGTGAGTAGGTGGATCTGTTGTGATGCGAACAGGAAACAAGCCAGTGACAGGAAGTAGCATATGTGCAAAGATGAGCAATCGTTGGTAATATTTATAGTGCATGAATTTCATTTCTGATAATTAATCATGATGCTAAAACATTATGTGCTACTTTGGGTGTGAATATGTATGACAGAAAATGAGTAATTCTATATCCCAGTAATAGCATAAATTCAATTTTTCATACTTTTGTTCAGCAAGGATGCATTAAGTGACAGTAAAGACTTTTTTACTGTTACAAAAGATTTCTATTTCAAATAAATGCAAACAGTTGTTTTAACATTTATAGTAATCAGAAATGTTTCTTGAGCAGCAAATCAGCATTTTAGAATAGGATCATGTGACACTGAAGGAGAAGTAATGATGCTGAAAATTCACCTTTGATCACAGCAATAAATTACATTTTACAATAGAAAAGTTATTTTAAATTGTAATAATATTTCACAATATTACTGTTTTTACTGTATTTTTGATCAAATAAATGCAGCCTTGGTGAGCAGAAGGCACTCCTTCAACACTCCTTCAGCACTCCAAAAACATCTTACCAACACCAAACTTTTGAATAGTAGTGCAGTTATTTTCTTTAATCGAAATGACATTTGACACATTTCTTCTATCACACTTGATGTACCATCATGCCGCCCAGCTCTGTCTGGATGATTTGTTGTTGCATATCTCTAAATTCTGCTCATACTGCAGTGTTGTATTTACCTGTATGTGCACATCTGTTCCCTACTGATCATAATAAACTTATATAGACAGAAGAGAAAATAAATGAACTGACTAGTAAAGCACAAAATAAAAGAGACTGACTTGGGTGGCATTTGTTTTTGATGTTGTTTGTGGTTGAATTGATGGAGACAGATAATCACATGCATAGATTTATACTGTCGCAATGGAGAAGATATGAAAATATTGCACAGGAATATGGAATATGGGTTCCATCTAGAAAACTATGAATATGAAATATTGTGACCGGAATTCTGGTGCTTGTTTGTTTGGCACGGCTTTATTTCATTTAAAATTTCATTGTTTATTATGTCTTATTAGTCTAATAAGCCATTTGCATGGTGAAAGAATAGTTGCTAGTTAGTTTCAATAAATGTAATTTATTACATACACTATTTTTGTTCGTAAAAAAATAGCAACGACACATTAAATTGATCAAACATGACAGAAAACACATTTATAATGTTACAAAATATTTCTGTTTCAAATAAATGCTGTTCTTTTGAACTTTATATTCATCCTATTTTTCAGGAATCCTGAAAAATAAAATATCACATTTTCCACAAAAAAATGAAGCAGCACAACTGTTTTTAGCATTGATAATAATAAAAATTTGTTTCTTGAGCAGCAAATCAGCATATTAGAATGATTTCTGAAGGATCATGTGACACTGAAGACTAGAATAATGATACGTCTCGGTTACGTATGTAACCCTCATTCCCTGAACGAGGGAACGGAGACGTTACGTCATGGTGACTGACGGAAATGGGATCTCGTCAGAGAGCCCAATCGCCTTCGAGTGTTAACAAAATAAGCCAATGACAGTTGGCGTGCGTGCTTTGTTTGTTTGACACACATCAGTTTTTCACTGAGGAGCCGAGACGATGTGCCCGGGCCGTACAGCGGTGGTACAGCAACTGTGGCGACAGGACATAACGTTTCCGTTCCCTCCTTCAGGGAACGAGGGTTACATACGTAACTGAGACATTCCCCTTCAGTCAGTCACGTTCGATGTTACATCATAGTGATTGACGTAAATGGGATCCCTATGAAAACGGCACTATTGCTGACCCCCTCCAGTGCCCTGCGGAAGCCGGCAAGTCCCCCCACACCAGTTGGGACAGAAGATAGGACAGAGCTTAGGCAGAGATGACTGCTGTTCAGTACAGTGGGTATGGATAACACTGGGAAAGCGTACGCAAGTAGGGGAACGCTACGGAAGCCACATCCTGCATAAAGGAGGGACCATGTGGAGATTACACATATGGACTGGCCAAGGGCAGTACTACATATGGAAGTCTCTGAGGTAGACTCAGCCAGCCTGGGGTGAGATCAATACACAGCAGAGACGGCAGAAGGTCTCTGCCAGGGAAAGACATGGGCTCACCGTGAGGGGAGCCGTACCATGGAAGGATACACATGTGGGATCACCCGAAGGGGAATCACTACACATGGGCACCTAGCCCAGCACAAGGGCTGACCTTGGGCAAACACATGAGTGCTGGACCTGGCGTCTGGCACTCCGCCACGCCTGACTGCCGAGGGTGCGGGAGGAACTTTAGCAGTGTTCACCAAAGGGAACTGAACTGAGAAGCAATAAATAACACGTATCCGGTCCGTAGAGGGGAATGGTGCAGCAAGCGTGATTGACAACGAGCGGGTCCGATGTTACTGGCCATCTGAGGCCAGAACACGGGAGGAATCGGGCTCTACATGGAGATTATAGAATCTTGCAAACGTGTTAGGTGTCGCCCAGTCGGCAGCTCTACAAATGTCTGTTATCGAGGCGCCCCGCGCCAATGCCCAAGAAGATGCCACACCTCTCGTAGAGTGTGCTCTTACACCGAGGGGGCACGGTAAGCGCCGGGCCTGGTATGCCAAGACTATAGCCTCCACTATCCAGTGGGCAAGTCTCTGTTTGGAGACAGCCTTTCCCTTCTGCTGTCCTCCGAAGCAGACGAAGAGCTGCTCTGAGGTCCTGAAGCTCTGCGTGGGGTCCACGTAAACGTACAAGGCGTGGACGGGACAGAGCAGAGCAATGGCTGGGTCTGCCTCCTGATTTAACCTCCTTGCCCCTCTGAGGAACCTGATGACCAAGTCGTGCTTCCCCACAGACTTACCGTCTACTGCATCGTGATGTGCGGCAATAGCGGCAACATACACTTTGAGGGTGGAGGGAGACAGCCTTCACTCCAACCCATCTTGCAGGAAAGAGAGCATGACCCTGACCGGGCATCTACGGGGGTCCTCCCGGCGGGAAGAGCACCAATCGATGAACAGGTTCCACTTCAGCCTGTAAGCGTGTCTTGTAGACGGGGCTCTAGCTGAAGTGATGGTGTTTATTACCGCTGGAGGTGTAGCGCACCTAGAACCTCCGCGTCCCGTCCAGGGACCACATGTGGAGATTCCACAAGTCTGGACGTGGGTGCCAGAGGGTGCCCCCTCTCTGAGAAAGGAGATCCCTCCTCAGAGGAATTTGCCAAGGAGGGGCTGTCGCGAGGAGCATCAGTTCTGGGATCCAAGTCCGATTGGGCCAATATGGCGCTACCAAAAGGACTTGCTCCCCGTCCTCCCTGACCTTGCACAGGGTCTGTGTGAGAAGGCTCACTGGGGGAAACGCATATTTGCGTAGGCCCCGAGGCCAGCTGTGTGCCAGCGCGTCCGTGCCGAGGGTCCCCTCGGACAGGGAGTAAAACAGCTGGCAGTGGGACGTGTCCGGGGAGGCAAACAGGTCTACCTGAGCGTCTCCGTAGCATCTTCAAATCAGCTGGACTGTCTCAGGGGGGAGTCGCCATTCTCCCGGAAGGGCGGGCTGACGTGAAAGCTCGTCGGCAGCATGATTGAGCTTGCCTGGGACATGAACGGCGCGAAGCAACCTCAGATGCTTCTGACTGTATGCCTTGGCCATTAGAGCGGACGAGAACTTACAGGCCTTGGATGGAAGGCGTGGATTACCCCTCCAGGCGTTGCTCTGTGGGCAGAGTTGCATGGCAATAGTGCGCTCGACTGGGGGGGTCTCCACATACCCTTGGGCCACCCCACCGTCGAGGGTGATGAGGACGGAGGAGGTACCAGGCCTGTTTCGGGCAGAAAAAGGTGCCCTCCAAGACCTAGTCACCTCCTCATGCACCTCCGGGAATAATGGAAATGGAGGTGGCTGCCGGCGATTGGCGCGCCCCCGGGAACCAATCGTCCAGCCTCGAGCGTTCGGGAGAAGGAGGCGGCTTCCAGTGCAGCCCGACGCTCTCGGCGGCCCGGGAAAGCATAGCAGTCAGCTCTGGATCTGACTTGGGCAACGCCACTCTTCCTGACGGAGGCAGCGCAGCCGAATCGTCATCTCCAGAGCCTAGCTCGCCCTCCGATGCAGCGATCGACATCCTGTCATCGGCTGGCACTCCGAACGAGATGCTGGGCCCCGCCCTGTCCGAGGATCCAGCGAATTCATCCGGAAACACCAGATGGTGCGATGTGCTGGAGGAATGAGAGGCCCGCGGAGACGCACTCGACGGGGAAGCTCTCACCGTGATCCTCAGATCACCCTGACCATGAGCCGAAGTAGCCCTCCAAGAGACGGAGGAACGAAAACGGGGCATGACGAGGGGGATACCCCCTCGTTTGACGAGGTATCTGGACCACAACATCGCGATGGTCATGTTCCCGCAATGAGAACATGACTCATCCACGAGCGCTGCTTCAGCATGCTGAAATCCCAAGCACGATACACAGCGATCGTGACCGTCAGATGAAGCCAGGAAACGACCACATCCAGAAACACATTAGCAGGAAGCCATCTTTAAAAAGACGCCCGTCGCTCGTGGAGCTCTTTTAGATTTACTCTTTTAGATTTGCTCTTTTAGAAAATAAAGTGTTGAAGCGACCGCAGTTTGATGAGCTGCAGCACGCCGTCCAACCCGGAAGAAGCAGCAGCACTGGATCGGCAACCACTGCTGACGCGCCGTAACGCCAACACACTCGCTTTCTGTAGACACTCTCATCGGTGATTCCACAAGCAGGAAGGCTCGGCTTCGAAGCGAAAAGCTGATGTGCGTCTGCACGCGTTCTCCTTTTATACCCGCAGGGCGGGGTGCACGTGGCAAAGCAGGGGTGCACGTGGCAAAGCACGCACGCCAACTGTCATTGGCTTGTTTTGTTAACACTTGAAGGTGATTGGGCCAAAGACTATAGAAATACAAAGACGGTTCACTCCTATACTTATGAATGGGAGAAACTGCAACGCACAGTATGGCGGGATAGTCCCGCTTTCTAAATGAAAGAGCCAATCGCTGACTGGTAAATTCATTGCGTCACTGCAGCAGCCGTTAGAAGCTCTGGTTTCCATAGAAACCTGAGGCTAGAGCAGCCGATGCGCATGTGCACATTGCGCAGTCATAAGCACGTTGGAACAACGCATGCCCATTGGCTGGTCTAGCCTGAAAAATGAGCTTTTTAAACGCTATTTGAGCATAAGAAACAACATTTATGGGGCAGTTCATTTCAGATTTTGTTGCTGATTTGAAATATGTAATTTAATCACGAGTTCAGCGAGCAGTTTTTGAGATCTCAGGATGCCCCCATTCATTTAGATAGGACTTGGTCTTGTTTGAGCTGCCCGGAGGCGTTGCAAATATGGCGGCCGAATGAATGGATTTTCCTTAAAAGGGACTTTGGGATCTCGCCAGAGAGCCCAATCATTTACGTAAGTCACTATGACGTAATGTCGAACGTGACTGACAGAAGGGGAACTGAAATTCAGCTTTGATCACAAAAGTAAATTCAATTTTACAATATATTCAAATGGAAAACAGTTACTTTAAATTGTAATAATATTTCGCAATATTACTGTATTTTTGATCAATTAAATGCAGTATTGGTGAGCTTAAGAGATTTGTTTCGAAAACAAAGAAATCTCACTGAGTACTGTAATGAAAACAATAATCAGTGTCTGAGAATCTGTAAACTATTGTTTATTTATTATTTATTTATTTTGTACTGTAATGTAGGTGTAGAAAAATCAATAATATGCATTAATGTACAATTCAAGCAGGGTAAAATCATTGTAAAACACAACCTCTCACACTTGAATGCTAATTTAGATATTTTGCTGTGTTTCTAATTCCTTCAAAGTGAACAACAAGATCAAGGTTCCTCATGACGCAGAGGAGCTGGTGGGAAAAGCCGTGGAGCATCTGTTTGAGAAGGAGGATGGAGAGAAGAACGAGTGGAGGGGGATGGTCCTGTCCCGAGCACCCATCATGACCAACTGGTACTACATCACATATGAGAAGGACCCCGTGCTCTACATGTACCAGCTCTGGGACGACTACAAAGACGGAGATCTCCGGATCTTACCTGAAGCAGGTAAATAACATGATGTTTATAACAAAACCTTACTTGAAGATTTCTGACATTTTTTTATATTAAATAACTATAATACATTATAAATTTAAGATTGAAATGTTGTTGAATTTATAAATTTAAAATCTATATGAATTTTGAAATTAATATAAGTAGTTAGTTGTATAATAGTAACACTTACATTTATGTTTTTAAATTGTTACTGTACAGATTGCCTGTGACTCAAGACTGGTTCCTTACTAGCCATGTCTGAGAGATCTTGTATCTTCATTTAAAATTATTAGGAATTAAAAAAAAGAAATAAAAATTAATAAAAACTGTATAGACATAAAAAACAGATTTTTTAAGGATGTGACACTGAAAACTGGAGTAATGATGCAGAAAATTCAGCTTTGCATCACAGGAATAAATTACATTTTAAATATATAACAGGTATTTTAAATTGTAATAGTATTTCACAATATTACTGTTTTTACTGTATTTTTTAATCAAATAAATGCAGCCTTGGCGAGAAAAGGAGACTTTAAAAAAAAAACATAAAAAAATCTTACTGACCCCAAACTTTTGAATTTTATTATTTTATTAAATTATTGGTTTTGTATGTAGTTTGTGTGTAGTGCTATTATAAAATAATAATATTAATTGTATTAATTAGAATGAATAAAATGCATGTTTACTTTTATTTATTTAATATAAAATATAATGTTTAATATTACATTTATTACATTCTATTTATAAAATAAGTCATTTTAATTAATCTATTCTACTGTGAAGTAAAGGCATTTTGTTTCCGCAGAGAACAAACACTTGCTGCCTGCAGACAGGAAGCCCGGTGAAGAAACAGAGAGCCTTGTGGGTAAGCAGGTGGAGTATGTGACGGATAAAGGGGTGAAGAGAACAGGCCTCGTCATCTACCAAGTTCCTGCCAAGCCGTCTGTCTACTACATCAAATACGATGATGATTTCCACATCCACGTGTACGACCTGGTCAAGACCACCTAAAAACCACAGACAAAACAAAGAAACCTGAAACAAACCCGCACTGCTTCACCTCTTCATAGCTTAAGTATCATCGCCTCTCATTGTACAGTCTGCCATGCCTCGCCACGAAGGGCTGGCCGCGGAGGTGCTGTATGAAGCGTCCATGTACAGGGTTTGTTATTTTGTGTTGATGTCACAGCTTAGGGAGACGATTTTTACAATTGTCATATTAAAACAGTGTATTTATACGTGTGCATTGGGCATCATTTGGTATGTTTATAATCCCATGGAATAGCTTCCATTCACCCGTAAACCCCGGAGAAGGTTGTGTTTTCGTATGTACGAATGCTCAAGGAGTTTTGAATTGTAAATAGTTCTGACCGCAGGTCAAAAAAAGTCATGTCAGAGAGACATTTGATTACAAATCATACAATGAGACTCTCTAACTGAAAATGCTGTTGAAACCTTTGCTGTTGAAACATTTGAGTTGCCATTATGCGACGCATATTGTGGCTCTTTTATTTGCGTTTTCCCCCAAATCAGATCATATCTGCAGTGAAACAAATGAGCGACATCAGCGTCATTGAAGAGGGTTTCCCGTTTTGTCCTGTATTAAATAATTTGTGCTTTATTATTTGTTTTGTTGTTAAACAGCAGAAGAACACTTTTTTCTCAACACAAACCAACTACATCTGGAATTTTGAATGTCAAGCATAGCAAAAATGAAAACAGTCTCCTGTTGATTGTAGTAAAGATCTATCACTTATTGCAAAAATAAGAATTTATGTAGTCCAGTTGATTTGAAGTTTAGTAGGCCTCGGTTTAGAAATCACAAATCCAATCCAGCAGGCTGGATAGACCTGTTAGACCTCTACAAACATCATGACATCTATATGTTGCCTTACTGTGAAATAAATTGGTCTTAAAGGATTTTTTTGATCAAATTCACTATATTTATGCTCATGTTTTTGTCCCAGCTGATCTGAGCAGAGCTTCATGATTTCATGAGTTGTAGTGAGGAGGGATTTTTGCTGACTTCATGTGTCAGATTGACTCATCATCGCAGCCCATTACTGATAAAACAGCTGAAGTTAAAATGTCTTTTGTGACACTTTTTTCCTATTCTTGCTTTTTGCATCGCTTCCCGTTTTGCTGTGATAATTGGCCACCTGTTCATGTAGCTGAGTAGGCCTTTTTTTGCTTGTAGCATTTGCACTTTATTCTTACAATGTCGTCTGTAGCTCCAAAGTGTCCCATAGGAAGTCAAAGATTAAACAACACAGTCTGAAATTAATTTAATTTCAGCTACAAAAAAAGTGTCTTACCTGATTGGCTTTGCTAAAATGAAATATACAGGAAAGCATCAAAACAATTTGAACTGAACTGAAATTGTATAACTTATATATATAAATATTTTAGTAACCCAATCCCATATTTTCTTTCTTTTTTTTTTCCTTTTTATCTTATTTTTGCAAATTAATTTGATCACATCAAATGTATGCACTACTTACAATTGACCTGAATATTAATGAATTTGGTTATGTAAATGTAATGCATAGAAATGGGGATTTCATATGTAAATGTTGAACGTTCAGCTCTGCTCTTTGATTGGGTGTATTTGCTGAACTTTTCCTGCTGTGGTTTGCATGTCTGTCTCGGGCAGACTGACAGTTTTTGAATTCCTTCAGTACATAGCACTTCGCACAGATCCATCAGTTGTTTATTGTGTAGTTTTATTCTAGTTAGATATTCAGTATGCCATTATCAAAAACACATTGCGCATTTAATTTATTTTTTGGAAAAGAAAAATTATTTGTTTCTCCTGACAATAAGTCTTTTGGGCAACTCAATTTGAGATTACAGGAAAGTATTGTTCAGTGAAATACACATTTCTGTAAATGAATTGTTCAACCTTCAGCTGTGCATATGGATTGAGTTTCCGGTTCGTTTGCCATCACATCAAGTGGATCATTCTCTGTATATTCTCCGTTGTGCTTTAAAAACACTTGTACTATATTTCTGCTTTCCCTGTAGACAAAAGGTTTGATGATTTCAAAATGTTCAAGGTTTCATGGCCCTCAGCAGGCTTCTGCAGTTTTTCTTTCTCCTAACTGTGAACGAATAATTCTCTCTGGCTTCTTTGTAAATGTGTTTTATTGTGCGGTCTGCAAGCTTCTGCTGGTTCCTCTGGTTCTTCTATTTAATCTGTTCTTTTGCTGCTTTTTACCAAAGTTACGTTTCAGTAGGTGACGTTGAGGAGTGTCAAACTATTCATCCTGTCTGTTTGTGTAATGATGTTATCGTAAATAATAAAAGAGATATTTTTTTGCACTGAAAATTGTCGTTATTTTTTTTGTTCCTATTTATTGATTTTTTTTCTTTTAACTGAGACATAAGATGCACATAATGTAAAATTGTGCTGTTAAATGACAGTGTATACTGTGTTAAGTGACTGTATTTGTTTACCATACAGGAATGGTAAACAAAAATTATTTTTTAAATTAAAAATATTTTTTTAGTGATTCGCTAAAGCAACTCAACTCTGAACATACTCAAAATAATATGTGCTGTGTGTGTATGAACTGTAAATGTTTCAACCATTTAAAGCAGCTGTTTGCAGTGTTGTTTATTTTAGCGACTTTTATTTTTTTATTTTATGCTAGAAATAAAAAAAAATCAATTGATAGACACTCAGAATTCTCAGGAAAAAAGTCAGAATTGCGAGATAAACTTAGAATTGTGAAATGTCAGCTAGAAATTGCAAAAAAAAAAAAAAAAAGTTTAGATCTTGCAGTTCTGACTTTTGTCCTCAGAATTGTCTGAAATAAAGTCCGAATATGATATTAAAAGTCGAACTTAACCTTTTTTTTTTAAATCTTTTATTCCATGGCAGAAACTCCATACATTAGAGATAAGTGAGTGGAACTGTCGTAAATATAGCACTGTCGTAATTACATTGGCTAGCTGTGCATTTATTTCTGTCATAAAGCGATCCGCCCTCCCTTTTCGCGGTATTTCGTACCCGCTTACCAAACTGACGTACTTCCACAACAGACTTTTGGGAACGAAACAGAAGCCATTCGCCTTAGAATTCAGAATGATTTTGAAAATTTAGATTTCAAAGTAAAAAACAAAAACTTTTTTACCCCTAATGCACTACTTTATTCCCGCTTTTCATCCGTTTGGAATAGTAAATGCCACAGACAGACCTTCAACCTCCTGAGCACTGAGCTATCGGGGTGGCGGCCAAGATGGCGGCGAAGTAGGTGGTTGTTTGTTTGCTCTTCAGGGAAATAAAGGTGAAGTGGTGATATAACCAACTGCTTTGACTGGTGATAACGCAGACATAATAAGTGAAAAAGTCATATAATTCCCTTTGACATCTTTATGCATGGGAAAAAAAGGAAAGAAGAAAGTTAAACAAGCTTGGCTTGACAACATGGCATCCAACGCAGCTGATACGGTTGATCAGTTTGTGAGGATTCAGCATCGGCCGCTAGTAGCACAGGACTGAAGTTTCAGAGAGATACGGAATCACAATGGTTTGACACATGTCCAGACTTTGATAATGAGGTTATTGTCGCCGCCCTTTCTGATACTCCTCAAAAGCCAGCTGCGAAAAAATCGAAACGCGGAATCTAACGTTAGTGGAAATACTAATGAGGAGGTCTTGGCTGCAATACGTGAGCTGGCTTTAAAGCACGACAAGACTTTTCAAAAGATTTCTGCGATCGAAACTACCACCGAAGCAACCTCGAAACAAATCAAGAGTCTGACAGCGACGGTGCAACAGCTCATTGTAGATGTCGGCGTTCATCAGAGGTCCACGCTTTGAGAAAGGAAAACAAATCATTGAAAGCAAGTGTACAGGAATGTAGCCATTACAGTTGGAGATGGTGTCTAAAGTTGCACGGTGTTGCGGAAAAGATGGAGAGGATGTCCGAAGCGTGGTTCTTAACATACTAGAGAAGATCGCTCGTGGAATTGGAGATGGACTACAAGACAGTGTCGATGTCGCTCACCATCTGGGGCCGAAACGAGCGGATGGTGAGGCCAGATCGATCATAATCCTCTTCTCACTGCGTCGCATCCGTGACATGATTTGCGGCGCTGCGAAAGGCTGCAAATTTCTAACTGACAACAGACTGTGTCTTTCAGAGCCTCTGTCTCCTGACGATAGAGCAGCGCTGGACAAGCTGTGGCCTCTCGTGAAGAAGGCACACGAGGAGGGCAAGAGAGCAAGCTTCCGCAGCTCTTTCGCTTTGATTGATGGGAAGCAAGTCTTCTATTCGGATGTTACCTAAGCTGAGTTACTGACTGCACTGGCTATCTCTCTCATGCAATGCTCTAAAACGCATAAAACGGGTAACAACACTATCGGCATAAAAACTCTTAAGTTGTGTGAAACATGGAAGTTATGTTTGATCCTCCTTAATTGTTGTTATCCTTAATATTAATCTTGACTTCTTTTTTCTTCTTTAATTGTTTTTCACCTTGAAGCCAATATACTCTACTAGGTTATTAACTACCTCTCCCTTTACATTTAGGGTAAAGCTAAAAAAAGCTATTATTTTGTTATTGTTTAAATTGTTTGGTGGTTCTTCTTATCGAGTACAAGTTCAAATCTGTGTCTGTTTTAATGTTGAATGTTCGAGGTTTGCGGGACAGTTTGAAAAGAAAAGCTATTTTTTTATTTTGTAAAAGAAGTGCAGCTGATCTTATCTTTGTTCAAGAAATTCACTCAGGTGAAACGGATGTTAGGTTTTGGAGAATCAACGGGGAAACTCAATTTTCTTTAGTCATGGCAGCAATCACTCGGCTGGGACTGCTATTATGTTACACCGTTTTAAAGGAACTGTTTTAGAAACTCTGAGCTCCGATGAAGGCAGATGGGTTATTGCTGTAATCAAACAAGATAACGCCACCTTCATAGCTTGCTGTGTATATGGTTACAACTCTCCTGCATCCAACAGAGTAATGTTCTCTCATTTAGTGGATAAACTTAGGAAAGTAAATTAGAAAATATATTGATGCTTATTTTATTCTGGGAGGAGATTTCAACAAATGTATGGGTGATTGTCTGGATAGATACCCCCCTAGACTTGACAGTGGAATGAATAATGATTTAATTTAGTCTCTTTGCATGGATCTCTCCCTGACTGATGCATGGCGGTTCTTTAACCCTCACACGAAAGATTTTACCTGCTCAAATAAAACTTTGTCTCTTAGATCTAGGATTGATTTATTTTTAATCTCTTCTTCTATCCTCAACCACGTAAAAGATATTTCTCACACCATTGCCCCCTTATCTGATTATAAATTAGTTTGTATAAAGATGAGTGATATCCATGATAATCCGAGACTCAGGGGCTATTGGAAACTTAATAATATCTTGTTAAAAGATAAAAAAATTTAATGATAGTATCATCAAGCTTATCAAAGAATTATTCACTGACTTAAATGGAGATTATAAAAAAACATGGGAGTTCTTCAAATATAAAGCTAGACATACAGCAGTTAAAAGAAGTAAAGAAATTAAAAAGAGTAAGCATCAAACTGATTCTGAGTTGGTTAATAAACTTAATGTATTACTAACCAAAAGTAAAATTACAGAAGAGGAAAATTTAGAAATAAAAAGGTTAAATTTGGAGCTTGATGAAGACTACTTAGATTTGGCTAAAGGTGTATATACAAGGTCTCGTGCAAAATGGCTGGAGGAGGGGGAAAGAAATTCTAGCTATTTTTTTTTTTGCCCTGGAAAAAAGAAATGGTCAGAGGAAAGCTCTTTCCGCACTTAATATTGATGGAGTCATTTCCAAAGACCAAAAAGTAATAGACTTTGTTGCTAAATTTTATAGCACTCTTTATACCTCTAATTTCAACTATAATATTTCTGAAAAAAATATGGATTTAATTAAACACCGTATTACAGTTATTGATCTAGAGCAGGGCTATTCAATTGGCGGCCCGTCAATCATCTTCATCGGGCCCGAGGGAGAAGTACATGCAGGTCGCACATATGGCCTGAATTGTTATTGCACTAATTAGTTTGTCCACAAGGTGGCAACACTGGCCCGGGCCAGCCGAAAAAGAAAAGAAAAGAAAGAGACGCAAGAACAACAACAATCTACCGGAGACCGCAACATCAATAGACGGCAGCGTTGACAAACGCTTGAATGAGGGAGTTATGAGACATCCACAACTCTAGTTTAACCGATTATAGAGACAGTGTTATCGGTCATAACTTCTGGTGAGAAATTGCGCAAACACTGGACGAAAAGTATTATCAAATGAAGTTGAAAAGCTGCGCGTTCGGCTGTACGCATAAAACTGAGCCGCTTCAGACCGAGCACCAGTCGCGCTTCAGCGGACAAAAACACACACAATTATGACAAATGCGCGGTTTTGGCGAGTTACATCTTAAACGTATTCTTAAATGAGTTATATCTTAAATGAGTTATAAAGTCTTAAATGACCGTAAAGAGTTGGGAGAATCAAATATGTGTCAGTTCTGTGTCGTGCATCAGGTTTTAAAGAGACAGCGGTGATTTTAAAGTGAAATCTGCTGAAGTCTGTCTTTGATGGAAATCAAAGAATAAAAGAAAAACAGAAATCGACTTCTCTAGTCGCTGATTAACTTTTGTAGCTTGAATAAGAATAATCTGTTTAGTTTATGCATATACAATTTATAGTTTATGTGAAGATTGTTTTAAAATCACTTAAATTAAAAGTTGTAATATATTTCAGAGCCTATTAAATGTTAAAAATAATGGCTTTTAATTATACTGTGGTGTTGAATGGCTATAATTAATAGGTAAAATGCATTTAATAGAGACACTAGTAGCAGTATTGGAATCAATACTTCATTAATAATAGGCTGCTTGGTAAAAAGATGCCATTAAACACATATTTAAAATATACTATCTTTATGTTGTTTCTACATTCATTTGGAGGTTCAATGTGAAATTATGACGATATCAATATATGTAAACATGCGATTAATTAAGGGGGCCCCCACCCCCTTGGCCCCCTTCAAATTTTCAGTTTGATAATCCGACCCTCAAATGAATCTAATTGAATAGCCCTGATCTAGAGTATAGTCAAATTTGTGATTCTTCTTTATTAATTGATGAAATCAAGCAAGCTCTACATAAAATGAAAAAAGGTAAATCCCCAGGGATCGATGGGCTTTCAGTTGAATTTTATCTCCGTTTTTGGGAGTTTATTAAAATACCTTTATTTCATATGTACAGGTGCATCTCAATAAATTAGAATGTCGTGGAAAAGTTCATTTATTTCAGTAATTCAACTCAAATTGTGAAACTCGTGTATTAAATAAATTCAATGCACACAGACTGAAGTAGTTTAAGTCTTTGGTTCTTTTAATTGTGATGATTTTGGCTCACATTTAACAAAAACCCACCAATTCACTATCTCAACAAATTAGAATACTTCATAAGACCAATAAAAAAAATAATTTTTAGTGAATTGTTGGCCTTCTGGAAAGTATGTTCATTTACTGTATATGTACTCAGTACTTGGTAGGGGCTCCTTTTGCTTTAATTACTGCCTCAATTTGGCGTGACATGGAGGTGATCAGTTTATGGGGTTCAGGTCTGGTGAGTTTGCTGGCCAGTCAAGCACACCAACACCACGGTCATTTAACCAACTTTTGGTGCTTTTGGCAGTGTGGGCAGGTGCCAAATCCTGCTGGAAAATGAAATCAGCATCTTTAAAAAGCTGATCAGCAGAAGGAAGCACGAAATGCTCCAAAATTTCTTGGTAAACGGGTGCAGTGACTTTGGTTTTCAAAAAACACATTGGACCAACACCAGCAGATAACATTGCACCCCAAATCATCACAGACTGTGGAAACTTAACGCTGGACTTCAAGCTACTTGGGCTATGAGCTTCTCCACCCTTCCTCCAGACTCTAGGACCTTGGTTTCCAAATGAAATACAAAACTTGCTCTCATCTGAAAAGAGGACTTTGGACCACTGGGCAACAGTCCAGTTCTTCTTCTCCTTAGCCCAGGTAAGACGCCTCTGACGTTGTCTGTGGTTCAGGAGTGGCTTAACAAGAGGAATACGACAACTGTAGCCAAATTCCTTGACACGTCTGTGTGTGTTGGCTCTTGACCCCAGCCTCAGTCCATTCCTTGTGAAGTTCACCCAAATTCTTGAATCGATTTTGCTTGACAATCCTCATAAGGCTGCGGTTCTCTCGGTTGGTTGTGCATTTTTCTTCCACACTTTTTCCTTCCACTCAACTTTCTGTTAACATGCTTGGATACAGCACTCTGTGAACAGCCAGCTTCTTTGGCAGTGAATGTTTGTGGCTTACCCTCCTTGTGAAGGGTGTCAGTGATTGTCTTCTGGACAACTGTCAGATCAGCAGTCTTCCCCATGATTGTGTAGCCTAGTGAACCAAACTGAGAGACCATTTTGAAGGCTCAGGAAACCTTTGCAGGTGTTTTGAGTTGATTAGCTGATTGGCATGTCACCATATTCTAATTTGTTGAGATAGTGAATTGGTGGTTTTTTGTTAAATGTGAGCCAAAATCATCACAATTAAAAGAACCAAAGACTTAAACTACTTCAGTCTGTGTGCATTGAATTTATTTAATACACGAGTTTCACAATTTGAGTTGAATTACTGAAATAAATGAACTTTTCCATGACATTCTAATTTATTGAGATCCACCCATATAATGAATACATCAGTCAGGGAGATATGACCGCTACTATGAAACAGGGAGTCATCTCTCTTATACCTAAGCCAGACAAGGATCCTTTAATAATTGATAATTGGCGACCTATTACTTTGTTAACATTAGACTATAAAATATTAGCCTCTGTATATGCTAATAGATTAAGTTATGGTTTAGACAATATTATTTCAGAATCTCAATCTGGTTTCATGAAAGGCCGTCACATTTCTAACAACATAAGATTAGTACTGGACTTACTGGATTATTCAGATCTAATTTATTCAGATGGTCTCATACTCTTTCTTGACTTTCATAAAGCTTTCGACTCCATAGAACACAAATTTCTTTTTCGTACTCTAGAATTATTTGGTAAAGCATTTATAGAGGCTGTAACGATGTTTTATAGAGGTATTAACAGCTCAGTGATTGTGAACTTTGACACTTCTAAGAGGTTTAACATATATCGTGGAGTCAGACAGGGCTGTCCAATCTCCCCATTTTTATTTCTTTTAGCCACAGAGTTACTCTGTCTAAGAATTAACCATGATGAGAATTTGAAATGAATTTCAATGTTTGACAGGGAGATCAAAATGGCACTGCTAGCAGATGACACTACGCTGTTTTTGGAGGACAAAAATCAGTTACCAAAAGCTCTGGAATTGGTTGAACAATTTTCGTGTGCTTCAGGCCTAAAACTTAATACTTCGAAATGTGAAATTATGTCAATTCATGATATGGATGATATATTCTTAGGAGGTATCTTAGTTAAAAAAAGTGTAAAATATTTAGGAATTCATATCTCTAAAAATTCAATCAGTAGACATCATGTGAACTTTTCTGATAAAATGATAAAAATGAAACACATCTTTAACATCTGGCTTCAGAGAGATCTTTCTTTACACGATAGAGTTCATCTAAAGTTGAAGGGCTCTCTCACTTTGTATATTCTGTTCTTTCTTTGTTGGTCAACAATAAAGCTATAAAGGAAATTAATAAAATATTTTTGGATTTTATTTGGAAAAATAGACCTTACAAATTAAAAAGAGACGTGCTTGCTAATTCCAGAAGCGATGGTGTCCTTGATTTTTTGGACTTCGCAGATACTGTAGACACCTTTAAAGTAAACTGACCGAAGATGCCTTAAGAATCCAATGTCAATGTGGTTTTTTATTCCAGATAAGATATTTGACCAGCTTGGTGGCCTGTCTTTCTTACTAAAGTGTAATTTCTTGCCTGGCAAGTTACCAATTTCCTTATCTAACTTCCATCAGCAATGTCTTCTTTCGTGGAAATTGTGTTTTGTCCATGGTTTCTCCCCCCACAATGCTCTCCTTTGGAATAATGCTGATATAACTGTTAGAAATAAGTCTCTTTTTTCCCTGGATGGTTTAATAACAACTTGAACTGTATTCTATCTGTATTTGATGAGTTTGGTAATATTTTAACATATGAACAATTTATGAATCTCTGTCACCTGAAATTCAGTAAAGGCAACAGTGTTTATCCAGCTTTATGTTTGGGTTTTATCAATATTTTAGATCGGAAATGTAATAACAGACATATTCGCAAAATATTTCAGACAAAGAGAAAAATTGCTCCAAGAGGGAAATTCTACTGGGGTTCCTTTATAACAAATATAAATTGGAGAAAGGCCTGGCTTTTGCCAAGTAAATTTTGCATAACTAACAAGGTTAAGGAGATTCATTATAAAATCCTTCATAAAATTTATCCCGTTAATTTGTCTATTTCTAAATATTCTGATGTTGATGAGTCTTGTTCTTTTTGTGGTTTTGTTGAGGAAACACCTGCCCATTTGTTTTTTGATTGTGGTGTTACCAACAAATTATGGGGTGACTTAAGCACCTGTGTTTCTAACCTTACAAATGTGACCCATACTGTCGTCCTCAAAGATGTTATTTTTTATTATGAAAATCCAAAGCTATTATCTGCTGAATATGTTGTTAATTTTCTTATATTGAATGCAAAATTCTTCATTCATTAACAAAAATGGCTTAAATCACCTTTATCTTTCCCCCTTTTTCTTGTTGAATTGGACTCTCCTCTCATCTCTTAGACATACAAATAACAAAAAGAGTGCCAAATTTTTGATGTATTATGACAACTTTTCTAAAAGGATGTAATTTTATTTATGTACTTGTATGTATACATAATGCCATGGTTTGGTGAGCGCAAATCCAGATTGTTTTCTGTTCTCATTTTTGTGGTTGCTCTTTGTTGGAATGTGTTCATGTTTCGCTCCCTGTTTGTGTATGTTTGTGCAAGTTTTGCAGAAAAAAAAAAAAATAAAAAATCACTGAACTATTGGTCATTACCCAGCGCTCTGGACTTCAGGCAGCTTTAAATGGGTTATCAGTCGTGGTTTATGACTCTTTTCTGTATCAGCAGTAATACATGCAGTCAGAAGTGTTCTCAGTGCACTCGCACAGGATTCACACACCGAGCTTCTGATCGAGAACAGCAGTGAACATGAAGGGGTATTTGGGCTTTTTTTTGCTGATCGCTGCCCTCACGGCCTACATGTGGAGAGATACGTTTGATCCAGGTCAGTACAACAGCTTCACGGTGTTATTATGCTTATTTTATTATTGAATGTCGTATTCTAGTTCTTAATTTGACACGACTAATAAAAACATTACAATAGCCTACTTCGTGGAAACCTACAAAAATATGTTTAAAGCTATTTGTTTCTTCAGTTTATTTGCATGTAAAATCTAGCATTAGAAATAAAAACTAATAAACAAAAACAAATCCTTGCATTTCTCTAAGACCTCAGTATTTTTAGACGGCTTTAACACTGGTTTTGTTCCAGAATTAAAGCTCAAAATACCAAGTGTTTGCAAATATTCCACTGGAACTTCAACCAACTAAACTCTAGTTTTGAAAACTGTTGGCAGACTCTTTTATTATGGTTATGTAACTTATGACTAGTTATATGAATGTAACCTTTGTGGTGCTGAGCCATTTGAAACACTGAATTAACACTGAATAGAAGCTGTTTATATATATATATAAAACTCAGTTTTATTCAGAGGCCCAAACTGAGCAAAATATGCAATTTAGTGCAGATGTGCTGATATTTATGTGGTCAAAAAGTAGGATGAAATACTGATAACATGTAATCTTTGAGATCTTTATGACAGTATAGCAGATACTTGCATAAAATGATATAAACATCAGTCGTCACTCTATATCTGCCAATAATATTTAAATTCTTAGCTTTATGATCAAAACATATAATCCAATGCAATACAATGAGAGATGATCAAATAAACATTCCTCAAAAGCCTGATGATCATATTTGAGACTCACATTTGAACATGATTTTATGGATAATCAGGCAAACCTAAGTCGCTTCAGTCCAGTAAATGTTCATCCTAAAATATTGCTAACAATATAAAGTGTATTCTTATGTTTACTTTATTAAAATCAATAAAGATTTCACAGCAAAAAGACACGTGAAGCGCAGGCTGAAAGTGGACGTTTGTACAATTATACTGAAAGGCCTTTTATTTGCTTAAAAGTACCAATTAGTCGACAGAAGGCATGTAGTAAATTGTGTGTGACTGGTTTATCAGCAATGTTTTGATCATGTTGATCATTTAGGGGCCTCAAAATTTTGTGCATCAAATATGATACAGTAGGCTTTATAGTTAAATTGATTCTAACCTTTGTGTTTTGATCTTTATGGGAGTTCAATCCTTAATAAATGCAATGATCAAGTGGTGGGTTGGTTAAGTTACCTGAAAAGAAATGAGATGTCCTGAAATACACTAGACCAGTGTGTTCTTGCACATAGAGTCTGTTCGGGGGGCCCGAGTGTTGATCACAGGGGCCAGTTCAGGCATCGGGGAGCAGATGGCCTACCATTACGCAAAGTTTGGGGCTCAGATCGTCATCACTGCCAGACGAGTAGATGCTTTAAAAAAGGTCAGTTGTTTTGTCCTAAACCAATTTGGCATATTAATGCTTTCAAAAACTCAGAACATTTTAAGATATTCCCTGTAGTGTTTAACAATGGACTTTAATCACATTTTATTTGTTGCAAATAATGCAGAGGCTGTAAGGCTATGAATTTTTAGAATTCTATGTAGGGCAAGCAATAGTAAAATGATTTTGCATGAAAGTAAAACTGAGCAAATGAAAGTTAGAAATGTAAAGAAATCATATAAGCTGCTGACTGTCCTGTGGATGTTCAGGTGGTGCAGAAGTGTGTGAAACTGGGTGCAAAGAAGGCGATATATGTGACTGGAGACATGTCTGACCCCGCCGACCCCGAAAGAGTCTACAGATACGCTGTGGAGAAACTGGGTGAGGAATTATTCCATCACACGTGAGCATGTGAAATATATACACTGCCATTTGGAATAATTATGATTTTTTTTATTTTTTTTATTTTTGAAAGACCGCTTACCAAAGCTGGATTTACTGATCTAAAATATAGTAAAAGCAGTAATATTGCAAAATATTATTATAATTTAGCTGTTTTCTATTGTATGCTATTGTAAAATGTAATTTAGTCCTGTTTAAAGCTGAATTTTCAGCATCATTACTCCAGTCTTCAGTGTCACATGATCCTTCAGAAATCATTCTAATATGCTGATTTGCTGGTTCTTATTATTATCAATGTTGAAAAGTTTTTGTGGAAACCATGATATATATTTATAAGATTCTTTTGATAAATAGAAAGCATTTATTAGAAAGCATAAAAAACAGCATTTATTCGACATTTCTAAATGTCTCTACAGTCACTTTTAAACTATTTAATGTGTCCTTGCGAAATAAAAATAGTCATTTCTTACTTGCCCTAAACTTTTGAATGGTAGCACAGCTGATAATAATAAGAAATCAGCAAATCATTAGAATGAATCATGTGACACTGAAGACTTGAGTAATGATGCTGAAAATTCAGCTTTGATCACAGGAATGAATTACATTTTAAAATATATTACAATAGACAACAGTTAATTTAAATTGTAATATTTCACAATATTACTGTTTTTACTATATGTATTTTTCCTAAAATAAATATAGCCTTGGTAAGCTTGGTAATGTTCAAAAACCTAAAAAAATCATAATTATTCCAGACGTTGCTGAATGTATTTAGCACAATACTCCTGATATCCGTCCTACAGGTGGGCTGGACTTTCTCGTGTTAAATCATGTTGGAAACACCAACGTTGAACTCTGGAATGGAGACTCAGATCACGTCAGGTCACTCATGCAGGTGAAACATGGGATTTTGTTGCTGCAGTGTGTGGATTTCTTCATGTTCTTTTCACACTGATCTCTCACTTGTTGCAGGTGAATTTTGTGAGTTACTTGCAAATGACTGCAGCAGCTCTTCCCGTTCTGGAAACATCTGGTGGATCCATCATTGTAGTGTCTTCATTGGCAGGTGGGTCTTTAACTTTGTTGGTGCACGTTCAGTTAATATGAATCTGAATTCAATTTTTGTGTTGGAACTGGAAAAAGTTAAAAGCACTTTTGGCCATTTTCCTCCCTGATTCAGGTAAGCTGGCGAGTCCATTTGTGGCTCCGTACACCGCTACCAAGTTTGCTATGAACGGTTTCTTCGGAGCGCTGCAGAATGAGCTGTCATTCAAGAAGAGCAACGTGTCTGTTTCCATCCAGATCCTCGGACTGATAGACACCGAATCAGCCATGAATAAGATCAGGTTGGTTTTCTGTTATAACACTCCACTGCAGACAAAACTCATGACTTTGGAGGTTTTTTTTTTTTTTTTGAATATCAGAAATGCTATATTCAGCCAAAGTAATAACCATTTTTAATTCACATAACCATTTTTATTCACATTTATCAAGTAAATTATATAAATCAGCGGTTCTTAATCCTGGTCCTTGCGACCCCCGCTCTGCATCTTCTGCATGTCTTCCTATGATGTCCACTTCGCAGGGCACTTACGGTCGAATGGAACAAACCCCTGAAGTGGTAAGAGAAACATACAAAATTTGCAGAGCGGGGGGATTAAGAACCGCTGATATAAATAAATTATATAGTAATTAAAGCCATTTGCTTGAATCAACATTTCTATCATATAGCAAACACAGTATCTCATGTTTCATTTTTTGTTGGTAGTACTTTACAGTAAGGTTCCATTTGTTAATGAACTAACAATGAGAAATACATTTACTAATCTTAGTTAATTTTAACATTTACTAATACACTGTTGAACTCAAAAGTCTGTAAATATAAATATATAGAAATACTCTTTGAGAGAAGCAGTCTTATCAGCGGAAGTTAAAAGCAGCTCTTGTTTCATTAGTGTTTAGTACAGTTGTCGTTGCTAGGAAACGCTTGTTTTGTTTACTATGTGGCAACATGCTGAAATCACGTTTGGTCTCGTGCCTTGTCAGTGTCGACTCGTGCGCTTGGCCATTTGTTGTGATAAAAGGAAAGTGTGTTCAAGCGCCAGCAGAAGACAGTGTAAAGAAATATTCAAAGCCACTAGAAGGCAAGCCTGCAACCATCAGCCGAAAAAGCGTAACGGCTAATGCTAACGCTTCCGGTCTGGCAGTACATGGGAAAGGAGACCAGAGGCCGTTTTTTTTTTTTTTTTTTTGAATGGATGTCAATGGAGGAGAGGCTTCACTACGCTGAATAAACAGCTTTTTAGAGAAAACAGCTCATCATTTAAAGAATCGACAGCCTATCTGCTAATCTACAACATGTTTTACACTAAACAATGCTTTTGGATTGAACTATTTTTAGAGTTTACCAAGAAAAAAAATGCTGTTTTATAAGTCACTGAATTTTTGCGACAGGTGGGATTCAGCTTGCGGCACTTCTCATTCATTCCTATGGTATCCGTAAACGGCGACTGAGTGTCGCACAACTCAGACTGAAATTTAATGACGTCAAGGCTGTAATGTGATTGGTTAAGGCTCACGTGATCCAAGTTTGCCGCTACGCTTTCTCCAATAGTAAGTAATACAGACCCTCTCATCTCCCTATAGTAATAAAATCTCTGGAAATACTCTTTGAGAGAAGCAGTGTATCAGTGGAAGTTAAAAGTAGCTCGTAAGTGTATTTACTTGTCTCATTACTGTTTAGTGCAGTTGTCGTTGCTAGGAAACGCTTGTTTTGTTTACTGTGTGGAGACTTGCTGAAATCGCGTTTGGTCAAAGACTATAGAAATACAAAGACAGTTCACTCCTATACTTATGAATGGGAGAAAGTGCAACGCGCAATATGGCGGGATATCCCCGCCTTCTAAATGAAAGAGCTAATTGTTGATTGGTGAAGTCATTGCATCACTGCAGTGAAGCTCCGGTTCCCATAGAAACCAGGGGCTGGACCAGCAGCTGCGCATGCGCTGTCATAAGCACGTTGGAGCTATGCATGCGCATTGACTAGTCTAGCCTGAAAAATAAGCTTTTTAAACGCTATTTGAGCATAAGAAACAACATTCATGGGGCAGTTCATTTCAGATTTTATTGCTGATTTGAAATATGTAATTTAATCGCGCGTTCAGCGAGCCACTTGTGAGATTTCAGGATTCCCCCATTCATTTAGATAGGGCTTGGTCTTGTTTGAGCTGCCCGGAGGCGTCGCAAATATGGCGGCCGAGTGAACGGACTTTCCTTAAAAGGGACTTTGGTTTGGTCTCGTGCTGTATCGCGTGCTTTGTCAGTGTCGACTCGTGCGCTTGCTTGCGTAAAGACCATCGACTCCACCGGGCAGGGACACCGGCAAAGGATATAAGTATTGCTTTTTATTTCTCCTCTTTCCTACTACTTGCATGTGTGTTTAGCTCAGTGTTATTTTTTTTAGGATTACTGATAAACTAATGTAGTTTGATTTGTATTTATCTATTTTAATTTTAGTTAAAGTTGGAATAATGTAATTTTATTAGTTTTTTTTATTATTATTATTATGTCTGTATAGGTTTTTTTTTATTAAGTTTTGGTTTTATTTCATTTGAGTTATTTTAGTACTTCTACAAACTAAATGGAAATGAAGTAATATATTGAATTTATAAATGTGGATATATGTGTGTGTGTGTGTGTGGTTGTACATGTGCATATGTAGTTGTTTTTTGGTGTTTGGCTTAGTGTTATGTTAGAATCATTATTATACTCTTATACCTTTTGTTCTTTAATATTTTGAATTGTTTTTAGCTCTATTTTTTGTTTTCATTTAAATGTTAAGTTTTGAAATTTTGTTGACTGCATTAGCTTTTAGTTTTGGATCTGTTTTAGTTGTTTTAATACTACAATTGATTGCTTCTGTTGTCCTCATTTAAGTCCCTTTGGATAAAAGCATCTGCTAAATGACTAAATGAAATGACTAATATATATATATATATATAATATTATATTATATTATATTTGTTCTCTATTCTTTTTGTATTCTATTTGTTTTATTTTTATTTATTATACAATTAACAAAAAGCAACAAAAAAGGCCTCTAACACTAGCTTGCTGTATTCTTTTTCTATTCTATCTGTTTTTTTATTTATTGTATAATTAAAAAAAAAAACTTGCTACGTGTACTGTGTTAAGCTAACTGAGACTTGTCATAGCACTTTCATTTTATTGCTCTTTTGTTGATTTTGATTGCTTCCATTGTCCTCATTTGTAAGTTGCTTTGGATAAAAGCTACTGCTAAATGACTAAATGTAAATGTAATGTAAATGTAATATTATTTAATGGACCTGAGCAAATGAACTAACAATGAATGACATTGGTGCAGTCCAAATGCAATCAATGTTTCCATTCTATTGTGTGCATCACTCAAGATATTTTTAGGAAGCAGTTTATGAGTTCACTTGCAGTTTGTCCTCAGGCTCATTTATCTTGGTGATCTATTATAGTGGACAGAACAATGTGCTAAACATAACTATTGACACCAGACGCCACTCACCTTCTCCTGGATCATGATTCATCATTCAAGCAATTTCACACACTGACACAACCGACTGACTCTAAAGGAACAAGTTTTAAAAATTGACTACATGACAATTAAGCACATTTTTACCTGTCAAGTAGCATTAATTTCACTGTCATACGGTCAATATATTTTTTTAAATGCATCATGGTAGTAACTGGCTGAATCACCCATAACTATATTCTGCAGAGGATACACCACGATGACCGCCTATCCTGCCAGTGAAGCTGCTCTCAGCATCATCAAAGCTGGGGCGACCCGTCAGAAAGTGGCCTACTACCCCTGGTTCCACTACTTCACCTGCCTGATCAATAACATCTTCCCCGTCATGAATGATATTCTGATGTCAGGCCTCAGCGCGGAGTATATGGACTAAAACATCGACATTAAAGCAACTGTATCTATGATTTCTACCTTGAAATATCAATTTCACAATCATTCTGACATCTTTTCTGGGAATTTGAAATTTTAAGCAGGTCAGAAATTCCGCGAAAAGGGGGGATTGCTTTGCGGCAACAACAAATGCATGTGTACAGCTATCCGCTGTATTAGGACAGCGATATATTTATGACACTGAATTACATTCACTTAATGGTAGGGGTGGCCAAAGTCGCACAAATCCATAAAACTACATACAGTTGCTTTACGAACGGGATTTTTCATTATGCATTATATTATTCATTGTGATGAATGAATGTTTTATGTGCACTTGAGGCAATTTTTACATATTAGATAATAATAGCCAGTAGATCATTGTAATTTTTCATCAGTAGTTTTTATTAAAATATAAGTATACCCCAATTTAAAAACCCACGTGTACGACGAGCCAACAAAACATTGTAAATAATACAAAAGCACGATCAATTCATTATATCAGTCACAGAACAAAAAACATTCAACACAAGATGCTATTAATCACACTTAGGGAATTATTTCAGAATATTTCTTAAGAATTCTATATGAAAGACTTTTAAGAGCCAGTGCTTAATTATTAAAATGTCAGACAAATAAATACATAAACATTACTTTTTTAACTCCACCAAGACTTTGTGCTTTTGGGATTTTAACTTGCAAATATATATATAATGTTTAATTAAATTCAGTTAATTAAACACCACATCAGTTTGTGAGTCTGTATCCGCAGTCTTCATTTAAAAACAAATGTTGAAATATTAACGTCAGACGTGGGATTTGCAAAACTTTACCAGAATGAACAATGTTCTCTTTCCCTTGTGAATTATTTTTTTTTCTCTTTTCTTTCTCTCCCAAAACAAGAAGTATAATTGGAGACTCGAATGTTTCCCATGAGTGCTGTGGGACTCTGAGCATGAGTTTGTTGAAACCACTGAAGGATGTAAAATCTGAAATTAAACTCTTGTTCCTCTGGTTATTGTGACTCAGAGACAGTGGGGCAATTAATTTCCATTTGTACAAGTAATTTATAATTAAATATTTGAAAGTCTCCAACCATTAAATGCTTTTTCTGGTGAAGTTGTGCCATTATTAAAGTTTTGAAAGTATACTGTAAACATAACACAAACATTGCATGTATTACATTACATGGGTCACACTGGTTAATGAGCAGCCATAAGAGCAAGGTCAAAGTGTTGCACTGTCTGTCAGAAGTTGATAACTGATATAACATTAATCTACAGTATAAAATTTGATAATTGCATATGACAGTTTTCAGTTCACCTGAATCTGAAGTCACAGCACTTTTTAACTCTGTTTGAGCTCAACCCCATGTCGTGATTTTGTGCTCAGCTGCTGTATTTAAACACTATAGGTATCCGTCTTACTGCTACCCTTGTTCTGTGTAATTAAATACAGTAAAAAAAAAATAAAAATAAAAAAACACACTGTGTGTGTGCAATGTGTATAGTGTTGTTACGTTCAACACAGAAGCTCCGAAGCTTGTATAAAAAAAAAAAAACACTTTTCACATTGAAGCACTGTATCGGAGCTTGATTCGTTTTGAGAAAAGCACGTGATCTATGACGTCCGAAGCTTCATTCGCCTGAAAACCACGTGACTGCTTCGGTATCTGGTTCAAACCAGAGCCGCTGAGAAACGGAGTTGCGATACGCTTTGATCTCGCCGCGACGCGGTCACGTGGTTCACGGAGCTCTCAATAGTTCCAAACAACTCCGTGCTGTCAATATGTTTGAATGGGTTTAAGTTGGATAGACAGCAGTTTCACTATATTTGCAGCAATTTCTAGTGATTATTAACACATCATGTGCATTGGTTGTGTATTGATAACTATGCTGACTACGTTTAACAATCGCATTTTATTCTGGGGAGTGGTGAAGAGACAGCATTAATATTTTTTCTAATATGCTTATTATTTATATTACAATTAGCGTAGTATTCAGGGCTAAAATAGAGAAAATGTTTTTAAATTCCAGTGCAAAGAGGCAAATTAGAGGCGTTTGGTGGCCAGAAAAATAATATTCCTATGTAATGTCATGGTTTCACCACTAGATGCCCGTAGGCTGTTTATTAAATATAGCCTACATATATTAGCTCTACTCTAGTTGCTGTAAAGAGTTTTACTGATCGTAATAGCTTATTTATTTATTTTATGTTTTGCATTGTATATTTAGACATTATCAAACACTCAATGTTTATAAGTTTCGGGTTTTTTTTTTTTTTTTTTTTAAGTGTTGAATTTAAAAAGATTAATTACGCACTTCCCAGTATTATTTTATGACATTTATGTAAGAAGACAATATAAGTGAATGTTAAAAAAGGCCAGCAAATACGGAATTTAACCCAATAACATTTTTTTAATAATGTTAAAAAAAAAACAAAACAAAAAAAAAAAAAAAAACACAAGGCAACCAACAGCATTCAGGGAAACTCTTTCTTGTATTCCTTTAATGGGCAGTCTTCACTGAAACTCATTCAACTTCCTACAGGGAGAGAAAGACTACAGAAAGTCTAAAAGCTTAAAAATATGACAACTAGCATCTGGTTATGATTGCTATTAAGGTGTTTCTCATGTTATCTAACTGCAAATATAGCATAACTGCCTATTATCTAAAAATAAACATTAACTATAACGCATTTCATAAAATACAACTACTGGCCAGATTTCCGAGAGGTAAACTAATAAGTTAAAATGCCAAAAATTGCTGTAATTTCCTCAACTTTCTGGCGAGTGTGCTTGAGAAACACTGAAATGAATGGGCTTCAATGCTGGAACTATGGGTTGTTTGGAACTATTGGCTGCTCCATGACACGCTTTACTTCCGCATTCCTCAGTTCCCATGGAAGCCTATGGGAGTGTCCCAACTCTGTTTTTCAACGGCTCTGGTTCAAACGAAGCGAACCTCGTGCTGTTTCCTTTACATTGTTACATTTTAATGTGTTAACATTGTTTTTTCAATCGAAATTTATATATTGAGCTCAAAAATGAACTTTAGCCATGAAATAACAGTCTAAGGACTGAGGCAGAGTTAAGACAAACAGATCATAGATTTAATTTACGAGTTTATGTTTTATTTTACTTATTTTAGTGCCAGTACACCAACACAAATGAATTACTTTGACAATGACCATCATTTATATAAAATATAAAAAAACAAATTATCAGTTGTAGAATCAGACAGGGGCGTCGCTAGTAAGGGGAAAAGGGTGACAGAGTGCATAGGGCCCAGAGCTCTGAGGGGCCCGCGGTCCGCCCCATTAACATTATTTTGCGATTGCGACCCAGCTCCCAGGGCTCTACAGTGCGACTATTTCAGTCGCATTTACGTGCAAATATATATATATATATATATATATATATATATATATATATATATATATATATATAAAAAATAATAATAAAAAACATTTAGGAGCACCCAATCAGCATATTTGTGTTTGCGCTCAAGAGCTTCAAAGGTTTCTACACCATGTTTTTGCAGCTTTGAGTAATGTATCGCAGATGTATCTATTGATTCTTTGAACGCAATATTAATCAGAATCCACTCACTGCCATCACTTCCAGAGTTACAGTAGCCTATGCAAACTCATGAATCCTCTCATTATAACAAAGACACGACGTAAATAAGAGATTAATTGTGCAGTGTAGAGAACTTCTTTGATTATAATGGAACATTGTGAGATCGCGATGAAAGGTGTGGGAAAGATTTTAAAGATTATTAAGAGAGTCTGCAAATATGATATTGATTTAATACAACAGTTCAATAAACAAGAAGTTAATATTAAGTGACTTACATTGACTGATTATAACTATTAATTTTGTCTGATTTTGCCAATGAAAATTGTCTCAAATTCCCAGCTGAGCCGCTGCTCATGTAAGTAAACACGATTTCTGTTTATAAATGAAAGTGCGCTTTTAAAGGGGTCTAACTCAATGATTCAATTACCCATTCATACTTAGTTCCTGAATGAATCAGTCCTTCAAACGAATCAATTGAATAAATGATTCAGTGATAAAGTCAGTGACTTGCCGCCACCTACTGGCAGTTTTAGTTTCAATTTTTAAAGTATTATTTCAGTTATTTAAATCATTTCAATCCATCAGTCAATATTTCTGTTTTTCAAAATGTTATAATTAAAACATTCATCTCAATTTGTTATGAATTTTTATGAATATAAACATATATGAATATGAACATTGTTATGAATATAAAACATCCATGTCACCTCTAAGCCTCATTAAATGTCTGTAAATAGGTAGCCTATAGGCCACTTTTGTTTTTTTCTGTGCCACCTCTGTAGTGCAAATTCATTTTGTTAATATTGATTTCTTGTGATTGGTAACTTCTAATTCTACCTGTTCTTATTTGATTGTTTGAATTAGAAATTTTCAAAAAGCTTATACATATAAAGTTTTGAATTCGACATAAAAGATGACATACTTTTAGTAAAATAATGGTATTACAAAGGTTAAAAAAATGGCTCTCTAAACCGTTTTGAGAAGCTTCGAGTGATGAACCTTTTTCCGATACAATTGTGTTGAAAGCTTCGCTGGTTCAGAACGCTTCACTTCGCCATCACTATTTATTTATTTCAATGGTAGTGTACAAAATAACACTTGAAACATTAATGAGCATTTACACAAAACGTCAAATGTAACAGACAAGAATAAATAAATAAATAAATAAATAAACAAACAAACAGCCATACATAAGCAATAAATAAATGAATAAAATAAGTTATAAATTTTAAATTCACAGGACAGAAAGAAATATAATATTTTTAGATTTAGTATTAAAAAATATTTAAAAACCAATAAATAAATCAAATACTATTGAAAAGCAGATAATAGTATCATTACAACACTTTATAACCACGTTCTGTTGTAGGTTGATATTGATGACAACTTGTTAGTTTTCCTGAAAATGATTCTGTCATACACTCTCTCTCTCTCTCTCTCTCTCTCTCTCTCTCTCTCTCTCTCTCACAAAAAAAAAAAAAATTAAGTGTACATTCATATAATGCACAAATATAACGATTATAATTATATTGCATATAATATAACTGAATGCACAAATATAAATAACGATGGAAACTGCTTGTGTGAGAAATCAGTCACTGGAAAAAAACAAAAACAAACAAACAAAAAACCTATTGTACAATTAAATATTCAGATGTATTCAGTGTTTATAGAGATGAGTTAACGAAAGTATCAATGCTAATGGGGGAAAGAAAATTAGACAGTTGCCCCAAAAAGTATTATTTAGCATCACTTAAAAAGGTCTAAAAAGAAAATCATTGCATTAAATACAAAATATCAAAACAAGTTTTTTTAAAGATGCACAAAGACACTTTGCAAGCAGATGATTTACTTTTGACACGATACAACCACAACCACAACCACACACACACACAAATCAATCAATCAATCAAAACTAAACGTTAAATAAAAGACATTGACTAAATAAATAACAACAAAAGTTAAACAAAAGACATTGACCAAAAACAACAATAAACAAATAAAAAAACATTAAAAGACTGACCCAATCAATCAATAAATGAATGAATGAATAAATGAATGAATGAGTGAACAAATAAACAACCAAAAGTTAAATAAAAGACACTAACCAAAAAAAAAAAAAAAAACACCTGAATTTGAGGTATGAAGATACAGACACTAAATCTAACAAAACATTTCTGAGAGTGATTAAAGTGTCCAAATATTTTTCTATTTATAGCTATATAAACATATGTATACAGTGGACAAATAAAAACATTAAATTGCGCACTCAACCACACAGTGGCACTATAGGGTAAGAGATACTTGACCAATGGAAATCAATGGGTTGGAAATGATATTTTTACCCTTGTCACCCCTGGCATTTCTTGCTCAAGGACACACATCAAGGGATATTTTTAGGCAGAAATGAGGTGGTGTGATTCATTCAGTGAATGTGGTGTTCCTCTGAGATTTGTGATACTAATTTTACATCAGCTGAAATATTAAACAGTCTCTATATCTCATAAATCACAGTGGTATTTGTCTGCCACATAAACTTTTCTGTGATTATGGCGAGTCTGGTTTAAGGACAAATCTGTATGCATACTAACATTTACTAGTTAGATATCTAGAGGTCACAACCTCATAGACTAATGTTATGTCCCTGATAAAGAGATCATAACCAGATCAATGTCTCATTTTAACAATCTCTTTACAAATGATGGAGAGAATAGCAGGAGAGGATTGATTTTTCTTGTCTTCTTCTTCACAGAGAAATTCATTCTGATCTAATGGGGTTGTTAGTGAGATGTATGGAGCGCCGCTGTGATGGGATGTTTGTGCGAGAGCTGTCCAAACCAAAGTTTTTGTTGATTAAAATCTGATCGGGATGGAGTGGAGATGGCAGAGACTCAGCACTTTGGTTTGCAGAGCTCAGCAAAACGGCGACGAGCAAATGAACACTTCATCAGAACAGAGAAATCCATCGCCATACAAACACACATCTGATATCTGCTCACAGATCCAGCGCTACTCACTGCACAGCGGATTATGTGCAAATAATAGCATGTGCAACCTGGTGTGAAACAGTTTTCAGCTTTAACCCTCTGATGAGGCGGTCAAAGAATAGGTTTTTTTCAAGTGAAATTAACGTTCTATATTTTAGTTCAATTATTTGTAGTATTTAATATTTTGCCTGAATATGAAATTTGAAACTAAATATATAAACAATAAAAAAGTTACAGAAGTTTATGAAAAATGCACAAAAATAAGACTTTTAAATTTTTTATGATTGTTTCATATTTTTTTATGTTAACATTTTATGTTTGGGCAAACATTTCCTCTAGATTAATTTCTTTATTCCATTAATTTTCAATGCATGCATTGTTATTTTTTCAGGACCATTCAACCTTTTTGAATCGTGTCCATGATTTATTTATTTTTATTTTATTTATTTATTTATTTTTGTTGCATTCACATGGCAAGTGCCAAAACATTTATCAAGATATGTACCATTCCATTTAATAATAATAATAAAAAAAACATTACACAAGAAAAACTAACATACATATATACGATGGCTTTAAGTCAATTAAAGACATGACGGATTCATTAAGGCACGTAATACACAACTAAAGGGGGGTAAATTCACTATGCATGTTTAAGATATTATATAACAGACATATTTATCATTTACACACCAATGCTAATGCTAACCAACATACTCAACTCATAACACTCTCTTAATAAAATATCAAAGCAACTTTTAAACATTCATACTCAGTGTTTATACTCAAAAAGGAAGTGTTCTTGCTGAAAACAAACAACCAATAACTTTGAATGGTTTCCACTACAGAGACAATTACAAACCATCAACCGTTAACCATTAAAACAATTACCTGTAGTGTGTTTTGGGCCATATCCCATTAGGGTTTAGTGGTTTTAACATGCCACCAACAGAACGCAACAAATTACCAGTACAGACCCACAGGGACCATTACACTTTCCATTAAAACCAATACAATTCCCATTATAACCATTACAAATTCTTTGAAGGTTTTTAGTGCTTTTGTTCAGCAGGGGTGTGTTGGGTATTTTGACAAATACCTAAGGGGAAGAAAAAAAAAAAAAAAAACGACATGGATGTGCTTCCTCAATGGTGGTTTACCTTGAACAAATCAATACATCCACAGCAACAAGACAAAAACATTTTACAAATATTGGACATGCAATCTTTTATTAAAGGTAATGCATAAACATGGTATTTCATGGTCTTTTTCTTAGTTTAAACCACATTGTAAGAATATTTCAGAGATGAATAAGCAAATAACATTTTTCAATCTATCATATTTAAATTCAACAAAGCAACACAAAATATTAAGGCTCAACTATCAGGCATAAAGGGGTTACATTTACTAAATAGGTGATTAGGTTAATGCTAAACAACATTTATACTCAAACGAGAGCATGTTTCAGTCGTGGAGTCAAACTTATTTAACTTCAGATGTTTTTTACTCCATATACAGGATTTATAAGGATGCAGCAGACGCGATTCTTGTCCTTCATGCTTCAACACAATCAATCTATCCGTTTATCGCTCTCCAGTCGTATTTCGTCTCATATCGCTCACAGGCCGCTGCCCTCCAACTTTTAACTCATGTCAGACTTTCACCTTCTGCTAAGAAAATCTCGTAATAGTCTCACAGACGGTCACATTAAGACTGTTCATTATGAGAATTCTAATTCATAATCTGTGACCCTGAGAGAGTTCAGATGAGACGAGAGTGAGATTGATTCTCATTAACTGACGGTAATAAAGATGAACTGATGCCTTCAGTCATCCACCACATCAGTTCCTTCATTATAATTGGAAATTTATTTAAGAAGCCACTGAGTCACTGTCTTCTGATATCTGCCACATTCAAAGGAAAGGAAAACTATTTCATTGACTAAGTGTTGATGTAACTTTCTCCTTGCAGATGACATCTCTAACTTATTCTCTTTCTCATTCAACCCAAAATTAATAGTCTGGCATATGTTGTTCCAAGTATGGCATTCATTAAAAAGATATTTTGAACGTCCAAGCTGTTTTCAACACAATGAAGGTAGATACAAACTTAATTATAAGAACACATTGTAACAGATTTTTTGCAACAACCATTTAAACTGTTATATTCAAAATATTTGATGTTAATTAAAATAGTTAAAGGCCAGTATAAAACAGTCATTTTAGTATAATTGATATACTATTATATTGTATTTGTTAATATTTTAAATTAGATTAGTGGCTTTTATAAGTTTAGTTTTTGCTATTTTTTAAACGAGTCTATAGCTTAGTATTTATTCATTTTTATTTATTAGTTTTATTTGATTTACTTTAGTTATTTTAGTAGCCTACTTCAAGTAATGAAAATGAGAAATGTTTTTTTTTTTTTTAATATTAAGGTTTACTTTGAGTAACAATTAAAAAAAAAAAAATTGTTTTAGCTTTAGTTAAAAATAATAGTCCTGGTCTAAAAATTGCTAAAATTATTATTTCTTGACCAAAATATTTAAAGCATTACATTTATGGCAGTTTCATATGTTGATTATTGTGTGCATGTAGATAGTTTTACATCCTCATGGGAAAAAAAGAAAGTTATATTTTAATTTTAAATACTGAGATAAATAAAAAGGTGAAAAGTTTTTGTATCGGTGATTTTTTTTCCACTTTTATTTTTTTTTTTTTAACTTTCAAACAGAATTCATTCCATCCTTTCACTATGATTCCATGGTGATTGCATTGACACAATGATCGGAGATTGCTGGTAAGCATTTATAATTTTTTATTGTAAAATTGAAAAAAGAAGAAAGACAGAAAAAGCTCCAATAAGCATCATTTATACATATTATGTCAGAAATGATAAACAAAGTTCATACAGAAATATATAAACCAATGCAAATGATCAAATTCTAATAATAAAAAGAATCAAATAAATAAATGAGCGAAACAATAAATAGATCACCGTAAATAAAACCTTTTACACATTTAATTGTCAAAGCAGCAAGTTCAAGAGGGAAGATAATAGGACAAAACTGGTTCGTTGTTCTTCAAAAATGAAGTGAAAAGGAAGGTTTGCTCCTTTACACCTCCAGAGAAGGGCTTAAATCTCATCGTACAGATGTTACGGGAACATCTGGTCATGTCCCAAACTTCCCTCCATAGCATTTAAACATAGATTCATTATTTAGCTTACATCTGTTTGTATATTGTGCTAAGAAACCCTAAGATATGACACAATCGTCCAAAGCAAAGCCGGCCCGAGTCATTTTCTGCCGCCGATCCAGGTCTCGTGTTGGATTCCAGCTCATACGTAGAGTCGATCCCAGATCAGTCGTGACAGAAAATGTTGGGAGCTTTTGCGCGACTCCCCATTGTACCTGAAAGAAGCGTTCTGTGCTATCAATATTCCCAGCAAATACAGATTTCACGAGCCCATCCCTTTGCATTCATGATATATATAAAGAGAACCATTCATAGGAATATCATACCAGTAGATTAATCTATAACATCCTAAACCATTTTCTTCTGTACAAAACATTCGGAGTATTGGCTGGAACAAATCATTCCATCAAAGATGCGGGAAAGAAAAGCAAACGTGGATGGAAAGCTTGAGGTTTGTATGTGTGGATACTGTATGCAGCGTTGGCTCTAGCAGAGGACTATGGCAGTATATGGGGAGTATGAAGGAAGAGGACATGGCTTAGTTCAGGTAGTAACATCGTATGAATAAAAAACACAGTTTGTAAAACATACTCCCAAAATAGCCCAAACCCTGAAGAGCATGTCCAGTGAGCCAAACGCAGCACTATGTTCCCATGATATCCTTACTGCATGATAGAACGCTTGACAACTACAAAGCATGACCTCCTCTAGTCGCCTTGAAGCTTTGACCATTACCCGAGGAGGTACTGGTTGAAAATCGAAAGCAAATAATATGGTGCACTTTTATGTTTTCTATGTCTTTTACTACAAAAATGTCTCTCTACGTCTCTAGCAATTAGCATGCACAAAGAGTGATTTAAAGAACTATAGGCAGGGCAAGCTATGAAAGAAGAACTAGTTTTCTCTTTTTTTTGGCAATAAATAGAATAAAAATTGAAATAGAGCATGAGAATTCATGTTTGTACAGCATGTATGTTAGTATGAGCCACAGGTTTAGAAACATCCGGACAAAAAATAATTTCATGTGCCACTGCGCAAATCAGCTGCCGCACGGCTAGGAATGTTATGTTTTTATGTTGGATATGTTTGGAACGGAATACTAGTATACACTGCTTCATGCACACTGCATACTTCGCACAAACTTCGTTTTTTAAAAATGTCAATCTGTGATGCAGTATGCAATAATAACTTTCAAACACACTGTAAAAAAAAAAAAATTCAATTACAATTGAAAATTACAATTCAAAATTGTAAATAAAAATGACTAAAGTACATTTTACAAGAAAATACTGTTTCAGTTTTTCTACTTCAAATTTTGGCTTTTTTTATTTAATGTGTTAGTTGCTGTTTCTTTGTAGTTATTTGCAAAATTTAGTAGCAGTGAGAACAGTTGTAAAAATAGGCTAGTAGTATATTTACTTAAGAAAATGTGGCACCAATGCAAAAGTTGCTGCAATGATATCTAGGGTGTTGCTATGTGGTTGCTGATGTGTTCTGTGTGAATCAGTGTTATTTTTGTATAATTGAGATAATATTATAATTTTTGTTCATATTTTGACTTGGTTTTTATTTCTATTTCTATATAGTGTTTTATATAGGTTTCATTTTAATTTTAGTTCAAGTTTTAGTTATTTTCTTGTGTGTTTTTATCATTTTATACTTTTATTTTAAATGTGTCTATATAGTTTTTATTAAATTTATATTTTAGTTTTAGTTATTTTAGTATATCAAGTTGAAATGTTGCCTTGACAACTAGCTGAAATAAAATCAGTTAATAAAATAAGTTTTTGTGTAGTGTATTTTATTTGATTCAGTTAATGTTTATTTTAAAGTAACAAAAATGTTTTTTTATGATTTTAGTTTAATTTTACACTTACGTGTAGAGACAATTTTCACTCAGAAATGACTAAATTATTAAATTTCACAAATAATTACAAAGAAACGGCAGGTAACACACTGAATTAAACATGAAATTTTGAAGTAGAAAAACTAGTAGTATTTTCTTGTAAAACGTACCTCAATAATCTTTTTTCTGTTTTATTTACAACTTCGAAAAAGCACGTTTTATAGTGTATAATATTGATAGGATATTGCTTTGTTGCATACTGTGTATTTGATGAATGTAGTAGAGAAAAGAACAGTATGCATACTGCAAGAACAGCATGAGTAGTATGTTAGTGTGCTTTTCCAAACACATCCATGATCTCATTGGGTCCCGTCTTAGAATGATGTCACTTAACAGTTAACTGTTCAGTTTTACAATATTAAAAAACAGAATGAATGGAAGATGTAGAAGTGAACAGAATTGTGCCCTTGAATGTTGATTATATAGTGACCTTCCGCTGTGATCATCTGATCGGTGTTCAATTGAAAAGCTGCTCCGTCCCTGATCACTAATTTGAGTTCAGACAGACAGATGGCAGACGTCCCGCTTGAGTGATAGGAACTGGAATGTTTGTGCAACTATTAGCTGTATGTGTGTATGTGTGTATGTGTGTGTGTGTGTGTGTGTGTGTGCGTGAGTGTGTTTGAGGATCCTGCTGGACTCCAACTAGTTTTAATGATCCATTCTGTATTAGGGATGAAAAATGAAAGTCTGTTTTAAGACCATTAATTTTTTTTTTTTTTTTTTTTGGCGAGATTATTTTTCATGACAATTAAGGGCATTTAAGGACAAATTCTCATTAACATAATGAAATAAAAATCTCATGCTCATTACTATGAAAAAAAATGAAAGCTAACTACTTTAAAGCTATTTCCACTTTTTAACTTGGATATTATTACAGTAATGAGAAAATAAAGCAAATAACAACCGAGAATAATGTCAATTACAAAACTCAACAATAATGTAATGATGACCCATAATAATGCTTTTTGCATTACAGTAATGAGAATTTGCATGACAGGAAAATGTGCTTAATGTCAAAATATCACAATGGTCCTCAAAATTGCTAAAAAAATTATGCTATACATGATACAATAAATACATTTTAAAAAATTCTTTAAATCTTAAATTATAAGAATTTAAAAAAATGTATTTATTGTATCATATATATGTATAGGATAAATAAATACATTTAAAAAAATATTACAAATTTATTTATTTAATTTTATTGGACCTGTTGAACATGTTTTCATGAAATTCACCCATTTCTAAAGAGAAACCTGTCCTAACGGATTCATGTTGTGTGTTGACACATCAGTCACAGTAATCATACGGCGATCCATCCAGCAAAACTTTCAGCTCAATTCTGCCTAAATATTAAATCATGTACTTTGTTTGACCTGTGAAGCACTTAAGATCCACGTTGTCCCCTGAATATTAAGCGAGAGACTGACCATTTTCAGGATCCAGAGTGAAATGTGCTGTCCAGTCATATTAGCTTCAAGAACTGAGACGTCCTGACGTAAACTCCTAGACGAGAGACAGCGTTTCTCGTTTCCTGACAAAATATTAATGAGACGACAGCACAGAGAAAGTATCACTTGTTTGGATTGGAGGAAATTGTGCTGTCGTGGCACGTGGCACATTTGCACGGTCGACTGATCATGGCAGGCTGTGCATGAAAAAATCCTGCTATCGACATAACAGGTTTGGTCCAAAAAGTTGAACAGTTTCTGTGGGTCAAAACAACTAAGCATGATGTCAAAGTCAGCATGAAACGGCATTTGCGACCCATTTTACTTCCGTAATGTGCCGAATTTCTAAGTAAACAAGAATGTATTTATTTATTTGCGATTATGTGCACTGCGGAGTCGTTCAAAATAAGGCTTAAAAATGTGTATTCAGAAAATAAACAGGGTCGATTTTGATTTCACGTTGACTTTAAAATAAATGTTCCCATGTTTTGCAGTGGTGATGTGGCCACGCTGGTTTGTTTTCACTTCTAAACACTATTTTTTGATACATTTTTGTTCCTTTACATCACTTCTCCTTCTTTTTCTCGGTCGTTTAGGCCGTAACTGTGGCCTGGCTCTACATAAGTACTACATTTACATAGGCATGCACAATACAGTGTAACTATGAGCAATTACGAAGTTCATTTAAGTGTGATCACACATGAAATACCTGAATAAAGCATGAATAGAGGAGAACTACTGTCTTTAAAAGTGTCTCTCAAGGCTATAGAAATATTCAGAGACTGCTTATCTCTCTGTGTGCTGTGTTTTATGGTTTGATTTGTCTAATATAAATGTTCTAGAAGGCCCTTCAGGCAAACAGCATATCAGTGTAAGCCACTGAAACAAATTCAAAGCTTTACTATGGCACGTTTTAGGCTGTTTCTAAATGAAAGGTTTTCCTGAATTCTATCTCAAAACAGCCCGTTCTCACAATGGAAACATCACTGCAGCCTTAATCAGCAAAACATCTTTCTCCGGCTGTTTTTAACCTCATTTCGGAGGATTCAGTAAAACTTCTGTTATCGTCAGATATTCTCACGTGTTTGGGGAACGCAGTACAGAAGAAGCTGGAGCAACAATTCAGATAAATAGTTTTAAATAGTGATCGTGCTGTATGAATAGCATTAGATTTATCGCTGGGTATTCAGCACTGTTTTAAACTAACATACTTAATGCAAGATACACATTAGCGGTAAGCAAGCTTATATAAAATTACAATGTTATAAATAAATAAATAAAAAACATGGATAAACTGACAGTAATGTTAATGTAAGACTGTGTGTTTTTTACTCTATTGAAATAAAACTGAATAAATAAATAAATAAATAAATAAATAAATAAATAAATAAATAAATAAATAAATAAATGTGAGTAATTTTAATGTAAGCTCTGTTGTGTACTTGGTAAACTGACAATTGAAATAAATTAATAAATAAAATAAAATAAAATAAAATAAGATAAAATGTCAATAATGTTAATGTAAAACTTGCAGTGTATTTTTATTTTATTAAAATAAAATAATAAAACAAAACAAATAAATTAATTAAAATTAAATTAAATTAATTAAGAGTAATTTTAATTTAAGTCCTGCTGTGTGCTTGGTAAGCTGGCAAATAAAATAAAACTAAACTAAATAAAAAAAAACAAAACAAAAAAAAAAAACAGATAAATTGTCAGTAATGTTAATGTAAGACTTTCTGTGTTTTTTTTATTAAAATAATAAAATAATAATAAAAAAAAAAAAGATAATTGAAACTTTATGAAATCCTTAGATTCAATGTTTAAAACAGCCGCTGGGAGTTTTGGCGGTGCATGTGAAATGATCACCAGAGTGACGTTTCCTTGTGAATCCGTGTAGCTCAAAAACAAGAGCTGTTTTGGCAAAAATATCCATGTGTGGTTATGTGTTTGCTGTGGTCATTTGTTTACAGTATGACGCATGAATTAAATGATATTGCGATGGATCGAATGCCCTGTTCTCCACCCGGCAGCTTTCGGAAATGAGACGTGGCGATGAACAGCAATTCAGAATGTGCCTGACTCAATATCAACACACTTCATAGTCTATAACAAGAGCCTAAAATACCCCACTAAACATAACCTATCAATATCCTTTAGACGCTTTTGTGTTTTTCAACAAATCACACCCCAATTCCCCGTAAACCTACACTATACACCCTGAATTAATTGTGTCTAACTCTTAATTGGCATATTATATGAAGTAGCATGTATGTAGCGTAAGATAATCGTTCGGTGGTAATATTGTACACGGTTACGGAACCGACAAAGATGAAAAAGATTTGGTCCTCTGGTCCCTATGGGTGAGAGAAAGAGAGTTTGATATACTGCGTCAGTGTCATATACACATTTTACCGTTAAACCCTCATTATTCCACACCAGTAAAAGCAACGAATGTCTTTTGATATGTGCATGGATCCGTCTTTTGCTTTAGCCAACTCTACCAGTCCCAGCCATGCACTGTTCTTCCAAAGTGTTCGGTATATAGCGTTTTTCAAAAGAGAAAAAAATTTTCAGTTTGTTTGTTTTCGTCCTCGTCTCTGCCGTCGCTGTCATCCCCCGTCACGCCAGTCTTTCATCGCCGCCGAAACACACGCTTTCGTTAAATGTGATATGCTTCACGAAACTCCCTTATGCGCTTGTTTTTCCGCTTTGTTTGCTTCTTCGTGTGGTTTGTGTGTCGTTTTTTTTGTTTAGTCTTTTTTTCATGTGTTAGTTTTTCAAGAAAAGTTTCCATCCATCAAAACGTCAAGACTACAACTGTTCAAAACCTGCCAGAGAGAGAGAAAGAGAGAGAAATGTCAGAGTTTGACTCGGGAGACAGACAGCAGCAGCAGAGGAGGAAAACAGCTCAGCTACATGCTGACAGCTTGATACCTGGATGTCAAACCAGGAGCCATCAGGCACAACCGGAGCCGTGTGAAGCTCAGACTCAGGCCTGCGCTCTTGACATCGCATTAAACATGATAGAAGCATCCAGAGAGATGACATGATACAGGTGTGCCGATGGATTGCATCATTCGCTCCGCGGTTTCAAGAAAACATTTGACTGTTTGCTGGGAGAGTTTAGCGGAGAACTTAAGGAGAGATTACTTCATTCAGCACACGCTTTTATACTCACAACTTGGGATGTAGCGACAAAGGCATTTTTATGATAATAATAACAATTGATTATTATGTCTCATTTTGGCCCACTATAATGGATGAGATGGCTGGTATAATAATAATAATAATAATAATAATAATAATAATAATAATAATAATAATAATAAATATTCTGCTTTTATTAAAAAAATAAAATTGTTAATAATTTTTAATTATTAATAATTATTATTAATGTTTATTATTATTATTATTATTAACAACAACAACATTAAAATTTTTGTTACTTTTTAATTTATTTAAAAATTCAATTAATGATAATAATTATTAGTATTTTCAATTACTAGTATTTAGTAATACAGTGTATAATAATAATTATTGTTAACAACAACAACAACCATAAAATAATAATAATAATAATAATAATAATAATTATTATTATTATTATTATTTACTACTATTACTATTATATTGTAATTAAAAAATAAAGTTATTGTTGTTGTTATCAAAAACACTAGTAAAATCAGAGAAAAATAATAAAAATCACCAAAATATTATGTTATAAATATGATTTATAATAATAATAATAATAATTGATTATTATTATATATATTTTTAATTTAATTATTTTATTTTACATTTTTATTCCAAAATAAATGTGATAATAATAATTATTATTGTTATTATTATTTTTTTCATTTTTCTTTTATTTAACATAAATTAGTTGTTGTTGTTGTCAAAAATACTAGTAAAATCAGACATCAAAATATTACAATTAAATTTATAAATTAGAAAATCTGTTTAATACTTGGCATACAATATTTTATTGACAAAGAGTATACTGTTTGAAATAAAAAAAGGCCTAATATTATCCGCTTACAATAAATAAATATTACAGAACTGTAAATTGTACTTAATCTTTACGTCATGCTTTTTCTAAATCATCACTATCATCACACAGAATGTAAAAACATTTGCAACTCATCAAAAGCAATTTAAACTGGTCTTTCCACTTATTTTGACAATTTTTAGAGAAAAAAGGGCACAAAATAAACACTATTAATACTATCTTGCAAAGTCAAAGTATAAAGCACAGGCCTGAATTTGCATAACAGTATGATTTTACATAACGGTATGATTTTTATTATATGTAAGCCTATTTAAATCAGCATAACTAAATAACTGCAACAGAAGGGTGATATATTCTACACAGGCGTCAATTAAATTAGGCATCTTGAGTGAGTCAAGAAAGCCAAACACTTTACATAAGCCTGCAGTACATTATGACGGACAGCTCTGGCATTGTTAAAATATTGACTTTCTGATGCGCATGCCTACCTCTCCTAATGGCTGAGAGTGCACGTATGCATCCCTGGCTGTGGTCAGTATGGACGGCTGGCGTCCTTCGGCCGTTTCAGCTGCACTTTCAAGCGTTTCATGCCGATCTGGAAGCCGTTCATGGCCTGGATGGCAGCCTGAGCGCTGGCGGGGTTATCGAAGCTCACAAAGCCTGCAGACGAGAGAGAAAACAAGTCTGTTTATGTGTACGTATCTCACAGTCCCTGCAGTATAACAGCCACAAACGTCCAAATTTACTCATTTTTAATTCATGTGGAAGGAAATGGACAACAAATCCTCAAGGAAACAAATAGACTGAGAGGACTGAATCAAATTAAACTAATGGGAGCGAGAGGGAGAGATTTCTGCGGAGGGATCGTGTTCCCGAGAGCTGCCTGTGTAGTGTGAGGAGAATGAATATAAATATATGTGATTCCAGACAGTCAAGGCTTTTGGGGTGAGTGAGGAGACCAATAAACCTTCATTAAACTCACTACAGTCTCTCTCTCTCACACACACACACACACACACACACACACACACACACACACACACACACACATCTGGGTTGCATGGCACCCTGGGTCCAAAATTAACATTTGGCAAACACTGAATGCATGTTAAAATTGGCTTTGGCGTGCAAATAAAATGGGTTAATTGCCAATTGGCTGGTAATGTGTTAGGAACTGAAATCTAAAGCATGCTTTAAGTCACAATGTTAGAATGATAGTAACACAAGATGTTTATAAAGGAAGCCATATGCTTGTATTTGTTATTTTTTAATAATCAGAATTGTGTGTGGCAACAAAATAAAAAAATAACTATATTATGGGCTTTGACCGATTTATGCTGGTTATATTCCTTGTGTAAAAGTTTAGGGCCAGTAAGATTTTTTTTTATGTTTTCAAATACAGTATGTTCAACAAGGTTGCATTTATTTGATCAAAAATACAGTAAAAACAGTAATATTGTGAAATATTATTAGACTTTAAAATAAAAGTTTTCTATTGTAATATACTGTAAAATATAATTTATTCCTGTGATGCAAAGCTGAATTTTCAGCATCATTACTTCAGTGTCTTCAGTGCCACATGATCCTTCAGAAATCATTCTAATATGCTGACTTGCTGCTCAAGAAACATTTCTGATTATTATCAATGTTGAAAGCAATTGTGCTGCCAAATATTATTCTGAAAACCATGATATATTTTTAACAATTTTTTTGGTGATTAGAAAGATCAAAATTTTTACTTTTTTTCTGTTTATATTTATGACATTTTTCCTAGAACTGGCACGTGACAAAAAAAAAAAAAAAAAAAGAATTCTGGACCCTGATACTTCTTCAACTGATTAAAAAAGGGGTCAATATACAGTATAGGTGTAGAGTGTGTTTGAAAGCAGGAAGGCGTTTCTGACCGAAACATTTGCTCTGATTGGTGGCTCGGTCCATGAACACCTTTGACGAGATGACAGATCCAAACGGAAGAAACATCTGCATTAGCTCGTTATCGCCGAACTCCTGTGGCAAGTGATAGATAAACAAGTTGCAGCCCTCGGGACCTGAAACAGACACACGCATATTTAATATGCTGTGGTAGACATGAACATGTATTTTCAGACTTTATGAAAATTATGAAAACACAAATTAATCATGATGGAAACATAAGACTTAGCTCCAAGATTTATTATTTATTTAGTGCAACAGTGAATTATTATGGAAGCTCGTTTCCACCACGAAATAAAAAAAATAAATAAATAAATAAAAAAACTTTTTTCCTCATAATTCTAAGAAAAAAAGCAGAATTGATATACAGCGAGATATAAACTCAGAATTCTGACTTTTTTCTTCCAATTCTGAGCTTCTATATCTTGCAATTCTGACTTTTTTCTTCTGAATTCTGAGTTTACATCTCACAATTCCTTTTTTTTTGTTTTTTGTTTCCACCATGGATAAAAATATAAATAAATAAATAAATAAATAAATAAATAAATAAATAAGGTAATTGTGACTTTTTATCTCTCAATTCTGACTTTTCTTCCAAGAATAGCGAGTTTATATGTCGCAATTCTGTGTATATATCTTGCTATAAACAAACCATAACAGTGGTACTGATGGAAACAGTGTTGTTTTGGGTTTTTTGAGCATTATAGTCTTTATTTTGCATTTTTGTGCTCCACTTAGATATTTTCTTTTAATGTTTTATGATTTGTGCCATTTAAAAAGTTCAAACGCAGCAGGCCAATCAGGAAACATCTGACATGTGATGTAACTGAAACTGAAGATTTTAAAATGGAACTCAGTAGTAAAATCTTCACAGGGAAGCAGTCGAGCCTTTGATACCTCGAAATAGGACTATCTAATCTGAATTTCATTGGCTCATAACAACACGAGGGGTTGTAGGGATGCCCGTACGCCAGAGACTGTGAAAGAAAGCAGTGATTTCTGTCACTCACCTTCTCGCTGCTGCTGCTGCTGTTGTTGGTGGATGATTTGAGCATGCTGTGGCAGTGTCTGACCTATAGGGGTCAGTGTTGTGGCAGGATATATGGCTGCAGAAATATGCATAATCATACATGAGAGAGAGAGAGAGGTACAGATGAGGCAAGAATAAGGACAAGACGAAGGCTGACCTTTATATGCTAATGAAATATGACAGGATCACAGTGCAATGAAATCTGAAAGCACATTCATCATATATCAAACTGATTTAAAATGACAGATCTCTGGGCATCCGTATGATAGCTGTAATATCCAGAAAATTCAAATACAACCTGAGGTTTCAATCACAGCAAAGTCACCTACCAGCAATACCACTCCATGAGGAAAGTTATTTTTTCTGTGAAAGTGACATTTTGAAAATATCGACTGCATGGAATGAAAATCACAAATGAGATCTCTCTAACATCTCAGCTCTTTCTGCTAAACAGCAGTGAGATGAAGTGCAGAGCAAATGTTTCTGAACAAATGTCTCAAAGTGTGATCAGGTTTGGAAAGATGCAAACATGATATCTCAAACCTAACAGAGAAAACATTGAGACTTTTGCATAAGTCTCCTGCTTCTTAGATGTTTCTCCTCTAGAGTTTCAGATGAGACCTCAACAATGTCTCAAACTATGCTCATTTAGCAAAAATACATTATAAACAACATTTCAAAAATATTAATATCTCAAATACCTCAATTGTTTCTCCTAGACAACGAGATTCAATTGAGAACAATTTGAGAGCTTTGCTGAAGTCTCCTGCTTCTCTTTCTTGAGAAAAAGAAACATTTTTGAGATCTCATCTGAAACTGTAGAGGAGACAAGTGAGATTATTCCAGTCTTTTTCTTAGCAGAAACATCTAAGAAGTAGAAGAATTAAATTTGTTTCCATTTAATCTCATTGTTGTCTAGGAGAAACAATTGAGGTTTTTCAGATATTAAACATCTGAGAAGCAGGAAACGTACACAAAAGTCTAAACCTTTTTCTCCATTTAATCTCAGTATTTTCTAGAAGAAACAGTATCTCCTCTAGAGTTTCAGATGAGATCTCAACAATGTCTCAAATTGTGCTCAGATTCATTTCACAGCTCTACACTCTTGCTAGATGACAACTACTGACTCTTTTGTATCCAAAGGAATTTTAGGAGAAATATTGAGACTTAAATGAAACGTAACAGAGATCTCCACTAGTGTGTGCAGTACCTGTGTATTGCTGGACGCCCGTGAAGGCCTGCTGGAGCGTGTCGGCTGCGGTGGGACTCTGGGTGGAGTACGGCGGCAGGCCGTTGGTGTACACCGCCTCTACCGGATGACCGTTGGCTTGGTGAGGGATCCCGCTGAATCCGTTAACAATGGGAGTCATGATGCTCGGCACGGCAGAAGAGGCCAGATTAGCCGGCGGAGAGCTCAAACCTGCGGTGAGACGGACACAGAAATCACTGATCTGAGACCAGCGTCATGTCCACACTGAACTTCACAAGCGGGAATCACTTTTAATTACTGCCATTTTAATGATATTGTGCTGTTTCAACTCAATTCTCCACATCGATTCTACATCCCAATTGATTCCACGTCAGAATGTGCTGACAGCTGATATCGATTCAGCACACTGTGGATGTAACCAGTTTATGCCTGCAGGGCAGATTCAGCCATGATCTGGGGTTTCCACACGACCATGTGTTCATTCTGAATTCTAAGTGAATTGCACACAAAAAAAACCTATTAGTTTGCAATATATGTGATGGTTTCCTGTAAACAAACTAAGCCACTTCTTATTTCATTTTGTTTGGTGCTGAAGTTAATCAAATAATCAACAACCATGCACCCTTGTCTCTGCAGAAAGCTCTACAGATTTCCATGGAATTAAAACCTCAAATTCTACACATCCCAACATTTCGTTGTCATTTATATTTTGGTTATATTTACAATGCTTTCAACTACCAATAAAAGTGTCATACTCTCAGCTTTGCACTGCAAATACAAAATGCATTTCTTACTTAGTATTTTTGTCTTGTTTTCCAGCAGAAATATCTAAACATTCTTAAATCAAGGTACATTTACTTTAGCTTTGTTTTTTGATTTGAAGCCTTGTTTTCTGAAAAACTGGTCAACATTTGTTGAGTTTAAGCTTAAAATAAGACACAAAATCTATTAGTAGGGTTAGAAAAATCAACTAAATTCAAAGAGAAAACAATATTATTTTTCTTACCCTATTGGCAGATATTTTTTTCTTGTTTTAAGCATAAACTATTTTCAATAAATAAATATAAAAAAAATTAATAAATAAAAAATAAATAAATAAATAATTAAATAAATAAGACAAGTCATTTTATGACTTTTCTTCTCAAGTAAATGTATCTTGATTTAAGAATGAATTTGTAACACATTTTTTTTGTTTTTTTGGCATTGGTACCGTTTACATCTATATCACATATTTTCATTTTTACCTGCAAATCAGCTCAGAAAATTTTAAAATATTCATAGTCTATTTAAAGAACCCTGATTTTTTAAAAAAATTATTTATTTATTTATTTTTTAACCACAGTTTCCACGATAATATGAAGCAGCACAGCTGTTTTTAACATTGATAATAATAAGAAATATTTCTTGAGCAGCAAATCAGCATATTATTTAAAGGATCTAAAGGATCATGTAACATTGAAGACTGGAGTAATGATGCTGAAAATTCAGCTTTGATCACAGAAATAAATGACATTTTACAATATATTACAATAGAAACCAATTATTTTAAATTAGAATAATATTCTAATTTAAAGCAATATTAAATTTAATATTATCACAATATTACTGTTTTTACTGTATTTTTGATCAAATAAATGCAGTCAAAGCCTCATAAATGTTTACGAACAGCACAGTACAGCAGATGTGTATGGTTTGATGCAGAAGCGTGATTATGTACATATCTGATGTGCTGCTGGCTGTATCTAATGTTGGACAGATCAACACGCTTCAACTTTACTGTCAATCAAACCATAGAAGAGCAGGTGGTTAGAAAAACAGCTCGATTAGCCCTAGAAGAGGTGCAAACACAAACCATCAAACACACACCACACAGAAAAAAAACAATAATTTACCAGAAAATGAACTTTTTGTTAAAATGAAACACTAAATGTTAGATGTTATGTAGAATATGAGCTTCAATTTTGCATACAAGGAATATGGGAGTCGATTTATACTACAAAAAGTTTCAAATAGGATAAACAGCGCTTATGATGAAATCACAGAGAAATACAAACACCTGAGAAAGCCAGAGAAATATCATCATCTCTCCTGACTGCTGTCTTTGTGTAGCGCACAGTGTGTTTTGCCGACTTTGAAGGGTGTGTGCTAGTCTCTCTGAGGACTGGGCTCTTTAATGTCTGATCTACAGTCGAATGAAAAGACCCAAATCAAACACATGGTGTGTTTCTGTGCTGTCCGGTCTTGTGTAACACTCCAGTTCATTGCTGGATTCTGTACCATAGTAGATGGTTTATACTAATCCAAACTGTTTTAAGTCATTGAGGAGCTCAGCTAATACTTTTATTCAGCAAGCAAGCATTAATAACATTTATAATGTTTTGTTTGAAATAAATTCTGTACTTTAGAAATTTATATTAATCAAAGAATCCTGAAAAAATATATTCAAATAGAAAACAGTTATTTTAAAATTGTAATAATATTTCACAATATTACTGTTTTTACTGTATTTTTTGATCAAATAAATGCAGACTTGGTGAGCAGAAGAGACTACATAGCTGCTACATAGATATCACCTTAGACTGGTTTTAGCTGGATTTTCCAGCAGGAATGAGAAAAGGAAGGTGATAAAGGATGAGAACAAGAGTAGAGAGAAATAAGTGTGACAGTGAATCAGAGAGTGTTAATAACACAGAGCGGCTCTCAAACACCTGACAGCGTTTAAACGTGAATTCACACGCTCAGTGAAATACTGAACTAAATCAGACTGCTGAAGGGAAGAGCTGCTCTTTCACGCTCAAGGACAACATGAAATTCAACCAGCAGAACTAGACAGATTCATCTGAGTGCCTTTACACACCACGTGCTAATTTATACTTCAAACACACAATTAGCGCATGCTAAAAAACAGACACTAAAAATGAAAATTACTTCTTATTTTACACAGAAAGACAAATTCTGTAGAAAATGTCCTGGCATAAATGTGTAATAAATAAACACCAGTGAAAAATCAATAAAAAAACAGTACATTTTTACTGACTTGTAATGTGATTTATATACTATTACAGTATATATTCATATTTTAAATTAGTGTTTATTTTAATATTTAGTATTTTTTTTCATTTTAATTTTAGTTTTAGTACCTTAGTAACATGATTATTTAAAATTTATTGATTTATTTTGTAATAGATTCAAACTAATAGGTTTAGTTAACAATAACAATACTGTCACCTTCATGTTATTTCAAAACCCTAATGACTTCTTGCGTGGAACATAAAAGAAGATATTTTGAAGAATGTCTCAGATGTTTTTGTCCATACAGTAAAAATTAATGTGCTAAAAAAGCATTGACTTCCATTGTATGGACAAACAAAGCCATTCTATGTTCCACAGTAGAAAGTCAGTCATACAGGTTTGGAACAGCATGAGGGTGAATAAATGATGCCAGATTTCATTTTTGGGTGACATTTCACTTGACAAGTGACAACACCTAGACAAAGCTTTTTTTACGTACGATAATTGAGCACCTTAATTTTCTAAGTCATTTTGGCTAAAAATTCTGAAAAGGAATGTGCTGTTCTTGGCCAGAAAAAGCTGCAAATAGGACCAAATTTTATGCTGACAATCAAAAGTCTGCTTTAGTCGCAAGACTAGAGGAAAAAAAAACAGAAGCTGTGAAATTCTGCCCAACAAAACTTGAAGTCACTCAGGGTATTGTGTATGTACAGCTCTTGACTGCTAGCTAAACAGGTAATGAGTGGATTTGCATTTACTGTTGCAGAAAGTCACATCACAGCACAGCTGTAGCCAAATATTTACTCTTTAAGGAGCAGGAATCACCGTGTGTGTGTGTGTGTGTGTGGGGGGGGGACAGAACAGGCCCAGGAGAGCTTTTGTGTCTTTTGCAGTGCTTTGTGCTTTGCAGGTCCCATGGAGCCATGATAAATTAGGCTGCCATGTCTACTACAGTCTGTTCCACAGACTCCAAGATACACTCTGTTTCTCCTAACCACACACACACACACACACACACACACTAGGAGTGAATGAATATTCTGTAAGGATCTGTAACACACACACACACACACACACACACACAGCTACAAAGGTCAGTAGGCGGTCAGAGTAAAAATCAAATCAATACACAGAGTGGATGCTGGGCGAGTGTATGCTGTTATTGTGTATATAAATGAAACTGAGTGTACAACACACTCTCTCTTATGCGGTCTTAAAGAATCAGTTTACACAACACACCCTTAGTAGTGTGCACTATGCATGTCTACACACACTACACACACTATGAAGTCTGCATATACTGTATAGTGTAGCATTAAAATATAAGTAGCATTTAAATGTGTTGTTAGTTATACACACATTATATTATTTTAAAATTAATATACTACATATTAATAGTAGTATTATACTATATTATATAATTTTATTTCATGTATTTCATGTAATATCAATATAATTTGAAGTAACTAATATTAGTAAAATATATATAAAATAAATATATAAACTTATATTTTATATTCAATATTTTTAATACATTATATATTTTAACCTTATATAATTTAAATATTACATATATTATAATATTATTTAATGTGATATGAAGGGCCAAACAGGAAATAATTACATAAAATCTGAATATATAAATGTAAATTGTCAATATATAGAACTAAATCAGAAAATATATTTTATAAATCTGAATATATACATTTATAAATCTGAATATATAAATGTAAATCAGAGTATATAATTTTAAATCTGAATATACATACAAATTGTGAATATATGTAAACCTGAATATAGTTATAAATCTGCATATATAAATGTAAGTCATGAATATGTAGTTATAATTCTGAATATATAAATGTAAATTGCAATATGTAGATGTAATATATAGTGGTATATGGTTTTATATAGTATTATAATATTATTTCATGGAATATCAATATAATTTGAATGAACTAATATTAGTAAAATATTAGTAACATATATTTTAATCCTATATAATTTTCATGTTACATATTATAATATTATTTCATGTAATATTAATGTAATTTAAATTAAGTAATGACAGTAAAAACACACACACATATATATATATATATATATATATATATATATATATATAGGTACTGTATTACACATTTCAATATTCATGTAAAGTATCTTAATAATATTCTACTATATATATATATATATATATATATATATATATATATATATATATTTAATCAATCAAATAAATAAACCAAAGCAAAAGGAGAAGATTGGAAGTTAAATTCTGTGTTAAATGTGATCAGTAGCTGTTTGTCGGAGGGGAAGTGACCCCTGGACAGATTTGCATAAAGCAGCAGAGTGCACTGGTCTCAGATCAACATCCTGCTGGTCACATCATTAGTTTGATTAGGATATGAAAGGCAAACGCTGAGCCCAGGACAGCACCCAGACTAAAGGTCATCGTGCACGCAGATAAAAGCATCTGTTCTGTGTGGGCACAGATCGCTCGAGCGCCAGATGATTACGCTTGTCAGTCAAAGGCCTGGCATTTCAAATGCCGTGCAATTACAGGAGACTCAAGCCAATCGCAATGCAGCCGAATAAAATCCATGTGCCTTTTGGGAAGCTGCATGTATACATAATTACAGAACCTATGAAATCAAAACTGGACTATTAGTACATGTGTGTCAGCTCAGAGCTCAACTCTATGCTAGTTTCCTCCTAAATATGGTCAAAAATGTTTTGTTTTTGTATCTCCTGAACATTTACAGTGCACTTTGAACATGTCTGCAGTCAAAATCTTGACCGTCAGATGGATTTTAAAATGCTTCTCAAATTCAGGAGCTTGTTTTCATGTGGGACCCTGTGGACTATCCTGTATCCCCATCTTTAAGCATCTGCTATAAGAGTGTGAGCCTGCAGCTGTGTGTGTTTGTGTGTGTTTGCAGTGGTCACCATCTGAAAAGCATCCGTGAGATGTGGTTCACATCCAGCTCATCGATTCCCACAGATGAAATAGGAATCTCTAGCGTGTCCAGTCCGTGACACTGATCAGGTGAGGTGGGAGTGAAAGCTGATATTCAGTGTGAGATGTGCTTTGATGAACAAACAGAGTGCAAATCTGGGATACTTGCTGCCAGTAAACTGACCTAATGTAACATATGTAACAAAAAATGTAGTGTATAGTCTTGCAGAGCTGACGTATCACTATCTATACACACACACACACACACACACACACACACACGCACACATTACATTAAAGATTTACTTTAGTTAAGAGATAAAGATAATGCTTTACGTCTCATTTCTTAACATTAATGTATTAGCTGATATGAACTAAAAATAAGAAATTTTTTACAGCATTTATTAATCTTTGTTAATGTTAGTTAATAATTACAACTGAAAAACAACTCAATTGAATTATGTTAATATTCATTTTATTCATTGTTTATGTTAGTTCACACTGCATTAATTAATGTCAACAGACAGAGCTTTTTGTCTGAAAAATGTATTAGCAAATAATGAAATTAACATTAATAATGTAGAAATATTGTTCATTGTAAGTGTTATTTCAGTATCATTGATATACTATAAATATGTTTTTGTTAATATTTTGAAGTAGATTTTATTTTTTATAAAACTTTAATTTTAGGTAAAGTTTTAGTAATTTTGTGTTTTTGTCATTTTTACTCATTATTCAATTTATTCACATCATGTTTTTATTAATTTTTATTTATTTATTTTAGTTTAAAACTAAATGAAACTAATAAATATTGCCTTTGCAACTAGCTGAAATAAAATAAGTTTTATTTAAAAAAAGTATTTTAGTTATTGTACGTATTAAAATAAGTATTTTACTAATTTATTTTTTTATCCTTATTTTTAAATAAAATAAGTTTAAGCTTTTATATTTTATTTTATTTCAGTTTGTTTATTTTATTTTAAGTAATGAAAATGTTTTTTAGTTTTAGTTAACTACAATAACTCTCTTCTAAGTTCATGTTAACTAATGTAGTTAATTAATGTTAATGAATGGAACCTTATTGTAAAGTGTTACGAAAATCACTTTTTCAACTTAATCTGTCTGCAAAATTAATTTCACGCATTTAAGCAGAAGCCTTCTGATCAGAATCTTAAAATTAACAATGAATAATTAACACTTATTAATGGGTAAAATGATGTCCTACCCTACATTTGTTGAGTTGAATATCCAGTTTGACAAAACATGTCACATTACTGAAGTTTTGAGCAGTTCTGCTAAATTTTTAGTAAGAAATTTGAGGTGGAACATTTGAGATCAAACTGACACCTAAATTAAATTTAGAAATGAGAAGTTGTGCGTCAGACTCACCCGACACAGGTGTCATCGGGGTGGGCGGCAGGCCGTTCATGTTGAGCGCCCCCACCTGGTGGATTTGTGTCGCTGGAAACGCCACACTGGGCGCTAAATAACCGCCATGAGAAGCTGCCATAATCGCCGCTTGCTGCTGCATCAGCTAAACCAACAAAACAAGAGAGAGAGAAAATATTCAACATTATATTAAATACAAAAACATTAAATACACATACTGTAAAATAAAGTGTAACCCACATTACCATGGTATCTTGTTGACAAAAAAGTAGTGTTAGTTATATAACTTGACCCTGTCAGAGATGCTACATGTGTCTGTAGGTGTTCAAATAAATTTGATCAAAGTACAATCCTGAAGTGAATTAATGAACACAAATGCACTGTAGCATAGCTAATTACTGTAATTATGTCACTATGGCAACAACCATCTGTTCCATGGAGTAAATGATAAAAGCTGAGTCCTGAAATGACCTCATATTGCAAAAATAGATTTTATTCTGGCCAAATAAAACAGATTTGAAACATACTGCATATGTAGAATATAAATGCAATGGAACGACAGGAACAAGAGGCATGCGGATCCATATGCAGGCTTTATTCAAAAATCATAGTCAAAATCCAGGCAGGGTCAAACAACAGCAAACAGGTATGGCATGGGCAAGACACGAGAGCAGTTCAGTTAAAATACGGGGTCGATCAGCAGCGAACGTAATCCAGGGGGCAAAACAACGAGAGATAATCCAGGTACAGAGAAATAGTCTAGGCAGGGTGCAAACAGAATCCGAATGGCGAGACAAAAGGGTATCCGAAATAAACAGGCAAAGATCAAGACACGAATGATACAGGCAAAAGAAACTGGATAAACTAGACTTAGACTTCGAGAATTGACTCCGTACATCAGCTATCACGAGGAGCGCGATAAACGCAGATCAGTTCTTGGCACTGAGAAAGAGGAAGTCCAGGGCTTATAAAGCGTGTCTGATGGGATTCAACTGTGTATGTGTAATCAGTGCAATGGATGATGGGAACTGTAGTCCGGAGTGACATGTAACAGTCTGTGTGGTGTGAGAGTCAATATGATGGAAGAGCAACCTCTGATGGATTCGAACCGGATTCGTGACAATAAACAGTTCAGTTGAAAGAAGTTTATTAACCAAACTGAAGTTTTTCAAATGCTTTCCATATTTTCCAAATGTCAAAATATATTGTAATATAAAATCTTCAGGCTTCAGGGGCAAAATAATATCAAAGTGCATTTTAGATACAAGTGCAAATGTGGGTGGATTAGAGCAAACATCTGTTTTCTGCTTTCTTCAACTATTTTCTTATTATATATATATATATATATATATATATATATATATATATATATATATATATATATATGTATGTATATATACAGTGCCCTCCAAAAGTATTGGAACAGTAAAGACAAAATTGCTCTGTTGGCTGTGGAGTCAAGACATTTACAAATATGATTAAAAGATGAATATGAGACAAAACTACAGAATGTCACATTCTGATGTGAGCATAAGTATTGGAACAGTTGCCTCACAGATCTTTCTAAGTGATCAGCTGTGTCCTGTTGCATTCATTCTTCAGATATTAATAGCAGGGAATGTGTTGTATCAGTTATATCCATTACTTCTGCATTCTGAATCTTGCATTCGATGATGACACACAAACCAGGATGAAGATGAGGGAGCTGACTTTGAGAGAAAAGCAAGCAATTTGGATGCTAAAAGAAAAGAGGAAGTCAATTAGCGCTATAGCAAAAACAAAGGGCATGGAGAAATCAAGAGTTTGGAAACCATCAGCGACACCAGCAACCAACAACTACCTGATCGGCTGAGAAAACAACAGTAGTTGATGACAGACAAATCATAAAAGCTGTGAAAATGAACCCTAAAAGACGTGTCTATAAAATCACCAACAACTTCCAGAAAGCTGGGGTGATGCTCTGACAATCTACTGTCCTCAGGAGACTTTGACACAGAATTACAGATGCTACACAGCAAGATGCAAACCTCTGACCAGCACCAAAAATAGAAAGGCAAGATTAGAGTTTGCAAAAAAGCACAAAGGTGAGCCAGAAGAGTTTTGGAACTGTGTTTATGGACCGATGAGACAAAGATGAACCTTTATCTAAGTGATGGGAAAGCAAAAATGTGGAGATAAAAAGGGAACTGCAAAAGATCCCAAGCATACAGCCTCATCTGTAAAGCATGGTGGAGGTGGTGTCATGGCATGGGCATGTATGGCTGTCTCTGGAACAAGGCCCTCTCAACTTTACTGATGACTTAATGTATGATGACAGCAGCAGAATGAATTTGGAAGGGTACAAAACCATCTTGCCTACCAATATTCAAGAAAATGCCACCTGATTCATTGGGAAGTGCTTCATATTGCATCAGAACAATGACCCAAAACACCCTGCCAGTTCAGTCAAGGAATTTATAAGGGCAAAGAAATGGAAAGTCTTAGATTGCCCAAGTCAATCTCCAGATTTAAATCCGACTGAACATGAGTTTCACCAGCTGAAGAGGAGAGTAAAGGCAGAAACTCCTCAAAGCAAGCAACAATTGGAATTGGCTGCATTAAAGGCTGGGAATAGTATTTCAAAGGATGAGACCAAGAGTCTGGTGATGTCTATGGGTCACAGACTCACTGCTGTGATTGTGTGCAAGGGATCTGCAACTAAATAATAGCTTTTAATCTTTTATATCTGCCTTATGTTCAACTGTCCCAATACTTACGCTCACATCAATGAGTGGGATGAACTCTAAAAGTGCTGTTCTTTTTATTTGGTTAAACATGTATGTGTTGAAACGGCTAATAATAAAATGTGACATTCTGTAGTTTTGTCACATAATCATCTTTTAATCATATTTGACTCCACAGCCAACAGAGCAATTTTGTCTTTACTGTTCCAATACTTTTGGAGGGGACTGTACACACACACACACACACACACACACACAATATCATTTTTATCTATTAATTAATTATTTCTTTTATTAATTTATAAATAAATATTGAGGAAGATGATAGTGTGTGCCTTTGTGGAACTGATACAAATTAGCTTTCTAGAAGACGGCAGTAACTACACACAGCAACTGACCACATCTTGACACCGACAGAGTGTGTAATCTATACATACGTCAATATAAACCACACTGATCTATTGGACAAACCATTAGCATGCATTCTTAATGACGGCGCTTTGTTTAGCTGTGATGCTGGAGGATGAGACGCTCTATCAACACCAGAATCCACATTCATTTCATAGAAGTACCATGGTATTCTCTGAATTACCCTGGAGTACAATGCAAATCCAGTGTGTTGTACATTAATATTGCAATCATTTAGTAGTGGAGTATATAACAACATACCATAATATATCAGTAGCATACTGTTGATTACTACAGTAATAATAAAAAAAATAATAATAATTTCAAATTGACATATCTGTGGAATTGGTACTGTAATACTTTTGTAAGAGTGAAGTGTGCACAATTTTATGTCTGCATTACATTTCAGCAAACCCTATAAAATACTAAAATAAATGTAACTATTGAACTGAATATCAGTTTCCACCCAGCTTTAGTTCAGTTAAATGAACTGCTTACACAAAATATCAAATGTCAAAATATATTGTAATATAAAATATACTTGAGGCTTCAGAGGCAATATTCACTGACAGTGCACTTTAGATATAAATGCAAATGTGGATGGATTAGAATAAACTATTTTGTATTTTTTATTACTTCTTTTTGCATTTTTCTTACTTCTTACTTTCTTATATTCTTACATTTCAGACCATATCAATATTTAAATATATTTTTCAATATAAATAAATAAATAAATAAATAAATAAAAGGAAACTTGTCTCTGCCTTCTGGACTTTTTTCTTGCAATTTTGAGTTCATATCTCATAATTCTTTTTTTTTTTTTTTTTCCCAGAATTACGAGAAATAAATCCAGAATTGTGAGGTATAAACTCAGAATTGTGAGATAAAAAGTCACAATTTATTCCATTGTGGAAACAAAACAAAACACAAAGCAAAACAAAACATAACAAAACAAAACAAAACAAAACAAAACAAAACAAAACAAAACAAAACAAAACAAAACAAAACAAAACAAAACAAAACAAAACAAGCAGAATTATGAAACAAGCTTCCATTAAAAAAACAACAACAAAATATACTAAAAATACATTTATTTAAACACATTAAAGAAATAATAATACATAAAAACAATTTCAGCAAACCCTATAAAAATGTCCAAATAAATGTAACTATTGTACTGAATATGTTTCCATCTGCTTTAATTCAGTTTAATTCAACAGTTTAATTTGACACTTCTGCTGACCAAATTCACATGGCAAATAAACTCTCATCCAGCCCTGAGACACAAAGACGAGCAGAAAGCCTCTATGATAAACTCATTTACTGGAGTGATGCATGTGTGTGTGTGTATTTGTGTATGCATCTGCGATTTTATTGAATGCTAATGTGTGCTGAACTCCCCAGGTAGTGTGAGGCAATCAGCGCTCCATCATGGGCCAATTACTCGTGTAGTGGCGCTGCGAGAGGCGCACAGCTCAATGCAAAGCCTTCAGCCGCTCACATGGAGAAAAGAAGGACGACGCGTGTTTATGCATGTTTGCAGGGATATGCTGAAATGTGCTGGGGGAAGGGTTGGGAAAATGATGTATGTAGAAATGAGATGTCCAAACGGATGACAATAATCACTTGTTTTGCCGCTCAGTCAAAGTGTAGCTGCAGTCTAAACGGTTGGGCGGCCTCACCGTGCAACAATAAAAAATGTGTCAACTGGTAGAGATCCTGCTGTAGTGTTTATATGCAGCAGACAACATAGCATGCAGATTAGATGTTTTGTGAATTTATTATGAATAATCAGATCTTTTAGTTCATGTGCATCAAATTCCAAAAAAAAAAAAAAGAAAGAAAAAAAAAAAGAATAATTAAATTCAACAATTTGCAATTGGTATTTTTTTTTTAAAAGTTTTTTATGTATTGAAGCTTGTTTCTGCCACAGGATGAAAAAAATAAAAAAGGAGGAAAAATTATAATTGCAACCTTTTATCTGACAATTCCGATTATTTATTTATTACAATTCTGACTTTATATCTCACATTTTGGCCTTTTTTCTTGCAATTCTGAGGAAAAAAAAAAAAAAGAATTGTAAGACATAAACTCAAAATTGTGAGATATAAACTCATAATTTCAGAAGAAAAATCAGAATTGTGAGATATAAATTCAAAATTTGGATTTTTTTTTTTTTTTTTTTGCAATTCTGAATTTATATCTCACAATTTTGAGTTTACAAATTCTGTTTTTTTCTCGCCACATAAAAATGTATAAGTAAACAAATAAATAAATACATACATACATAAAAAAGGTATTCTCGACTTCTCTGACTTGTTTTTCTTGCAAGTTAACATCTTGCAATTCTGAATTTTTTCGCAGAATTGTGTTTAAATTTCACAATTCTTATTTGCAAGAAAACAGTCTGAATTATGAGATTAAATGTCACAATTACCTTTTTTTTTTTTTTTTAATTTATTTATATATTTTTATCCCATGGTGGAAAGAAGCTTCACCAAGGCTGCATTTATTTAATTAAAAAATACAGTAAAATCAGTAATATGGTCATACTTTACTTTTTAAAATAGCTCTTTTTGAATACATTTTAAAATATAATTTATTCCTGTGATTCAAAGCTGAATTTTCAGCATCATTACTCAAGTCTTCAGTTTCACATGATCCTTCAGAAATAATATGCTTCTAATATGCTGATGTGCTGCTCAAGAAAAATTTCTGATTAGTATCAATGTTGAAAACAGTTGTGCGGCCTCATATTTTTGTAGAAACTGTGATATTTTTTTTTTTTCAGAATAATTTGATGAATAAAAAGTTCAAAAGAACAGCATTTATCTTAATTCAATTACATGTAATACATTTCCAGCCAAAAATAATAATAAAATGATATATATACCGTATCATAACCATGACAGAAAATTTACGCCCACTCGTAGCTGAAGCTCATCATTGCTGTTTTGTTTGTGTGCTCTAGTCGAACAAAGCACACACAACTAGATATGAATCACGAAAATCACATTAAAGAACAAGAACGCTGGGAACAAATCATAATTAACATGACAAATACTCAAGTCAGGTTAATATCCTCTGAATTGTTTGCTTATGATTAGCAAAAGCTGAGTTTCTGTGCAAGAGCCAGGTACCTCCTGTGTGCAGTTATACAGCGATCCACCAGGTGGCACTGCAAACCACCAACCGCTCCTCAATCACAACACAACACACCCACTCACTCACTCACTCACTCACGGTGTTTTCAAACTACAGTATTTTACATCAGTCTGGAGCTCTGTTCACAAAATGAACATCATCATTGCGCACAAACCCCTTTCATGGTCGCTATAAAAGCCTTTGGACTGAAGCGTGACACAGCAGAATTGCACCACCGTAACATGGTTGAAATGAAGTGGATTTATGGCCTGTTCTTTGTTTACATTGAGAAGGTTTCTGAAATGCCTTTCAGTGCTTGACTGCTCGTGCTTTGGCTCTTGAGCAGTGCACGCTGGAACATTACAGCCTCCAATCCTCTCTAGCCTTTATTTGTGTCTTCTATTCCAGTGCCAGGCCTTTAAGACATCAAAGCAGTGCCAGAGAGTGCTGGAGCCGGGCATTATGGGACACAGAGTACAGTGTCAAATAATCCTTACCAGTGCATTGATCATCATTTTTAGTGCACAAATTGAGATGTTACACCTGCTGTGATAATTTTTCGACTTCAAAAGAAGTAAACCTGGAAAGACAATAGAGATGAGATTCTCAATCTATTCTGAGCATGAAAGAAAAAGAAAAACAACCCCAGGCTAATCTTTAGGGTTAACCTGCCATTTCTAGCATTGAGAAGAAATCAAAGCTGTTAGTTAGTATTATCATTAACGAGCTGCACTGCAGGTTCAAAAAGAAAAGCAATCATTTCACGGCACCGTTCTGTAGAGACACTGCCAAGCTCCAGAATCAAATTCCACCAACCCTAGTCGTGTGGCAATAAATATTCTATTCTATTCTATTCTATTCTATTCTATTCTATTCTATTCTATTTTATTCTATATGCATTCATCTGTATTCTATTCTGTTCTGTTCTATGACTGTCTTGTTAGATTCTATATATCTCTGTTTAATTCTATATGGTTCTATTCTATTCCACTTTATTACATTCTATATGGTTCTTTTCTGTTCTGTTCTATCATATCACTTTGTTTTGTTAGATTCTATATGGTTCTGTTCAACTACATGTGATTCTATTCTATTCTATTCTGCTATATTCCATTTTATATAATTCTTTTCAGGTCTGCTCTATCCCAGGACTGTTTTGTTAGATTCTATTCTATTCTATTCTATTATATTCTATTCTATCATTTTGTTTTGTTATATTCTATATGGGTCTGTTCAATTATATGTGGTTTTATTGTATTGTATTGTACTGTATTCTATTCTATTCAATTCTATTCTATTCTATTCTATATAATTCTTTTCTGTTCTGCTTTATCCTATGACTGAGCTTTGTTCTGTTCTGTTCTGTTCTGTTCTATTCTATTCTATTCCACTGTATTCAATTCTATATGGTTATCTGTTCTTTTCTGTCCTATGACTCTGTTTTGTTAGATTTTGTATGGTTCTGTACAATTTTATGTGGTTTTATTCTATTCTATTATATATGGTTATTTTCAGTTCTGTTCTATCTTATGACTGTTTTTGTTAGAATCTATATGGTTTTATTCTATTCCACTGTATTTAATTCTGTGTTTTTTTCTGTTCTATGACTCTGTTTTGTTGGATTCTATATTGTTCTGTATAATTTTATGGGGCTATATTCTATTCTATTCTATATGATTTTTTTTCTGTTCTGTTTTATCCTATGACAGATTCTATACGGGCCTGTTCAATTCTAAAGATCTCTGTTCTATTCTACTTTGTTCTATAATATTCTGTCCTCTTTTGAACACAATGCTGAGTCAGAGTTGGCAATCTTTTTTAAAACTGTTCTGAAACCACAGCACACTTTTCAACCAATTCAACCCAAACCGCAGAACCACAATTCCAGAAATCTTCCTAAAAACTCTCATGCTATTATGCAAATGCTGTTGGCAGAATGTATAATCCCAACACTTCCTGTGTGGGATAACAGAGCAGCCTGTGTGCTGCCGTATCACACTATGACCAAAATGAATAGTCTATTTCACTTAGTGTATGTGTAAATGTGTGTGAGAGAGAATGTGTGTTCGTTTGCTTCCTCTAGGGCAGGATTTCACTATTTAAGGCAATGTTTGAAGTGCTACTCATTCTCATTTAAATAATTCACATGCAATTTAAATCAGTCAGGTTCAAACTGAGAGTCTGAACCTGCAGAGAGAGTTTGTGCCTGTTTGTGGTCTGTAATGTACTATGCATGTATCTAGAATGAACATACTGTAAGTATGCACGTGAATATATGTCTGCGTAGCTAATATATGAATATGTCATCAGTTTAACTAACTTTCATTTGCTCAGCAAGATCCCACTGCTCTCTTTTCACTCTCCATTTGATGCAATTGTTGTCTAAGAGACTTTTCTTTATGGGCTGTAGTATATATAATTTATTTTATTTCAGCCAGTTGCCAAAGCAACATTTCTCATTTTCATTTAAAGTTGAAGTACTAAAATAACTAAAACTAAATAAACTAAAACTTAATAAAAACTATATAGACATATTAAAAATATATATTTGAAATGTTGTGAAAAATTATGCATTTTTATTGATATTTTTGAACTCAGCATCATCAAATTAGGTAATATGAGGTCTTTTTTGCAAATCAGCAGATATTTCTGAAGATGCATATACTGTGCACATCCATGCTATTAAAATAACACTGAATTCCTGTCATACTGCCCCTGAAAATGCAATGCAGACACTATGCATTGGTTAGCACTATGCATTACACTGTGCATTGCATTCTGGCACATTATGCAATGCAACAATGTGTGAAATGTGTGAAAGTGTTTATTTGTGTGCACAATTCAAGTTGTGTGTGTGTTTCTACATGTGCGGTTGTATTTACTGTGTACAGGGACACAGAACAGGTGGATGATGGGATACCTGGGGGTTTTCCTTCTGTTGGTTCCATGTTTAGATGTCACAGAAGGAATTGCACACAGATAGCACAGAATGTTCACACACGCGCGGGATAATAAGAGGCGAGCCGCTAACATGGCAAGGAGGCGCACGCGGTTCTGGCGAAGGATCATATGGATTATAAAATCAAAGCTGTAGTTTGAAATGTCACACACACATATGCACACACTTCAGCGCAGTGTAATTAAAACTGAACGCCTGCAGGGTATATGCTATATATAGAGCACGGCGCTCCGTTTGACACGTGATACGGATCCTCAAACTTCTCACTTCTGTGAGACTCTGTGAGCTGAAAAGTATTTAAAATAGCGGCTAACTTCCACACTATCAGATCACAGGCTTAATCTGTATCTAATGCCGTTATCGTTTTAAGTAATAAGCTTATGAATATGCACAGAAATCCATGTGCTTTGAATACATTATCCATTCCATAAATGAAGTGCGATTCATCTAAAGAAGATGAATTACTCAAAGACGCATTTGGCTTTTCTAACCACGCTGAGTGTGCCGAACTAGGCCAGGATGATGAAGCTAATAAAAATCATCTTGATATTTTTCAGCCTTTTGATAATATTTGATATATATCTCTATATTTATGTATTTTCTCTGAAACGACTTAAAAGGAACCATCATTTCACCCAAACAGCCATGGATGCCAAGTTGAATTAAATGATTAACGCGAGAAGTAAAAGAACAAAAATCTAATTAAAAATAATCGTATTTTTCACTAAATGGAAAACTGATAATCATTTTCATTTATATGTACCTAAATAATCATATAAAGCACATTAAAATCTATTTTTAAATGCTATGCACAGACTTCAGTGAACATTTTTAATCGACTGCCACAAAAAAACTGAATGAATCAGAGCTTTGAACTGACTGATTAATGCAAGAACACAGCAAAAATCTAATTAAAAATAATAATGTTTTCCACTAAATGACACAAGGAAGAATGATATTTAATTATTTTCATTTATATGCATCTAAATAATCATACAAAGTACATTTAAAAACGTTTTAAATGCTACACGCATACTTCAGTAGGATTGGGTATCGTTTGAATTTTATCGATTCCGATTCCGATTCTTATCGATTCCTAATTCCGATTCCAATAAGATAAACAAATCCATCAAAAAAAAATTAAGTCAAACATTTAGATGTCAAACATATTTATTCTGTTTTTTTACACATGCGTTTTCTTTCTCATCTGTTTACGTTCACTTAAGACAAAAAAAGTTTGTGTTTATGATGATATACTGACGTATTTTGTACATACTGGCCTGGCCTGTTCTGTCCCGGAACAATCTTTTCTGCAGTGGAATCGCACGGACTGGTTCGAGAACGGACACAGGTCGGGAAGCTGCATCGGGACCATTGTCAAAGCCGCTGTTCTCTGTGTTTGCGCTTCAGATGTGTGCGCTGCACGCAAACAGTGCTCAAGTTCTTTCCCTTCCTGCGCTTAAATAGTTTAAAGTCACATTAAAATGCGAACGCAGGAATCGTTAAGTGGAATCGAAACGCACGTTTCTTATCGAATACCCGGTTCTTGGAAATTTGGAACCGGTTCTAAAATGGAACCGGTTCTCGATACCCAACCCTATACTTTAGTGAATATTTTTTCAATGATTGATGCCAACAATTGATTGAATGCAATAAATGAAACAGCAAAAAGCTAACAAATGACACAAGAAAGAATGACATTTAATCATTTCATTTATATGCACCTAAAAATTAAACAAAGTACAGAGTTTTGAACTGATTCACAGAATCAAACTTACCAACTCTAATGCCATGTTTACTAAAGTTTAAATAAAAAGAGCTATTAAAATCTCAAACTCGTGGATGAATAACAAAACTGGCCTTTTGACACTTAATAGAAACTTAATGGCCAAAATAAAAGGTGCAAGCTGCTTATTTTTATATTTATATTCAAATGTACTGTGAATATTTTATATTTCACTCAGCTCTACTCCAAACACATGAACTGAAAACCGCAAGTTATAAAATGTCCTTTATAATCAAAACGAAATACTCAAAATTAAAATAAACCGTAAAAACTGTTACTTCATCCGATGGGATCAACAAGAGTTCAAATTGCACAGGAACTCTTGGGTTTTTCTTTGAGTATTCATGGGTCGGGAATTGAAATTATGTTAATGCATTATTCAGCAGCGTAGTGAGAGTGAAAAACGGCTTCAGACAAGGACAGTGGTCATTAATCTGAGGCTGTTAGACTCCGTATTGCACAAATGCACAGGACAACGTGTGTTTGATTCTTTAGGCCCTTTAGATGCATGCAGTGCATGTTGTGTGTACTCACCGCGTGTGTGTAAGTACTGTAGGTGCTGCTGTAGGTGCTGAACGGCAGGGCCACGGTGGGGTTGAAGATGCCAAACTGGCCGACCATCTGTTGCATGCGACGTATGGTCCTCTCTTTATCAGTGTCAGCGAACTTTACCACCAAACTCGATGAAGCTCCCTGCGAGAAACACATGGACAGTTGTACAGTTACACAGTTGTAAAGTGCACATATATATGAATGAAAGTCATCATATTCTACATTTTTGTAGCATTTTTCATTTTGTAGCAAATGTAGCAAACTCATTTATATTATCACTGATAATCTTACCATGCAAGCAAGCTGTGATCTGCTGCAGTAAGAGTTAGGATGTATGTCAAGATTTGTGGTGAAAATCATAGATTTTGACCTAAATTTCAGTCTGTTCATCATATAAAGCTAACATACAACAAAAAGACGAAGAATATAGCCATTCAAGTTGTATGGAGTGTTTTATGATGCTTTTGTGTCCCTTCTGCGTTTATTATTGTTAACTAAAACTAAAACTACACTGAAAAAAATGGTGTGGAAATAATTCTTACTCAAAAAATTGTAAATTTTACAATAAATTACAAAGAAACAAAAAGTAAAATGTTGAATTAATCAAGATTTTTTTTAAGTAAAAAGACTGAAATAGTATTTTCTTGTAAATTTTCTTTGTAAAATGTAAAGTGTACTCTTTTTCTCTTCAACTTAGAAAAATCAACATGTTTGTTAACTGAAATAAAGCTGAAATCAACTGTAAATATTAGATAAAGCACTTAACTAAACAAATTTTAGAATAAATAAGTTAAGGCTGAAACACTAGAATTAGCTGGAAAAAATAAACACTAAAACTGAACTAAAATGAAAAATGAAATAAAAAATAAATTAACCAAAAAGGGATAAAAAATAATAAAGAAAACCCACATAACAAAATTACTAAAAATTAATCTAAAATAAAATTGAAATGATAAAAAACAAAATCTAATTCAAAATACTGATAAAAATAGCATATAAATATAACTAAAAACTAATTTCCAAGCAGTCCTTTACATAAAGCTACTGCATGACTAAAAAGACAAGGAATATAGCCAAACAAATTGTATGGAGTACTTTTAAAGTGCTTCTATGTCATTATTATTGTTAACTAAAACGAAAACTATGAGAAACAGACAGAAAAATGTTAACTGAAATAAAGCTGAAATGACACTATGACTATTAGATGAAAAACATATCTATTTTAACTAAACGAAAATACTAGTAATAAAAAAATAATGGCAAATAATAGCAATGTGTTCAGTCTGAATCACTAAAATTAGTTGGAAATAAATAAAAAACCAAACTAAAACTGCAATAAAGAATAAATTAAACCTTAATAGTATTATAAAAAAAAAAAAAAAAAAAAAAAAAATATATATATATATATATATAAATGCACATAACAAAATACTAAAAATTAAAATAAATAAATGAATAACAAAAATAAAAACATGAAAAGCTAATTCAAAATATTAAAATGAACTATATTAGTATATAAATAATACCAAAATAACACTGGTCCCTTTTGAAATGTCAAAACATCAGTCCTCTTTTATTGTAACTGCATGTAAAAGAGCAACCATACCAAATTTTAGAAGAACGAAAATCAAATAGGTAATCATACAATTGTTATTGCTGTGTATAGCAAAATCTCCATCTCTGTCACCTGTTATTTCTCCATCTCCACCATTTTTCTATTTCTTGTGCTCTCTCGGTGCTAATAAAAAGTGCAGCACAACATCTCACAATCGCACACACGCGGACTCATTAAAAGGCTCTTGATGATTTACTGCACCACTTGACCTTTCGTGTGCTGGGCCTCCCTGACCCGCTAAACCAGCACGAGATCGATCGGCCCTAAAGGCCACAAAATTCCCCTCATCTCAGAGACTCTGAAGATCTGGACCTCTGGGGATTCGATCAAAAGCCTACACAGTACTTCAATGCAGATTATGGGTGAAAGTAGGCATCACTTGAAGTGAGCACTCTGAAGTATATGTGCATCCTACACAAAACGACATACACCACTGCCACTTTATTCTGAATTAGCATTGATTTTGAAGTAGCAAAAAACATGAGCGTCAAATCTGGTATTTTTATGTAAAGGTCTAAAAAGTGAGACCGCCAGAACAGTTTTGAGATTTGACATTGAACATCAATGTGACAAGCTGTAAAGTGATGCTGAAATATATTAATGCATTAAAATTGGTACGGTGGAAAGTGTCGCTCTGTAGGACTCAAACAAACTGTAAGGCTGAGCTGTTAATGAGGCCTTTGCTAACTCAACGCATGGTTCTGAATGTGTAATGAGGAACTATTAAAATGTCCCTGAAACTCAGTACAGCTAAATGCTATCTCGCTTGCTCTGTTCCAAAACCTAGTGAGCCACCTACATAGTCAGCAGCCTTCACACGCAGTATGTAAACTAATATGGAACCAGTATGGAATGCACTGCATTAGCAATATATGCACCAAACTAAACTGTTATGGGCTTGGTAAGATTTTTTCACATTTTCATGTGTCAAGGCTGCATTTATTTGATCAAATATATTGTAATATTGTGAAATATTATTACAATTTAAAATAACTCTTTTCTATGTGAATATATCATAAAATGTAATTTATTCCTGTGATCAAAGCTGAATTTTCAGCATCATTACTCCAGTCTTCAATGTCACATGATCCTTCAGAAATAATTCTAATATGCTGATTTGCTGCTTAAGAAACATTTCTGATTATTATCAATGTTGAAAACAGTTGCACTGCCTAATGTTTTTGTAAAAAAACGATGTAATTTTCTTCAGGATTCTTTGATGAATAGAAAGTTCAGAAGAACAGCATTTATTTGAAATAGAAACCTAACATTATAGATGTCTTTGCTATCATTTTTGATCCATTTAATGCATCCTTGCTGAATAAAAGTAATCATTTCTTAAAAATAATAAAACTTTTAAACAGTAGTCTCTTTGACTCATTTTTAATTCTAACATTATATATAAAAAGAAAGAATTAATAAAAGTGAAGACTGTACTGATGGTGCTGCTGCTCTGAGGAGTTTGTGATCAGAATTTCCTCATTGATTTAATTCTCTTTTTAAGTCGGATGGGACACCAACCACCAGCTGTTATCTTACCCAGAAATTTGACAAAAGGTCTAAATCCATAATGAATGTGCACCAGGCAGCGATATTACAAAGATATTCAATAGGTCAAAATAAATGAGGAGAAGCTTTGTGAAAACAATATACCGTAATCACAGACATTACTATCCAGACGGGATTAGATTTCTCAGAGCAAGTCATTTGCTCTGTAATTTTGTGCAGGAAAAATACAGACTTGTTTGATTCAGGCGGAATTAAGATCACAAAGCAAGTCTATGAAACACACATTTACCTGACCTCCTCGGGGAAACTAGACTCATTCACCGAAATTTGAAAATTTGCTGATAATTTACTCACCCTAAGGCCATCCAAGTTGTTGATGAATTTGTTTCTTCATCAACAAAGGTTTGAAGAAATATAGCGTTGCATCACTTGCTCAGCAATGGATCCTCTGCAGTGAATGGGTGCCGTCAGAATGAGAGTCCAAACAGCTGATAAAAACATCACAATTATCCACAAGTAATCCACAACACTCCAGTTCATCAGTTAATGTCTTGTGAAGTGAAAAGCTTCATGTTTGTAAGAAACAAATCCATCATTAAAGCATTTTTAACTTTAAACCATCAATTTGGCCAAAATATGAGTCCATAATCCATAACGCTTCCTCCAGTGAAAAAGTCCATCTCACATCAAAATCCACCAAAGTATTTGTTTAGAACTGTTTTGGACTGTTTTTTGCATGTAAACAGTGCTTGATCTGTGCATATTTCTCTCCTGATTCAGACGAGCTGGACTTTTTTTTACTGGAGAAATCAATATTATGGATGGAGGAGTCGTATTTCAGCCAAAAGCAGCGGTTTGAAGATAAAAACGTAAATTATGAAATTGTTTCTTACAAAACGCAGATTTTCACTTCACAAGATGTTAACTGATGAACTGGAGTGGTGTGGATTACTTGTGGATTATTGTGATGTTTTTATCAGCTGTTTGGACTCTCATTCTGACGGCACCCATCCACTGCAGAGGATTCATTGGTGAGCAAGTGATGCAATGCTACATTTCTTCAAATCTTTTCTGATGAAGAAAAAAACTCATCAACATCTTGGATACCCTGAAGGTGAGTACAATTTCAGCAAATGTTCATTTTTGGGTGAACTGTTCCTTTAAAAGCTTGTCTGCATAGGCCATTCAAACTCATTTTTCTCACTCATCCATTCTGTCGTCGAGTATGTAAATGCTTTTAATTATCGGTAAACAAAGTGTGTGTGAGGGTGAGATACGGCCTTGAACGTTCATTTGAGGATAATTACTCTCAAGGTTGAGCTGATCTCCAAACACACATTTACAGTGGTTCATCAGAGGCATTTCTCTACCTGTCTTTCATCTCTGTGACAGTTAGACGCTGTCAGAGTGTTTTTTTTCCCTCAGTCTGATCATCTGTACTCCTCCCTCTCCTTCTCTTTCTCTCTACTTCTTGTCCTGCTCTCAGGGGACGGAGAAATACACCTCTTTATCTGTCCTTTCAATGTGTGGCAGAGGAATTATTCATCTGAACCTCAGTGTGAGAGAGGGAGGTGAGAAAACATGTAGAAGGAGTGTGATAAAGAGACTGAGAGCTGTAGAATAGAGAGAGAATGTTCAGAATAGTATACTAAAATACTGCTTCTATGCTATATTGCAGTGTGCAGTATGTATATTGTGAATTTTCTGTGTAAGGAATACCCTGTTGGTGCGTGAGGAATCTGCAGCATTTTCTGTGCTGATTTTGACAGAAAAGCTGTGGAATTCTGCAAAACTGACTTAAAGGAATGGTTCTCCAAAATTTGGAGAAGATTCTGTCTTTAATCATCCAACCTCACAACATTTCAAACTTGTACAGCTTGTTCTGTCAAGGATAAAAGATGAGTTATAATAGTGGATCTTTTCCATGCAATTAGACCCCAACTGTGACTAAAGTGCTTCAAAAAATCATATGAAGGTATCATAAAATTTGCTATAATCCAAGTTTTTTGAAATCATGCAGTAGCTTTGCTGTTTGTGAGAAACAGACAAAAATTTTGTGATCAACTTTCATGATGAAAAAATAAACAATAAAATAAAGTGTTTTAAGACAAAATAAAATAGTTAAGATGTTTATACTGTAATTAGTTTGTTATTATGATATATGTAAAAAATATTGCACATTAATTAGCTACTTTTCATTAGCAGATTGTAGTCTAATAATATACATTGTCAAAAGAGTATCTTGAATGTTGTTTAATAACTTTAAATATTAAAATTAATATTATTGTAACGGAGTTGACGAGACGAGAGACCTGCGGATCCATGTGCGAACTTTTATTAGACAGAGACGTGGTCATAACAGGCATGGTTCAAGCAGTGGGAAACAGGTATAACACGGGCAAGACAAAGAGTAATCCTACGGCAAGCATGTGTCTTCAATCGGCGAACAAAATCCAACAAGGCAAAGCAGAGAGATAATCCAATAACAAGACCAATAGTCCAGGCGAGCTATAAACAGAGTCCGAAACAGCAAGCAAAGGGTTAATCCAAGTAACACAGGCAGAAGATTAAGAAACGAATGACACAAGCAATAAACTAGACTTAGACTTTAGAAAACACGGAAGGGCTCCGTAATGTAGCTATCACTGGAAGAGCGATATACGCTAGACAATACTCGGCGATCTGTGAACGGAAGTCCATGGTTTATATAGGGTGTGTGATTGTGTGATTGTTCTCAGGTGTGAGCGTGTGATTGAGACAGCTGTGTGATGATGACAGTTGTGTGCTCAGTGCAGTGGATGATGGGAAATGCAGTCCAGTGTAATGGGCAACAGTCTGTATGGTGCGAGAGTCAATATGAAGGAAGGGCGACCTCTGATGGTGAGTGGACGGAAGACCATGAACCGGATTCGTGACAGAGCCCCCCCCCCCAAGGAGCGGCTTCCAGACGCTCCAAACTCAGAACAATCTAGGAGGGCGGTGGAGTGGAGGCGGAACAGGGGGAGGGATGGAGGGCCAGGTCCGTGAGGAAGTGATGAGACCCGGAACTGAGGCAAAGCCCGCAGAGCAGGACACCAAGGCGGAGCAGATGGGACTAGAGACCACCAGGGCGGAGCAGACGAGACAGGAGCCCACCAGGGCGGAGCAGATGGGACAGGAGCCCACCAGGGCAGAGCAGATGGGACAGGAGCCCAGCAGACTAGTGCAGAAGACCACCACGGCGGAGCAGACGGGACCGAAGCCCACCAGGGTGGAGCAGAAGATCTCCACAGCAGACCAGGTAGGGCAGAAGACCACCGAACCTGAACAGAAGACCACCACGGCGGAGCAGATGACCACCAGACCTGAGAAGACGAAGCAGAAGACCACCAGACTGGAGCAGAAGGAACTGTAAACCAAGGCCGGGACTGGGACCTAGGAAACACTGAGACACACGAAACAGACAGAGAATTTTGGGCCCCAAGAGTCAAGGCAGGGAACACAAAAAGTTCATCAGTAGTTTCCCGGGATGACAGTTCATAATCAGGCTCATTGACAGAAACTGAACTGACAGACAGTCTAACATCAACTGCATTGTCTGGAGTAGAACTGGCAGATAGCTCAAACTCAGAGGCATTGACAGAAGCTGAAGCAGACAGTTCCGTGACAGATTCAACAGCAACATTTGTACAAACAGACTGTACAAACAGACAAAATCAAAACCATTGATAGGAACTGGACAGGTTGACAATTCACCCTCAGACTCGTTAATGGGAACTGGACAGACAAATGATTCAACAGACTTCTTGACTAAAACAGGGCAGACAGAGGATTTGGTGTCAGACACACATGCCAATGACACATGACCTGACTTTTTGACAGAAACAGAAAAGGCTGACAGTTCAACAGTAGACACACTCGGGGAGACTGAGGAAGGTGACAGCTTATCATAAGACTCACTGACAGGGAGTGACGAGATGGATGGTGTAACAGACATATTTGTGAACACAGAACATAGTCCATATTTAGAGTCACTGACTGAAACTGGCAAGACAGAGTGTTCACTAACAGTCTCCTCGGCTGGGACCGATAAAGCTGAGACACACAAAGCAACTTCTTCAGCTGGTTCAGAACAAAACAAAAGTTCATAACCAGCCCCCATGGCTGGGTCAGGACATGACAAAGGTTCATAACTGGCCTCCATGGCCGGTTCAGAGCAAGGCAGAAGTTGACAGCCGGCTTCCATAGCCGTGACAGGGCAGGACGAGGATTCGCAGTCGGCCTCCATAGTCGTAACCGGACAGGACAAGGATTCGTTGACAGCCTCCAAGGCCGTGACAGAGCAAGACGAAAGTTAGTAAGTGGATACCACTGACACCTCCGGAGGTTCTGCAGCGGTCGCCGCCACCTCTGGAAGATCTACAACGGTAACAGTCTCCTCTACCGCAACTCGACAGGAAAAGAGAACATTGCTGGGCGCCACCACCATACAAGGGGCTGAGGCGAGCCCCGCCACTTCTGGAGGTTCTGCAGCATGTACCGCCACCTCTGGAGAAGCTGCAGCGTGTGCCGCCACCTCGGGCAGTTCTGCGGTGGTGTACACAGCCCAAATGCAACATAAAGCGATTCCCATCATGGGAAGCACTTCGGACAGGGGAATTAGTTCAGGGGCAGAAGGGTTGGAGTGAGTGGATTTGGGGATGCCAGCTGCGCGTGCAGATGCCAGCTGCGCGTGCAGACACCAGCGGTACATCCCTCACACTAGACATCAGACTGGGATGCTGGAAGACTGACCTTGATGATCTGGGTGCAACAGACAGGGCATGACATGACTCTGGATGAACAGCTGTGACATGACGAGACTCTGGAAGATCAGCTGAGACATGATGAGACTCTGGAAGATCAGCTGAGACGTGACGAGACTCTGGATGATGAGCTGTGACCTGGTGGGACTCTGGATAATCAGCGGTGACCCAGTGTGACTCTGGATGATCAGCTGTGACGTGAAGTGACACTGATGATCAGCTGTGACCCGGTGTGACTCTGGATGATCAGATGTGACCTGAAGTGACACTGGATGATCTGCTGTGACGTGAAGTGACTCTGGATGATCAGCTGTGACGTGAAGTGACTCTGGATGATCAACTGTGACGTGAAGTGACTCTGGATGATGAGCTGAGACGTGAGGAGACTCTGGGAGATCAGCTGAGACGTGACGAGACTCTGGCAGATCAGCTGAGACGTGACTTGACCTGTGACGATCAGCTGTGGCTTGGCTTGACTCATGACGATCGACGGTGACTTGACTGGACTCACGAAGATTAGCTGTGACTTGACTGGATTCATGGAGATCATCCATAAATTGACTTGGCTCTGGAATGACAGCTGTGACATGACGGAGCGTCCTTGTGGCTGCCATTTTGTGAACGGGCTCTGCTACAGCCACCATTTTGTGAACGGGCTCTGCTACGGCCACCATTTCAGTCACAGATGCGGCATCGTGTTCCTCCTCCGCGACACCCACAGTAAACAAAAAGCCAACAGACAACAAAGCATAATCCATAAACTGCGCGAGTGATAAGCGCGGACCATCGTGTCTAAGTTCAGACTGTAAAGGCTTATTTAACCCATCGCAGAAAATCTCAATCAAGATAATGTCCAGTAAATCAGAATAATGAGTGATGGCTAAAAACTCTCTAATATGGTTCTCCAGTGATCGTGGGCCATGTTTAAGGGCAAACAATAGTCTTGTTGTGTCCATACCTGACAAATGTCCGTCTGAAAAGTTGCTGGATCCTTGTGTGGCCGAGTATTCTGTAACGGAGTCGACAAGACGAGAGACGTGCGGATCCATGTGCGAACTTTTATTAGACAGAGACATGGCCATAACAGGCATGGTTCAAGCAGTGGGAAACAGGTATAACACGGGCAAGACAAAGAGTAATCCTACGGCATGTTTGAAGAGCATGTGTCTTCAATCGGCGAACAAAATCCAACAAGGCAAAGCAGAGAGATAATCCAATAACAAGAGCAATAGTCCAGGCGAGGTATAAATAGAGTCCGAAACAGCAGGCAAAGGGTTAATCCAAGTAACACAGGCAGAAGATCAAGAAATGAATGACACAAGCAATAAACTAGACTTAGACTTTAAAAACACAGAAGGGCTCCGTAACGTAGCTATCACTGGAAGAGCGATATACGCTAGACAATACTCGGCGATCTGTGAACGGAAGTTCATGGTTTATATAGGGTGTGTGATTGTGTGATTGTTCTCAGGTGTGAGCGTGTGATTGAGACAGCTGTGTGATGATGACAGTTGTGTGCTCAGTGCAATGGATGATGGGAAATGCAGTCCAGTGTAATGGGCAACAGTCTGTGTGGTGCGAGAGTCAATATGAAGGAAGGGCGACCTCTGATGGTGAGTGGACGGAAGACCATGAACCGGATTCGTGACAATTATGCAGTCCATCTAATTAGGATTGTCATCATTTGTGCAAGTTAAATATAAATTTTTTTTTGTTGCAAAAATAAATTAATAAATAGTTTTATGATAACAAATAAATGAAGTAAATAAATAATAAAATAAAGTTTTAACTAATTTTTGTTTAACTATTAAAGTTAATGAATGAATGAATGAATGAATGAATGAATGAATAAGTAAGTAAGTAAGTAAATAAATAAATAAACAAACTAGATTAGATTCTCATTGTTTGGGCAAGTTAAATTATAAATATTTTTATTTGCAAAAATAAATAAATGAATAATACATATTAATTGGACAATTTTAAGATCAAAATAATAAAACAACTAAATAATAAAATATATAAAAAATACAAAAAACAAAACAAAACATAAAAAGTAGTATGTAGTATGCAGTAACTTTTATATGCTAGCAGTAAGCTACTTCATTCAGGAGAGAAGGTAGGATGAAACAGAGAGACTGACAGCAGCTCATTTGCACTTATATTGGCACTGAAGCTGTTTGAGCTCAACACATGACAGCAGCTCTGCCTTCAATATCAGCAGTGCATGTGTGCGCTTGCTGTTACACGAACACATGTGTTCACAAATGACATTGCGAATGCATGTTGACGCATATCATGTCCATTAACTTGTTCAACATTTTAGGTCAAAATGCATATGAATGTATAGGTGAAAGTGAACATTTTAGGCCATTTACCTTACATGAATTTTCAATAGTATCTCATACCTCAATTAATACGATCTTATAAAAGCTGCATGTATAATAGTGTGTGGTTGTACTTACAGGCATGGTCTGACTCCCGTGCAGCCCGCTGATGGCAGACTGAGCCTCAGTGTGTGTTGAAAACTTTACAAAGGCACAACCTGCAAAACACACACACAAAACAGAAGAGCAGAGAAATAATGAGGAAGACCGGTGGAGGTTATCAGCAGCGGATTGTGTGTCTCTGGTGAATGCAACACTGGAGATGAGAGAGAAGACGTGCACATGCACATAAACAAAACTCTCATTTCACTTTCTAAGGCAAATTTCTAAGGCTCTAAATTATCAACATGAACAAAAAATTGCTTAAAAACCTATTGTACACAATCTACTACATGCCTTCTGTCGTCTGATTGATAGTTTAGACTTTTTTAGCAAGTAAAATTGTACAAACGTCCACTTTCAGCTCGTGCTTCACGTGTCTTTTGCTGTCAAATCTTTACTGATTTTTATAAAGTAAACATAAGAAAAAGATGAACATTTACTGGACCGAAGCAACTTAAATTTACTTGATTGTGAATACATTATTGTTTAGAAAAATCATGAGTCTTAAATATGATCAGGCTTTTGAGGAATGTTTGTGTTCATCTCTCAATCATCATTGTACTGCATTGCATCATGTTTTGATCATAAAACTAAGCATTTAAATATCATCTTACTAAGACATTATCGGAGATATAGAGCGATGACTGATATTTATATCATTTTATGTAAGCATCTGCTATACTGTTATAAAGATCTCATTGATTTACATTACAAGTATGAGAATTTTGTCACTTTTTGATCATATAAATATTGACATCTACTGTCAAACGATCAATTGTGATTAATCGCATCCAAAATAAAAGTTTTTGTTTACATAATATGTGTGTGTCTATATCTATATATTTAAGAAAAATAAGTTGTTTTTATATTAAATATATTTATATATAATAGAAATTATATGAATATAAATATATATATGTAAATACATGTAAACATTTTCAAAATATATACTGTATGTGTGTGTATTTATATATAAATAATAAATATACACAGTACACACACATACATGATGTAAACAAAAACTTTTATTTTGGATGCGATTCATCACGATTAATCATTTGACAGGACTATCAGCATCTGCACCAAATTGCATACTTTTGCTCTGTATGGGCCTCTTAATAAAATAAACCTCCCATATGAACTCCGTATTCTCACTACCTCTCATGTCGTTCCTCTTTTCACACTTTTCAAACACAATTGACCTCTCTGACATATTTCCCCTCTTGCGCTCCCTTAATGGACGCAGCGATCGCAGTCTGTCTAAATAATTCCTGCTCGGACCGAGCCAGAGTTTGTCAGGTGATATTGGCACCCGCCGCCCTCCAGAATGGATTCTGCCACGTTAGCGCTGAGAAACCCCATCACAAAGTGTCGGCTTGACGTGCGCGTGTTCGAATAGACTGACGTTGTGAAATTGAATGTGTAAATGAAAGCACTTCTGCTCAAGGTTGAACGCTGCCTTTCTGTTTGTTTGTTTTGACTTTGTCTTTTTCTGTAGAAGGTCACTATTTTTTATCAGCTCAGAATATAAAATACTTCACCCTGAAAGGCACGCGGATGTCTGTCATTCACTAGCGAGCTCATAAAACTGCTGTGAATGCTGAAGAGAGATGAAAGTAGGAACTTAAACTCACCTTTACTGTTTCCATCAGGGCCTCGTAATACAGTGCACTCTTCAATCACTCCGTAGGGCTCAAACAGGCGGTACACGTCCTCTTCTGTCTGCTGCTTATTCAACATGCCCACAAACAGCTTCCTGTCCTCTGAAACACAAACACACAACGAGTATATAAACTTCTACTGTATCATCGCACACAAAAATGGCAAGAGGACAGGAAATCATACAGAAGAGTAGATATTTAGGCCACAAAAATCCAATTTGCAGATTGCAGATTGAATCACAGTCATGAATACTATCAAATTATTCCAAGACAATTAATAAACAACATATCTTTGTTGGCTGCACTTAAAAATAAATATACCACACACTCATACTGATGAACAAATTACTCTTTTGAACTGATTCTTTAAATGAATTAATCAAATCAAAGTCTCGCCAACTGCCAATTTATATACTATGTATATACATACTGGAGTGTGAATCCTATCATAAGCTCTGATTTTTGGTGTGCTGTTTGTGCATTTGACAGCCTCTGTGAGTGTCCAGGTCTGACGCTGCAGCAGACTTTATCATCTTTATGAGTCCAAGTCTGGTCTCTCCCCATCAGCACTGAGCTATATACAGCAACCCACTAACAGCCAGAGACACAGACAAAGAGCTGTGTCTATATAAAGCATCAGTAAAACGCCATCAAGAGCTATGCAAGGCCAAAACCTGGACACTGTAGAAAACATTCACATGTATCCCTGCACTGTAACACCTTATCCCGGAATAAAATACATGCAAATTTAATACATATTATATATTATAAGTATGGAATAAAGTTTGGAATAAGAATTTTTAAATGTTTTTGAAAGAAGTCTCTTATGGTCAAGGTATAAGACATACATTTATTCAAAAGTGTAGTAATTTATTTATTTATTTTTGTCACTGTTTTTTAGGATCCTTGAGATACTATTACAGTTTATATTTTAATATTTAATATTTTTATTTTTAAATTTTAATTTTAGTTAAAGTTTTTTTTTTATTTTGTTGTGTTTTTGTAATTTTTATTAGTTTTTTACACTGTATTTTTTTTTTTATAAATGTTTATTTCAGTTTTTAATTAAAATTTTTTGTATTGCTTTAGATATACATGTATGTATATGTGTGTGTGTGTGTGTGTGTGTATGTGTGTGTGTGTGTGTGTGTGTGTATGTGTATGTGTATGTGTGTGTATACACTGAACAAAATTATAAACGCAACACTTTTGTTTTTGCCCCCATTTTTCAAGAGCTGAACTCAAAGATCTAAGACTTTTTCTATGTACACAAAAGGCCTATTTCTCTCAAATATTGTTCACAAATCTGTCTAAATCTGTGTTAGTGAGCACTTCTCCTTTGCCGAGATAATCCATCCACCTCACAGGTGTGGCATATCAAGATGCTGATTAGACAGCATGATTATTGCACAAGTGTGCCTTAGGCTGGCCACAATAAAAGGCCACTCTAAAATGTGCAGTTTTACTGTATTGTCCGGGGGGGTCCGAAAACCAGTCAGTATCTGGTGTGACCACCATTTGCCTCACGCAGTGCAACACGTCTCCTTCGCGTAGAGTTGATCAGGTTGTTGATTGTGGCCTGTGGAATGTTGGTCCACTCCTCTTCAATGGCTGTGCGAAGTTGCTGGATATTGGCAGGAACTGGAACACGCTGTCGTATACGCCGATCCAGAGCATCCCAAACATGCTCAATGGGTGAGTATGCTGGCCATGCAAGAACTGGGATGTTTTCAGCTTCCAGGAATTGTGTACCGATCCTTGCAACATGGGGCCGTGCATTATCATGCTGCAACATGAGGTGATGGTCGTGGATGAATGGCACAACAATGGGCCTCAGGATCTCGTCACGGTATCTCTGTGCATTCAAAATGCCATCAATAAAACGCACCTGTGTTCGTTGTCCATAACATACGCTTGCCCATACCATAACCCCACCGCCACCATGGGCCACTCGATCCACAACGTTGACATCAGCAAACCGCTCACCCACACGACACCATACACGCTGTCTGCCATCTGCCCTGTACAGTGAAAACCGGGATTCATCCATGAAGAGAACACCTCTCCAAAGTGCCAGACGCCATCGAATGTGAGCATTTGCCCACTCAAGTTGGTTATGACGATGAACTGCAGTCAGGTCGAGACCCCGATGAGGACGACGAGCATGCAGATGAGCTTCCCTGAGATGGTTTCTGACAGTTTGTGCAGAATTTCTTTGGTTATGCAAACTGATTGTTGCAGCAGCTGTCCGGGTGGCTGGTCTCAGACGATCTTGGAGGTGAAGATACTGGATGTGGAGGTCCTGGGCTGGTGTGGTTACACGTGGTCTGCGGTTGTGAGGCCGGTTGGATGTACTGCCAAATTCTCTGAAACGCCTTTGGAGACGGCTTATGGTAGAGAAATTCAATTCACAGGCAACAGCTCTGGTGGACATTCCTGCAGTCAGCATGCCAATTGCAAACTCCCTCAAAACTTGCGACATCTGTGGCATTGTGCTGTGTGATAAAACTGCACATTTTAGAGTGGCCTTTTATTGTGGGCAGCCTAAGGCACACCTGTGCAATAATCATCCTGTCTAATCAGCATCTTGATATGGATGGAGTATCTCGGCAAAGGAGAAGTGCTCACTAACACAGATTTAGACAGATTTGTGAACAATATTTGAGAGAAATAGGCCTTTTGTGTACATAGAAAAAGTCTTAGATCTTTGAGTTCAGCTCATGAAAAATGGGGGCAAAAACAAAAGTGTTGCGTTTATAATTTTGTTCAGTATATATATATATATATATATATATATATATATATATATATATATATATATACTGTATATATATATATATATATATATATATATATATATATATACTGTATATATATATACTGTGTATATATATATATATATATATATATATTATAAATAATATAAAATACAATGATTTGATATTTAATACATATATTAAATATTCAAAAAAATAAAATACTCCCTAAATAATATAAATTAACATATATTTATATACAGTGCCTTGCGAAAGTATTCATACCCCTTAATTTTTTTCATGTTTTTTTTTTTTATGTTGCTGCCTTATATTAAACTCCTTTAAATTACTTTTTCCCCCACATCAGTGTACACTCCATACACCATATTGACAAAGCAAAAACAGAATTGTCACAACTTTGTGGATTTCTTAAAAAATAAAAAAACTGAAATAAGTACATTGCATAAGTATCCATACCCTTAACTAAATATATAGCTGAAGAACCTTTACAGTCTCAAGCCTTTTTTGTTTGAAGCGACAAGCTTTGCTCATCAGCATTTGGCAATTATCTGTCATTCTTCTCCTCACCTCTTCACCTCTTCACCTCTCAAGCTCTGTCAGGTTGGACGGGGGCAGATGCACATTTTCAAGTTTCTCCAGAAATATTTGATTGGGTTCAAGCTCAGGCTGCGGCTGGGCCACTCAAGGACATTCACAGAGTTGTCTATAAACCACTCTTGCTGTGCGTTTAGGTCCATTGTCCTGTTGGAAGGTGAACCTTCTGCCCAGTCTGAGGCTCTGAATGCTCTGGACTAGGTTTTCATTAAGGCTATCTCAATATTTTGGTGCATTGAGCTTCTCTTCTACTCTGACGAGTCCCTCAGTTCCTGCCGCTGAAAAACAGCCCCACAGCATGAGGCTGCTACCAGCACACTTTACTTTTGGGATGGTACTCTGCAGGTGATAAGCAGTGCCTGGTTTCCTTCAAACATGATGCTAAGAATTGAGGTTCATCAAACCAGAGAATCTTGTTTCTCACAGTCTGAGGGTCCTTTAGGTGCTGCTTTGTAAATTCCAAGTGTTTTCATGTGTCTACACTGAAGAGAGGATTGAGTCTTGCCACACCGGCATAAAGCCCAAATTGGTGAAGTGTTGCAGTGATGTTTGTCCTTCTGTAGGTTTTTTCTGTCTCCACATATGATCATGGAGCTCAACTAGAGTGACCATCAGGTTCTTGGTCACCACACCAACCAAAGCCCTTCTCTATCAATTGGTCAGTTTGGCCAGGAGGCCAGCTCTAGGAAGAGCCCTGGTTGTTTCAAACGTCTTCCATTAAGGGTAACAGAGACTACATGCTTCTGTGAACCTTCAGTGAAGCAGATTTTTTTTCTCAACTCTTCCCCAGATGTGTGGCTTGACACAACCCTGTTTCTGAGCTCTACATGCAGTTCTTTGGACCTCACGGCTTGGTTTTTGCTCTGATATGCATTATCAGCTGTTAGACCTTTTATTAAGACATGTGTGCCTTTCCAAATCATACCCATTCAATTGAATTTGCCACAGGTTAACTCCACTCAAAGTGTAGTAACATCTACAAGCAATATGAATGCTCCTGAGCTAAATTTCAACTGTCCCAGATAAGGGTATGAATACTTACGCAATGGAATCATTTAAGTTTTTAATTTTTAATAAATTTGCAAATATGTCAAAAACCTGTTTTTTGCTCTACCATTATGGTGTATGGAGTGTGGATTGATGTGGAAAAATAGTAGTTTAACATAAGGCAGCAACATAACAAAACGTGAAAAAAATGAAGGGGTATGAATACTTTCGCAAGGCACTGTATATCTGATGCAAAGAAATATGTAGGATTCATTTTAAGGGTGTGGCAAGAGTCGGGTCAGTCTGAAATATATATAGTAAATATCATAATCTGATTTTTAAAACTGGAGCTCAAATTCTCATTGGTGGGTGGATTTCCATCGGTTTGTGAATTGTTGACCACATGATGGAGTGTCACAAATCCTGGTGTTTGTCCTTGCCATGCAGCATCCCAATTGAAATCAATGGTTTCTCTGTTTTCTGTAAACTGTAGTGTGTACATACCCTGAGTTTGAGTCTAGTTGTTGATGCGCTGCTTGTGTTACAGACATAGAAATAAACACACACCAGCACAGCATGTATAAAACAACAGACTGTCGGCACCGAAACGCTCATACATACAAACATCTCACAGCGACACACATACTCCTACCATCCAAACACACATTCCCACTGCTGTTTACCCTTGAATCCAAGTTGCATCATCTGTGCGTGTGTGTGTTCAGTGCTTTGGAGGCAGTAAGTCTTTGAGATCTCTCTCTCTCTCAGTCTCTCTGCGCTGCTGGTTGCAGACTATTGCAGTTGAGTTGCAGTGCTGCGGATCTGTGACCTGTAGCCTTTAATGAGAGAAACTACCTCACACACACACACACACACACACACTGCCTGAAACAGGCAATACGCTGAAATTCTGCTGGGTTCACTTGTGCTGTCGCTCTCTAGAAATGGACCCATAGGAGAGAAATCACATTGAAATCTCTTTGTTATTTCAATTGTGGCTTCTCGACAGCAGTGGAAACAAATAGAGAATAAATGGACACGTTTGCTTAAGTCTCCTGTTTCTCAAATGTTTCTCCTGAGAAAAACAAACAGTAATCTCAGTCTCTACATTTTCTCAAGTCTGCATTATTTATATACAGTACTATTAAGGGATTCACTCAAAATTTGAATTAATTTGTATATTTTGATTTTCCTTTTTAATTTTAGTTTAGGTTTTAGCCATTTTATTTTATTTTTTTTCAAAATTATTTTTTATTTTTATTATTATTATTATTATTATTATTATTATTATTGTAAATATTTATATATATATATATATATATATATATATATATATATATATATATATATATAGTTTTAGTAATTTTAGTACTTAAAGGGATACTCCACCCCAAAATGAAAATTTTGTCATTAATCACTTACCCCCATGTTGTTCCAAACTCGTAAAAGCTTCTTTTGTTTTCAGAATGCAATTCACGACGCAAGCACGCCTCAGATGATGCACGACGTAAATGCCGTGACCTGCTGATGTCGAGGCCAGCGTACAGACAGCTGCAGGTCACGGCGTTTACGTTGTGCGTCATCTGAGGCGTGCTTGCGTCGTGCTCTGCTAGTGAACTCATGAACGCGCTTGCAGGAAGTGTCACGGAGGAGAAGAAAAAGTTGAACAAAGTCGATATTTTGTTTTCTTTGCACACAAAAAGTGTTCTCGGCGCATCATAAAATTCAGATTGCACGTCTGATGGCAGATGGACAATTTTGATGATGTCTTTCATACTTTTATGAACCTTGACAGTGCAATTTACTATGCAGTCAATGGGACAGTCACAAGCCTCCTGGTTTTCATCTAAAATATCTTAAATTGTGTTCCGAAGACGAACAAAGCTTTTAAGGGTTTGGAACGACATGGGGTAAGTGATTAATGACAAAATTTTCATTTTGAGTTGAAGTACCCCTTTAAATTTGTTGCCAGTGCAACATTTCTAATGTTCATTTATGTTTTCTGTGTAAGTTTTTCATCTGATATTTAAATTTACCCAATATAATCTTATTTCAGTTTTATTTAGATGACCGAAAACACATTTTAATAGGTTTAGTTAACAGTAATAACACTGACTCAGATCTGCTAAGATACCCAAGTCTGAAATCACAAGTCGGAGATTTTAATATAAAATCAAACATTTCTCATCAAATGATCTGGGCTGCTCCACATTCATTTTTTTATCTCTATATTTCACTATATTTCTTCTTTCTTTCTTTTTTTCTAAAAACATGGTGGAAATTTATTTATTTATTGTTTTTCTGGCTGTTGACAGTATTTTCAGATTTATGGAATGATAAAAAGAGATATCCAAAATCCTCTCAGTAAAAACTTTTGACTATGCCAACAAAATGAAACAAGAATTTAGAACATGGCTTTATCCAGTATTCAGATTTGTGTTATTTCTGTAAATTGGTGCACTTTTGCATTCACAATAATAATAAAAAAAAAATGTTTGCAATTCTTAATGTAATCAGTCAGTTGGGGAAGTATTATCTATTAGTTCAACTTTTTACCCTATTCACCTGGGGTGTTTTTAAGAAATCAGAGGTAAAAATTCAGCCACCCAAAATTCTGAAAAGAAAAAAAAAAGTTATATTTGCAAGAGGAAATTACTTTAAAATTCAATTTAGTAATTTTAGGAGAAACATCTGGGACATCTCCATTAAAACTGAACTGTGCAACCATTCAGAATTGCACAACTCCTAAACACTTTAAACTAACAGATAATCCTGCCCATTTAGTTGAGAAGCTCAAACAAACAGCAATGCTCTGTAAGCACCACAGTCCCAGTGTTTTGGGAAATCAACCTTACTTAAAAGTTGTCTCTGAATATTAAGCTGGGACAGAAGAAAGTATTTTAACCTCAGCATCTCTAGAGCAACCTGTGAGCAATAAAACACTCCTCTTGGGAACTGTCACTATGATTGACAGACACACTCAATTGCTGATGATGCAGATAAATTACCTTATTCGTCAATAAACGCATACTACAGAGACAGCATATTTACAATTTATATTAGACCACTGAAGCGTCTCTCTCTCTTGTGCCAGATCCTGCTGGCCACAATTCTAATTATCCGCACAGACCCCCTCATTTGCTTCTCATTAGCATGTTGAATATTCATGAGTCTAATCTGTTAGCCCCTCCCTCCCAGGGGTCCGTCGGAATCTACACACACCAGCTCTGTTCCAAAACCTAGTGAGCTGCTTTACACACATGTACATGGCACCTCGAAACGGATTTGATGCCTTAAAGGATTAGTTCACTTTCAAATTAAAATGTCCTGATAATTTACTCACCCCCATGTCATCCAAGATGTTTATGTATTTCTTTCTTCAGTCGAAAAGAAATTAAGGTTTTTGATGAAAACAGTCCAGGATTTTTCTCCATATAGTGAACTTCAATGGACTCCAAACGGTTGAAGGTCAAAATGACAGTTTCAGTGCAGCTTCAAAGGGCTATAAACAATACCAGACTATGAATAAGGGTCTTATCTAGCGAAACGATCAGTCATTAAAAAAAAAAAAAAAAAAACATTTTGTATATGCTTTATAAACACAAATGCTGGCCTTGCTCTGTTCAGCGATGCGCGTTCGTATACGTAATTACGTAATTACGTTGAAAAGGTCACGCTTGACGTAGGTGGAAGTACCGAGTCAGTGTTTACAAGTTGAATGTGCAAATACTAAGTCAAACGCCGTTTACAAAAAAAGGGAGTTAAAAGGTAAAACAACGATGTCGGACGATTTTGAACTTCGAGGAGAAGATGAGATGGAGTTTTTCACCCTGCCCTACCTTTTTGAACCGGAATACACAGAGGAAGAAATTAGGCAGATGGAGGACACTGCTGCGGCGACATAAACCTCTCAAGCTGACCTTTTCAATGTAATTACGTATTACGTGAAGTCATGAACGCGCATCGCAGAACAAGGCCAGCATTTGTGTTTATAAAGCATATACATTTTTTTATTTTTTTTTTTTAAATGACTGATCGTTTCGCTAGATAAGACCCTTATTCATTGTCTGGTATTGTTTATAGCCCTTTGAAGCTGCACTGAAACTGTCATTTCAACCGTTTGGAGTCCATTGAAGTTCACTATATGGAGAAAAATCCTGGAATATTTTCATCAAAAACTTTAATTTCTTTTCGACTGAAGAAAGAAATACATAAACATCTTGGATGACATGGGGGTGAATAAATTATCAGGAAATTTTAATTTGAAAGTGTACTAATCCTTTAAAGGAATAGTTCACCCAAAAAAGAAAATTTGCTGAAAATATACTCACCCTCAGGCCATTCAAGATGTAGGTGAGTTTGTTTCTTTATCGGAACAGATTTGGATAAATGTAGCATTACATCACTTGCTCACCAATGGATCCTCTGCAGTGAATGGGTGCCGTCAGAATGAGAGTCCAAACAGCTGATAAAAACATCACAATAATCCACACCACTCCAGTCCATCAGTTAACATCTTGTGAAGTGAATAGCTGCATGTTTGTAAGAAACAAATCCATCATTTAGGCCTTTGAACTTTAAACTGTCACTTCCAGCCAAAATACGACTTCATAATCCATAATAACACTTCCTCCAGTGAAAAAGTCAATTTCCTGCAGTCTCTCACATCAAAATCCACCCACATATTTGTTTAGAACTGTTTTTGGACTGTTTTGCATTGTAAACGGTGCATGATCTGTGCAGATTTCTCTCCTGATTCAGACGAGATGACTTTTTTACTGGAGAAAGCAATATTATGGACAAAGGACTTACATTTTAACTGGAAGCGATGGTTTGAAGTTAAAAACGTCATAATGATGGATTTGTATCTTACAAACGTGCAGCTTTTGGCTTCATAAAATGTTAACTGATGGACTGGGGTGGTGTGGATTACTTGTGGATTATTGTGATGTTTTTATCAGCTGTTTGGACTCTCATTCTGACGGCACCCATTCACTGCAGAGGATCCATTGCTGAGCAAGTAATGCAATGCTACATTTCTCCAAATCTGATGGAGAAACAAACTCATATACATCTTGAATGGCCTGAGGGTGAGTACATTTTCTGCAAATCTTAATTTTGGGGTGAACTATTCCTTTAAAAAGAACAGAGCTATTGAATAGGTTTTCAAGCATTGGAAAAGCACTTCCTTTTCATTTCTTTGGAGTGTGTGCATTAATGTGTGAGGAACCCATTGGTTATTGTTTTGTGAGCTCTCAGAGACAAGAAAGAGAAAGACATCAGAGAAATGAGAGGAAGAGAATGGAGAAACGGCAGAGGCTGAAGGGACACGGGGAAACGCGGGAAAGGGAAGGAGAGATGATGCAAGGATGAGTAAAACGCATGCAGTCCTGAGCTCTGCTGCTTTGTGCCAGAGGGAACGTTAATGTTCAAGACCTGTTTGGCAATAAAGGACACACACACACCAACACACACGTTTAAAATGTGCCATTGGGGTTTGGAGTAAAAATGGGGAGCGGTGTGTGCGGAGTTCGTCTGAAATATGAGTTTATATAGGGTGAGCATACGTCCTCTTTTTCCTGACAAGGATTTCTAAATTGCCTAAAATGTCTGGGTTTTTGTTCCCAAAAGAACCTTTCAATAATCATTTCTTAAAAGTACCATTTTTTCTTAGCGTGAAGAACATTTTAATAATCTATAGGACCCTTTTCCACTATAAAGAACTTTTTGTGGAATGAAAAGATTCCGTGGATGTTAAAGGTTCTTCATCAATGCCAATAAAGACACTTTATTTTTAAGAGTGTAATTGCGTGAAGTATTTTTCTAGCATTAGCTATTGAAGTAGACTGTCTTGTTTCTCCAAAAATTCCATCCTACAAAGTAATGTCAGCAAATCCGATGTTAGCAAACCAGAACGCTCAATGTGACTGACAGGCTGAGACCAACTTAAAGTCTTCTGATTGGCTAAGCAATCGTGTTTTTGGGCCTAGGGCCGTCACACTGACAGGTGTGATTTCTCAGGACACTTATTTCAGTGATGTGTGTCAGGTAGTGGGACATTTTCTGTATGCTGTTCCATAAAAATATTGCTTACGGCACATTTAAATAATACAACCTACAGGATTTCACACTCACTCTCACACACAGGCACACTGTTTTGCTCAGTATGTAATCTCGGTTTGCCTCAGACTGACAGAAAACTTGCTGCAGATCAAATAAACGCCTTTATTAATAAATCAGGAGACATTAGAGTCTGTCAAACAGCGTTTGATGATGACAGAGCAGCGGGCAGAGACTCCAGCGAAACGCTGAGATTTTCTACAGCGCTCGGACACTTCATCCGTCTGTTCCTCATCCATAAAGCGTATCGCTGTGACATCACATCACACGCTACCAGATGATCTGCACACGTTTAAAGATGAGGCCAAAAAATGGGAGTAGATTTTTATAGATTTTGATCAAAAGTCACAATTAAGCCATTTATAATGTTGCAAAAGATTTCTATTTTAAATAAATGCTGTCCTTTTGAACTTTCTATTTATCAGAACAAAATTCATCACAGTTTCCACAAAAATATGAAGCAGCACAACTGTTTTCAATATTGATAATAATCAGAAATCTTTCTTGAGCAGCAAATCAGCATATTAGAATGATTTCTGAAGGATCATGTGACACTGAAGACTAGAGTAATATTACTAAAAATTCAGCTTTGATCTCAGGAATAAATTACATTTTAAAATATATTACAATAGAAAATGTTATTTTAAATTGAAAAAAATATTTCACAATATTGGCATATATCAATATATTATTTTATATTGCTATCTTAAAGAGCTATTTCCACCTGATTTAATACATAAAAAAATCCTGGTATAAACGATTGTGTTTAGGTTGATTCGGTAATGTTAAATAGTATTTTTTACTTGAATAAAACCTAATTTATTTCTTTTTAGGTTGCAATTTATTTCAGTAATCTGTAAAGAAAATGTGCATTGACTATTGGAAAGACTGTAGAGTTTTAGAAACAACATAGGTTAACAATACGCTGCATGGTTATAAGTTTGTGCCGATAATTTCAAAATAGCATCAAAGTATTGACAACCAGTCTGATATTTCGGCCTGTCGCTATTTACAACTCTTACAAAAGTCATCAAATAAGTACAATTCACTGCACGAGATCTCAACGATGGACTCCTATAGGAATATATGAGCTGCCCTTTTCACCCTAATCTCAACAGACAGCAGGAGCGAGACACAATCCTCACAGCTGCAGATCCGGGACAGGCCGTCCGGCAGGTGAACGCTACAAATCTGTAGAACAGCATGATTTCAGACTTTCAAGTCTTCATGTGTCTGTTCTCGACTGAGATGGGAGTATGAACCTGCTCTTGACACAGAAATCAAACTGGCTTGTGTGTGTGTGTGTGTGTGTGTGTGTGTACAGACAAAGACAGAGAAAGAAAAACCTTTAATCCGCAAGGAGAACAGTCAGCGCTTTACATGGAGAGAAACAAGGTGGTGTATTTCATGCATGGAGAGTTTAAATTCTGAGTGTTAAAGCTCAAGATTAACCCCTGACCTTCAGCCCAAACCTTGATCAAAACCACAGAACATCAATCACTGATGGAACTTTAGACAGACATGAACAGACATAAAATGAGCGCAGAATGAGTCATGTATAGATGCAACTGCTATTTGATGTTCATTCAAATCTTCAGATCTTCAAATCTTCATCCATGCTGCTTATGAAGGCGACTTGAGTTTGAATTTGGCCTGCGTATCATTTTACGATACCTCAAACTCTTTTAATGTTACCTTGCAAAATAAACTAGTCATATTTCAGAGTAAAATATAGAAATAGCAGCAATGCAGAGCAGTGTTGTTAGTGTTATTTAGAAATAAAAGTATAAATAAATAAATAAATAAATAAATAAAGTGTGTATGTGTGTGTGTATATATATATATATATATATATATATATATAAATATAATATAATAAAATACAAAAAAAATAAAAATTGAAAATATATTTAAAAAAAAACTTTCTGTTAGTGTTATTTAGAACTAAAACTATTAAAAATAGTTTTCCATAATTGAAATAAAACTAAAAATAAATAAATAAACAGTATTGTGTGTGTGTGTGTGTGTGTGTGTGTGTGTGTGTGTGTGTGTGAACTAAAAATCAAACAAACAAACAAGCAAGCAAGAAAAAGAACAAATAAATAAATAAATAAATAAATAAATAAATAAAGCTAATTCCACTAATTCAAAATATTAATAAACAACAGTAAAATAACACTGCTTTTCAGTATCGGTAGTATAAAAATTATGTTGACAGTTTAACAAATCTTTGTTTATGTTGTTTTTATTTGATCTATTGTTTGCAACTTGATCCTTTGTTCTTCATTTTCTTACTAGCTGTTTATTTCTCTTGAATAATTAACTTTAAAAGCCTGAAGCAATGTTTACTTCACTGAATAATAGTTGTAAGCTTCTTATGAATGATTTCATTTAATGTGTTAATATTGATATTAAAATTCTTAAATAATGATTAGTATTCAATAGCATATGGCATTGAAACTCATATTCTTCTGGTACGGGATTTATATATGAACTCCTGAAATGTTGGTATATCATGACAAGCACGGGCGGCGTGCAGGTATTGAGAAAGGAGCTTCTGTCCTAGAAACTAAAAACGGAATGGCAAATGCTCTGACGCAGCGCTCATCTACTGTAATGCTGTCATTTCAGAAGTGAGGAGGATCAAATATTCATCTTAGCAGAGAAATCTAGCCGAGCTCCTCAAGCCTCCTCTCTCTCCTCTATAAAACCAGATCAGCTCAATCTCTCTTCCCAGCTGAGCCCGACACATACACAAACACACACACACACACACATTCTCACAGTAAGGCCCGTCTCAGATGGCCTGCTGGGAAGGTCCCGCTCAGAGCTGGAGTGTAATTATTCCATATCAAACCATCCGCTCCCTGGGAATACAGTGAGCTTGCTATGACAATACAACTGTACTTCAGCGATGCTTGTTTGTGTAACACCAAAACGTCACTCTGTGGTCTTATAGGTGATTCTGTAAGGACATTATATTCAGATGTTATTGTGTTCAAATGACACAATGGAAATAGCTACAGCAACAATATGGTGATATTTGTTACTATATAAATTATGTGTTTGTTGGTTTATTAGATTGCTGTGTGCTCTGTGCATTAAGATTTAACATAATAACATACACAAAGCCATCAACGTGGCTGAAAACACATCCAGAGAGTAAACCGCTCACGTTCCCTTTCAGCTATGCAATTACATTTAGTCATTTAGCAGGCACTTTTATCCACAGTGACCTACAAATGAGCAACTGCTCGGCTGGTTCATTCAGCCTTGGAATACTGTATGGAAATTCCTTGCAGCAGACAGTGAAAAACACCTATTTGTTTCACCTCAAAACAAAAAGAAAGAAAGAAAATAAATAAATAAATAAAAGCACTGACAATTTAAATTGACATTTATCAGCATGTGACTGATCGTATTAAAACTATATATATATATATATATATATATATATATATATATATATATATATATATATATATATATATATATTATAACATATTAATATAACAACATTTTATTATATATACATTTTAGTTCCATGTGACTGATCATACTATATTAAACTCCTTATTTCACTAAAAATAAACAAACAAACAAACTGGCAAAACATCTAATATGATAACTTTTTATTATATAAACTTTAGTTTGCAAGTGCCATATGACTGATCATATTGTATTAAACCTTCTAATTTCGCCAAATAAGTAAGTAAATAAATAAATAAATGAAATAAATAAATAAGTTTAAAAAAAAAAACACTGGCAAAACATCTAATTTAATATAACAATTTATTATATAAACATTTTAGTTTGCAAGTGCCATGTGACTGATCATACTGCATTAAAACTCCTTATTTTGCCAAAAGAAAGAAAGAAAGAAAGAAAGAAAGAAAGAAAGAAAGAAAGAAAGAAAGAAAGTTGCACTGGCAAGTTAATATAACATTTTATTATATATAAATTTTACTTTGCATGTGCCATGTGACTGATCATATTATATTAAAACTCCTAATTTCACTAAATAAATAAACTGGCAAAACATCTAATATAATAACATTTTATTATATAAACTTTAGTTCGCAAGTGCATTATGACTGATCATATTGTATTAAAAATCCTTCTGTCAACTCATGAATAAATCAATGAACAGACAGTAAGGTTGAAAGCCTAATACAGTTTCTCATGAAAAATAGTACCAAATCATGCAAAAGCCACAGGCAAAGACATGCGAAAACCTCTGCTTCACAAAATCCTCCAAAATAAGGTCTACAGATAGTCAAGGCCTTCCAAAATCTTCTAAAAATCTTCAAAAAATGGTCAAAATGGGAAAAAAAAAAGTGCTGATTTGTGCAACGCAGCAAACGCTCACAATAAAATACTGTATGTTAAAAAATGACCACTAGTGACCAAAGTGCAAAAAAAGCAGTGATCTATAAATGCTTTGCATGAGGCATTCAGTTTGCAACAATACATTTTGTATGCTTATACTTACATCAAAATGCAAACGTTAGCATTTCAGAGTTCTCAAAAGCATCCGTGTGCATGACGTCGGGTCTGACAGATGTGCAGTGCATTGACACCTGCTCTCTAAACGCAGACCTCTCTGAGCCAAGATGTGAATTCCCTGCGCCGCTTTAACATGAATGAACTCACACTGGAGTCAAAGGAACAGAGCGGACAGGCTCTCCCATCCATCATCTCATGACAGCCTGACAACAGGCCTTATGAGGGAGCAGAGAGGCTCACGGATGTGGCGGAAACACACACATGTGCTCCAGGAAACCAACAGAGGCCCATAATGAGTCTGTGCGGATGGCAAATATGGGGAGAAAATGAATTCATTTGTTCATATTATCATATACTGACATGTGCTGTGATGGGAATCACTAGGTATATGAACACGCAAACACACACACACACACACACACACACACACACACCACTGTTATACATGTGTCTGAGAGAGTCAGTCTATTGACACATGAAAATCATGCTGTCTATTCTAGAACATCTCCCTCCATCTTCATCTGCGAATGACAATCATTCATCAGACTGTTTGTGTCAAAATGAAAGATGTTAATTTGCTGCCTCTCTGTGTGTGTGTGTGTGTGTGTGTGTGTGTGTGTGAGATGCACAACAGCAGTCCAGCTGAGTACCAAGGGACAAAAAAGCCACATCAAAATCCCCTGTGAACTGTAAATTGCCTATATATTTTCTAGGTGATTATTATAGAGACTGGGCTTTATCACACACACACATCATTAGTTTTTAAGAATGCTAGACATCTCAGTTTTCAATTTTAAAATATAAATGCAAAAATAAATAAATAAATAAATAAATTAATTAATTAAATAAAACAGGAACTGTTCACAAAAAGAAGTGAAAATAATAAATAAATAAATAAATAAATTAATTAATTAATTAATTAAAATTATCATTATTTACCAGCATGACATAAAATTAAATAAAATAAAAAAAAACAGAGAACAGAATCATCATGTTTGTGTAGTTATATTGTGTAAAATTTAATATAAAACATAAAACAAAATAAAAATAAAATATGAAACAAAATAAAAAACTAAATAAAAAACAATAAATAAAACTAAATAAAAATATATTAAAATAAAAGTAAAATAAAATAAGAGATGAATAATAATAAAACAATTATTTACTACAAAAATATCATTTCAGACCCATATGTTATTTTTTCCAATGGAATACAAAAGAAGAATACTTGAAGAATGAGTGAACTAATAAGTAAATCATGACAGAATTTTTTCTGAGTGAACTATTCCTTTAATGAACTTTCAGAATACTCAACGAATCACTCTATACTGTACATGAATAGAGTGAACAGCAGGGATTGGTTTCTGGGTTATAGTGAGATCTACAACTGCTCATGTACCAAAGCATCTCCCAGGACCTCCATCCCAACCTAATGAGGGACAACAGATCTGGCTGAAACCCACTTAATTCAGACAACAGTAGCTCAGACCTATTGCATCTGATTGCATTGCTCCAATCTGCAAACTGCCTGTTTAATCAGCATGCACAGCTACTTTTGACAGCAGAAAGATGTTTTTGGCAGCAAAATGGTGCAGTTATTGGCATTTACCAGCAAAGGCTAAATGGATCACACTAACCTGACAAACCTTGAACTTTTGGCAGGTTCTTAGTTCGGAAACAGCTACATGGTGGGCATGACTTTGATGAAAGCCAAAAGTGGTTTTGTAGGACTACAAGGCCCCTTCCAGTCTAAATGGACAGTTATTGATCAGCATAAGAAATGATTTGGCCTGGACTTGGTCTGAAAGTCAAAAGTCTGGCTGTGATGCTTTAAGCGTTTAGTTTGTTTTTGTCTAAAGACACTGTCAGCGTCAAACCATCAAAGTCTTGCTGATCTCTCTTATACTTTCTGTCTTTGTCTTTCTCCGTCAAAAACACTCACGGCTGTCCAGCCGAACGGCTCCCTCCGCAGACGTAAATCCGGGCGTCTCCGTGCCCTTCACGCTTCACACTGGCCGGATCAATGAGCGCTTACATCTTCCATTTATCTCAGGAAACACCCACACTAGGCCAACATGCATCAGACTGTAACAACCTCAATTAGCCCTGCTGAATTTACGGGGTCTGTTGTAACCGCTCAGATGTTCAACATGCAAAAGAATGACAGAAGCTTGTTTAATGAAGTCCTCTTATGACCCAGAGTGTTGTTAGAACACTCATTTCATTATAGAGAGCCATTTGCCTTATGTTTGTACCGCTTTATTAGCATTTTCCAAAAACTGGATTGGAAGGTTGGTGTAAATGAAAAGGATATTCTGGGATATTTTCATTTTAATGTCCATTTACAGCATCTGTGGCATGCTGTTGATTACCACAGACAATCATCTCGACCTGTCCCTGAGTTTGCATAAACAGAGCAGAAAATGTGTTTACTGTAATACACTTCCATTGCAAAACTAGCAGCTGGCAGCACAGCTAATACATGTTTAAAATATGCCATTAAATATGCCATTACCGCAAAATAAATAAAACAAAACAAAATAAAATAAAATAATTCTGTTTGTGTAAAGGTGTATTGTCTATATAATAATAATAATAATGAAACAAAATAAAATAAAACAAAACAAAACAAAATATTATACAATAAACAAAAATTTAAATAAAAACAAAATAAAAATTAATTTAATAATAAAATATAAAACAAAAAGAAATAAAATGGGGAATATAATCCACTGTATAATAAAACTGAAAATATAACAACATAAAAATAAAATATAAAAAAAACACACACAAAATAAAATAAAATAAAATGGGCAACAGAATCAATCTGTTTGTGTAAAGTTATATTGTGTAAAAAAGACAAAACATAACAAAATACAGATCAAATATGAAACAAAATAAATGAATTAAAATAATTAACAAAAAAAAATAAAAAATAAAATAAAAATCACCCTGTCTGCATAAGGTTATATTGTTTTTAAGCATGTTAGAGAGTTTAAAAGCAGAAATACTATATCAAGGTGAATTACATGGGTGAATTATTCCTTTAAACTGAAAATAAGCCAGAAAACCTTTTAAATTAGAAGTGATTCTGTTCTGTAAACTGGCAGAGTCCTGAGACGCTCTCTCTTTACATCCTGTCTCACGCTAATTTACACCTGACCAAAAATATCTCCCAACGGCGTGAAAAACGCAGCAAACGCGGAGGCGCACAGCATGATGGGACAGGACATACATCTCAGAAAACAGTTCCAGATGGAGAAATACTATTCATCACTGTTTTTCAGGAAAAATAAAGAGGGTGGAAGGTGTTTCTTTTAAATTATGATTTAAAAATGGCACTACTGTATCCCAGGGAGCTTTTATATGAAAGCAACAGACAGATGCTATTGAAGCAAAATAATTAAAACCATTTTCTGTAATTTTCTACGAATCTCTCTCACCGCACATCCCTGCAGTGTGTCTCTCTGGAATGGCATGGGCAGCCCAGAGCCTGCTGGGAAAAATCATTATGTATAATTACTGTGTCTCTGCCTATCACTTTCATTTCAACCACAAATACATTTTCAGCTCTCATAAAACACAAAGAGGAAGCGACAGAGACGAAAAAAGGAGATGTTCATATCTGTTCCGCCTTCCTGTTTCTGTTCTCTGGTGTTTCACTGTCTTGCAGGATAATGTGCGTCTATAATGGACCACAGGATGAATGCTTAGAAACAGCAACAAGATGAATATTCACAGCAAATATCAACTCGAAATTAAATAGTCAACCATATTATGTTGTAACAGGCTCTTATTGCACTCTCACACCAAGCTGAAGCCTGTGAAAATCTGGACTGGAGTTCGGCTTGTATCAGTGATCGTTCACATTATCCTATTCATTTTCTCCATATGCATTTCATAAAAAACTTCAATAAATCGTCTGAGGCAATGAACCAATTCAACCAGCTCTGATACGAATAATTTTACAAGCTTTGATTGAAAACAAAAAATATATGAAAAGACAAAAGACTTGACAATACATCTAATGAAGCACTGTGAATGACAGACAAGAAGCAAAATGATATAAAAATCCACAATATACAACTATAAACTGATTGTCGTTGATTATAAATGTAAGAACAATATATTTTAAGATTAAAACAACATTTTCAAAAATATACTAATATATACACTATCATTCAAAAGTTTGGGGGCGCTAATATTATTGAAAAAAAGTCTCTTATGTCCACAAAGGCTGCATTTATTTGATCAAAAACACAGTAAAAACAATACAATATTATAAGTTAAATTAACTGTTTCTATGTGAATACATTTTAAAATGTAATTTATTTCTGCGTCGCAAAGCTGAATTTTCAGCATCATACTCCAGTCTTCAGTGTCACATGATCCTTCAGAAATCATTCTAATATGCTGATTTGCTGCTCAAGAAACATTTACAGTATGATTATTATCAATGCTGAAAACAGTTACAGAAAATCGTGATAAATAATTTTTTCCATGATCATTTAATGAATAGAAAGCTCAAAAGAACATTTATTTGAAATAGACATTGTAACATTGTAACATTATAAACATCTTTACTGCTACTTTTGATCACTGCTTTTACTCATTATTCAACTGAATTTCCAAATGTTAAGACATTTTAACATAAAAACATTCATTGTTGCATATTGTCTCACAAATTGTACTATTTAAAAGAAAAATGGTGGGTAGAATGTATGCAAACACAGCCACAGTCTAACACACATTATCCCATCAACATCTACAGCTGATTGTCAATGTCAATCTGTCTTAAGAAACAGGGTGAGCCAATCACCTTCATTGCTTCAGTGCTTCCCGTGGTAACTGGATGCCTGTATGCTGCAGCCAATTACGAGTGTGAAAGTGCACACGCACTCTGTTGTCCTGTAACTGATGTGTGAAAGGCGGCAAACAGCCGGTCGTGTTTGTTTCGTGGGACGCGCTTGCAAGGCCTCGACCTTTGGGATTGTTACACGAATTGAAAGAGCGTGTGCATATTAAAGGAGTAAGGGGAACAAATTAAACACACACACACACACACACACACACACACACACACAAACTCTTGTCCCTCAGTAGAGACTCCCATTTCTTACCCTGAACTTGACAAGCATCAAAGCAGAACAAATGTTGGCTAATTATATCCAAAATAAAATGAATGCATTCTGTGACCATGAAAAATTCCCTATTGCTCCGCTCAGCAGGACACACACACGACTCATTCTCACGGCTTACAGGCATAATGAAAGCTGTGGTTACATGGCAAAGATTCTTGTTGGGTTTAAAAGAATAGTTCACCCAAAAGTGAAAATTTGCTGAAAATTTCATCACCCTCAGGCCATCCAAGATGAGTTTGCTTCTTCATGAGAACAGATTTGGAGAAATGTAGCATTATATCACTTGCTCACAAATGGATCCTCTGCAGTGAATGGGTGCCGCCAGAATGAGTCCAAACAGCTGATAAAAACATCACAACAATCCACAATTAATCCACACCTCTCCAGTCCATCAATCAACATCTTGTGAAGAGAAAAGCTGTATGTTTGTAAAATATGAGTCCTCTATCCATATGAGTAAACATTGCTTTCTCCAGTGATCTTGTCTCAATCAGGAGAGAAGTCTGCACAGATCAAATATCGTTTACAAGCCAAAACAGTCCAAAACAAATATGTGGGTGGATTTTGATGTGAAAAGACAACAGGAGATGGACTTTTTCACTGGAGGAAGCGTTATTATGGATTATGGACTCATAATTTGGCCAGAAGCAATGATTTAAAGTTAAAACACCTTAATGATCATTGCTTCTTACCAACATGCAGCTTTTCACATTAATTGATGGACTGGAGTGGATTACTTGTGCATTATTGTGATGTTTTTATCAGCTGTTTGGACTCTCATTCTGACGGCACCCATTCACTGCAGAGGATCCATTGGGGAGCAAGTGATGGAATGCTACATTTCTCCAAATCTGATGAAGAAACAAACTCATCTACATCTTGGATGGCTGAAGGCTGAGTAAATCTTCAGAAAATCTTTATTTTTGTGTGAACTACACCTTAAACAAGCCTTAAACATGTCATCTATCTGTCCAACAAGGCCAAACCACTCAACTCATCCTCAACCACTGATTTCATTCCAGATGCGGAGTCTTTGACTTCCGCTGCATGCAAATAACTTCACCAAAGCCAACGTTTCATTGGCAGGCCAATTGGGATGTGGGCGGTTCCGCAATCATCTACAGCTTATAACATCGGGACGTTTGTTGCGTGCAAGTCATGCGCTGAATATTCCACCGGCCTATCGCTGTTAGTTTTTATGCAATTATGATAACACTCTTCATTCCGTGTGGCTGATAAGCATCTCTTTGCAAATGGGAGGAAAAGTGAGTGAATGTGAAATACGGATGAGGGAACGCCGTTGAGAGACTCACTAATGAGGGTTTCTCCGGTCTCTCTGGACTGATATGGTTGATCCCTAATGGAAAGAAAATTGAAAATCAGTGGTCCCGTCGGGGGCTGCGTTAACCTCTGCTCCACGTGCACATGCTGCAATCAACAGTCCCATCAGGGATGGCGTTAACGCTGGGAAAGCAGGGTTGCTGTGATATGAGATGCAGACGGGACATACACGGCTCCTATGGGTTCAGCTACTACTGGATGCCCTAATGGAAACTTTTTAATGCCAAGGACCCCCTTAAGAGAGAATAGATAGTTAGAGAGCAATATATTTAGGATAATTCTAAATATTTAGAATCAAATCATTCTAAAACAATTTTAAAGACAGAAAAGCTAGAAAAATACAACAAAACACAATTATTATTATAATTATTATGATGGCTTGAGATATAGGACGTTGTTTTCTGTCCTGCACTCAATGTAAATTTTGTTGTATCCCCTTTCATATGTTACTTTCACATGCATATATGTACACATACATTAGCCAATATAGCTTTTGTATAGCAAAAATCAGAACAAACACACACACGTACACACACACATTCATATTTATTTTTAATATTTTTTTCTAATATATTTTTTTACTCTTACAAATTCTCAAAATATATTTTTTCACTGTTTTTGCAATGCAGCTAAAAATAGTGTCATTTTCTGAAATAATAAAATACTATAATTTAAGTATAATTTGTAGTATACCATTATCTTTTTATTTAATAACTATGATTTGCCATATTTTCAGCTTATGTCATAATTGACTTTTTATCTCATAATTTCGACTTTTTAGGTTATAATTACGGCGTGGGACATAATTTCAACTTTTTATTTCATAATTATGACTTAGCATGTCTTAGTCTGCTTATATTTAGACTTGATTCTAATATTATTTTAATATGTGTGGCAATTTATTGTATTATTCATATATTCATTGTATGCATTTATATATTATTAATTTACTGTTTATTTTTGTATTATTTATTTATATATTTATGGTATTATTATTTTTATGTATTATTAATTTATTATAATTCATAAAGTATGACTTTTTTGTATTTGTTGTATACAAATAATAGCATATATATATATATATATATATATATATATATATATATATATATATATATATATATAAATATTAGATTTAGACTTGATTTTAATATTATTTTAATATTTGAGTATGATTATAAGTGCAGAGGATAAGAGTGCAGGAGGATAAGAAGAACAAAGAGGAGTACAATATCAACTCATGTTCTGTTTGTCAAACAGCCTTTATCATATAAGAAAAGTACGAATGAAAGCGAAGGATGTGAGAGCTGCTCTTTAATAGGACGAACACACTCCATCCTCATTTACATGAGCCACCCGCTCTGAAAATAAAGCTTGAGTCTTGCTGCCCCGCAGTCAGGCCACTGAACCCAATTAACAACAGACCGACAAAGACACAAAGAGAAACCAAGAAATACAAAGCGAGAAAATATCGCCATTAGAAAACACTGGACTTATCATTTAGGAGAAATTCTGCTATTTTCCCAGACTTCCCTGCAGCGTGATGTGTTAATTGAAAGCAGGTAGCTGTTATGTGTGTTTACATTAGCGTGCTGTAGTGTTTTATGGTTAGGGATTACAGCGTGCCGTTTCCATGGATCAGCGATGATGTCTCAGAGGATTTCTCCACCATCATCCGCACGCTTTCCTTCACTCCTACATTTCATTCTTTCCCTATTCCTTGTTTTTTCTCTGGAAGCTCTCACTATGCCGGTGGAGTATTTTCATGTATCCATTTCCTTTAATTCAGTAGCTTTATCAAAGAAACACACCAGCAGGGACTCATTTTCATCAATAATGCAGCTAAAGTGCCTCGATTTTTCCTGAGCGTACACAAATCACCTGTGCTGTCATGTTGCTGCACTCGCCAAGTATGAGTAATAAGCTACTTCAGATCTGCGCATGTGTGTGTGTGTGTTCTGTGCGCTGACCTATATTTAGAGGAAACCGTGAGGCATGCGCTGATTAAATAATTTGGAGAAAGTGAGCACAGACGCACAGAGATGTACAGACTAAACACGGCGTGTTGCTGCTGTCGGGTCGGGAAACATTTGACGCTGCGCAGTCATTCACTGTCAGCTCGTCTACACCTGTTCATACGGAAAATTCAACATGTCAGTATGTCTTTCCTTCTTTAGAAATTTGCAGTGCATCATTTTTTCCTTTCTTTTACTATTAATAGTACTACAAATGGAACTTAAAAAGTATGATAAAAAGTCAAAATTATGACATACTAAATCATAATTGTGAGTTAAAAGTCAAAATTATGAGATATAAAGTCCAAATTATTATTATTATTTTTTAAATTTTTTAATAGGTAATAGTTTAAACGTTTTATGAATTTTAACGCCTTAACTATGAATCGTCAATTTCCATTTTTTGTCATAATTTACTTCATTATTTTAGTTTTAAATATGACTTGTCATTTGTCATAATTACGATTTTTTATATCATAATTGTGACTTTCTCTGATAAATATTACTTAGTATGTAAATATTTTCACTTTTGTCAGAAATGACTTGTCATTATGTCAATTTGTCTGTCATAATTATGACTTTTGTCAATTTAGATTTTATCTCTTAAATATTATTAAGTATGTGAGAATTTTAACTTTTTGTAACTTTTTTGTAATTGTAACTACAGTATTTCATAATTATGACTTAGTATGTCAATTTAGACTGTCATAATTGACTTCTATATCATAATTTTAATTTTTCATCTCTTAAATATTATTTAGTATGACTTTTACGTTATAATTGTGACTTTATCTCATAATTTCAACTTTTTATCTCATTAATATTATTCATGTTATTCATGTCCTAATTATGACTTGGTATGTCATAATTATGACGTCAAAATTTTGCATAAATATTACTATGTAAGAATTTCGACTTTTGTCAAAATGATAACTTTCTTTCATAATAATGACTTTGTTATAATTTTTCATCTCTAAACGCTACTTAGTATGTAAGAATTCTGACTTTTCATGTCATAAATATGACTTTACGTTATAATTTTGACCTCATCTCATAATTTCACTTTTTTTATCTCAAATATTACTTAGTATGTAAATATTTTGACTTTTATGTCATAATTATGACTTAGTATGTAAATGTGTCTTTAAATATCATACTTATGACTTTTATGTAATTTTTTTTTATCTCATAAATATTACTTTAGTATGTAAGAATTTTGACTTGTCAAAATGGTAACTTTCTTTCATGATCATGACTTAGTATGCAAATTTACACTTTATATGTCATAATTATGACTTTTATGTCATAATTCCAAATATTCACAAATATTACTTACTATGTAAGAATTTAGAATTTTCATGTCATAATTATGATTTACCAATTATGATTTTTTTTTCTTATATGGTTGAAATGGTCTTCCAAAATATTATTTAACTATTATAAATATATAATATAATATAATATAATATAATATAATAAATTACTACTACTACAGTATAGGGGTGGGAATCTTTAGGCACTTCACGATCCAATCCGATTCCGATTCTGGGAGTCACGATCCGATTCCAAAACAATTCTTGATCTACATTTTTTCCTAATTAATTCTTCTACTGTGCAAATACATTTTTACAACTTTACATTTTAACCAAAATTGGCGTTTCTATGCTTTTTGTTTATCGTTGGAATCTCTGTGACAGTACTGCCATCTTAAAATTAGGGGTGTGAATTAGGGGCAGTCGTAGCCTAATGGATAGAGAGTCTGACTTGTTACCCAAGGGTTCAAGTCTCAGGTCCGGCAGGGATTGTAGGTGGGAGGAGTGAATATCCAGCACTCTCTCCATCTTCAATACCACGACTGAGGGGAGACCCTTGAGCAAGGCACCGAACTCCCAACAGCTCCCTGGGCGCCGCAGCATAAAAAAAATGCCTGTGAATGTGTGTTCACGGTGTGTGTGTGTGTGTGTGTGTGTGTGTGTGTGTGTGTGTTCACTTCTCACTGCTGTGTGTGTGTACTTGGATGGGTTAAATGCAGAGCACAAATTCCGAGTATGGGTCACCATACTTGGCCACACGTCATGTCCTTTCCTTTCCTTTCTTTTCCTGAATCGGTACTGGTTTCACGATTTGTTTTCGATTATCATGTCAACGATTTGATTCAATTTGATATCACAGTGCATCACATCCTCATTTTTCAATATTACTGCACATGGCTACATTTTCATATAAATTTTATATCAAATTTATTTTGTGCAATATTTATTTTATTTTTTAAATTAAATTACATAAGCAGGCTACTTTTTAAAATAATTACTTATTTAAGTAATTAAGTGTTCTTTAAATATCCAAAAGTTTACCGACAATCATAGTTGTGTTTTTTTCCTTTTTCCTTCAGCATTATTGCCGTTTGATTATTACTGATGAGATCAAAGACAGTGGCAGCTTTAATAGGCTGCATTCACACTAATGCATAGATCTAAGTCGACATATCAAATGTTTTGTCCTGCTCTGAAAACATAACTGACTGTGTTTACATCAGTTTCATATAAAAGTATTCGGAAATGCAAGTGCATTTAACCGCAGCCGCGAACTTCAGGGCCAAGGTTATTATAGTTTTGAAGTTTTAAATTCCTTTTATTTTAATATCGTTTTCAAATTTGAGTTTTAGTTTCAGTTTTAATTAAAGTTTAGCAGAATTAACAGATCACTTCTAGAGCGCAGGCCAAAGAAAGACTTTAACCTTAAGAAAGATTTAACCTTAGTGAGGCAAACGTCTAGCGACACAAAATTAACGCATGCTGAGATTGGTAAAATTATACAAATATACGCCAAAATGAAGCAGTCAAGTGTTTTTACTAAACAAATCTACACACGTTCTGTTTAATGTCATATCTAATGATGTGTGTTGAGATATTTAATATGAAAATAAATGTAGCCTAATTTGGTTATGATGGTTAGATGTCTTTTTTCTTATTTAACCATAATCATGATATTGTAACTGTCGTGTCTTGCTCACTTTTCCGTGAACAACCGCGCATAAATCAGAACTGGGAATAATGAAATTCAATAATAAGGGCAGTCGCATTTAACAGTAGGCTAAAGGTTCATATTTGAATATGTTCTTTTCATTTATGAAGAACTATAAGCGTGTGTATGATGTGATTTAGCCTATTTGTTTGAAAGCCCAGCAGAGTGATCACAAGATGTAGGCAAAAGTTGTGTATTGTTTACAGAAAGGATGGGCATTCTCATCTTTTTTCTGTTAATTATCACGTTGCACTGCGTGTCTGTTTTTCTTCAAAGCACCAACTTAGAATGCCTAATGTTGGTTTGATTGCTTGTGTTACATGAGAAAAAATAATTCTGCCTACCTGATGTAACAGATTTAATGCGGGTGCGATTCGGGTCACGTCTTGCGGTCTTTATGTCAAACGGTACAGGTAGGCAGAACGTCTGGTACAGAATTAAATTAGTGCTGCTGTCGGATAACGGGTCGGGTGTTCTGTCAAGTACTGCTGGTGCACGTTTACCAAACAGGACTCGTGCAGGACTCTGCTTTAAACTGCTTTGCGTCTCTCCGTCAGATAACCTCATGTGCGTGTGATAGTTTTAGTTTTCGTTTACGAAAATAACCTTGTTCAGACAATACATAAAGCGCACGTGAAAGTCTGTTAGTACGCGAACTTCATGCATGTAATATGTACTGCATTCCAAATAGCATAAATGAAAGCACATCTAAAGCAAAATGCTGAAATAACAGCGGGTGGAAGCACACACTGTCCAGCAATCCTAGGCGCTATCCTATGCAATGAATCCTATGCGATTCAGAATCGTTGAAGAGAGAATCGCGATGCATCGGAGAATCGATTTTTTCTCCCACCCCTACTACAGTATCTACTACTACTACTACTACAGTATCATTACTTTTTCTACAAAAACTATTACCAGTACTACTAGATTAAATTACTGTACAACAAATTATTTCTTTTTTCATCCATAATTACTTAATTTACTCTTACTGGTATTACAGCATTACATTACCATATCAAATGTTTCGTTCTGGCTACACTACTTCATGTCACTTGTTTTCTCCTTATCACTTTTTCTATTCTCACTAATATAGTATTAAACTACTTCTAGTACTACCACTACTCATTCTACAGTCCATAGACTGCAGCTTGCTTGCTTTCTTAAGGCTTTGTCATGTTTTCTTATTAACACAGCTCACATATACCCAAACACACCCATAATTCCTGAAGATGCTGTTCACGGCTGAATTGTTTAATTGCATTAATTTCACTGCATCAGCTCACAGATTCTAGGGCGTCACGAACGTCATCCAACAAGGGACCATCCTGCGAGTGTGTGCGCACACCAATACATGAGAAACACACACAGCGCAGTTTCCTGGCCCAGTTTGTGCGGTTTGTTAACGCTCTGAGCTAATGTCGAGTGAGCCGTCGCGCCGTATCTGTAGCAGGAGGAAGAGGAGAGGTCGTTACATAAGCGTCTAGACATCAATGACAGTTCAAAGGATTCATTGCAGCAAAAAGTTAATTAGCCAGTGATTCCATCCCGCGTATTCTCATCAGCTCCTCTCCACCTCTGTCTTTCATCTCGGTGGCTTTTGAAGCACACAGGCCTGTTCCAATACCACACGGGATTGTGGCTCCCGCTTTCCGGTGACACACTTACAGCAGAAGTGCTTTTCAGGCGAGAGATTTGAGACGACGGTGAGCTAAACCTCTGAGCCATTTCAGCGTGTTATTTTATATTTAAGTATTTCAGGAGTTATGTAAGGTAATGAAGACGGGCTTTGGGACTGATTCGTGGTATTAGACAGAAAGAGTCTCTGAAAAAAGATGTTGGTTTAGACTAAAAGGGACAGTTCACCTGAGAATGAACATGTTGTCATTATTTATCTCTTTATTTTTTCCAAACTATGAATGTGTGATTGTTTTTACACATTAAATTGAACAAAAGTGATAGTGTCGACATTTATAATGTTTCAAAATATGAAGCAACACAACTGTTTTTAACATTGATAATCAGAAATGTTTCTTGAGCAGCAAATCAGCATATTAGAATGATTTCTGAAGTGACACTGAATACTGGAGTAATGATGCTGAAAATTCAGCTTTAATCACAGGAATAAATTACATTTTAACATATATTCAAAAAGAAAACACATTTTAAATTGTAAAAATATTTCACAATTTTACTGTTTTCATTGTATTTTTGGTCAAATAAATGCAGCTTTAGTGACTATAGACATAAAAAAAATCTTACCGACCCTAAACTTTTGAATTGTAATGCAAATAAAATAAACAAACAAATAAACAACCGTTTTCATTTTGGATGTCACTGACATCACTGAAGATTTTCAGTAGCTTTTTGGAGCCTGAAAGATATGAAAATATCATGAAGATTCATCAACATTTCTCTGATTGAGAAAAAATAGCAGTTTTGAGGCAACATGAAGATGTTGAGTGCTGTAAATAATGACAGTTTTCAGTTTTGGGTGAACTATCCCTTTAAATCTAAACTGACAGATATTTGTACTATTATGCCCTCATTTAGTTCTTCTTAAAATGTTTTATATCTAAAGAAATGGAGAGTACTTGTGACAAAATGACTTCATTTGCTGAGATACCAAAGTGTCAATGAAAAATCTAAGATCTCAATATGAACTCACATGAAACATTTCTCACCAAACAATCTGAGCTGGTAACCAAATTCATTTTATATATCCACACTCTTACTGTAAGTCAACAAATGAATTTTTGAAGAAACTCCAATAAATAAAACACTACTGAGAGCTCCATTAAGCCTCCTGAGCTATCTAAGGACCAACCTTCGAGCAGTAAAATGTCCCTCCGGTAGCTCTGTGTGGACTCTGTGAGACATCTTTGTGAAGGTCAGTGAAAACTCAACCTGGAAACATCTGCACGGCCATCTGGCAGACACCTCCTCACCTCTCCAAAGACATCTGCTGCTCCGGGAGCCACGGCAACTTTCCCATGAGCTGCCCAGGGTCCTGAACTCAACATAGGAGTCTGTGTTACTGCCTGCTTGGAAACTAATGCTTCCTGCAGGAGGATAACGGGCCAGGTGCTGGTCGCTCACAATGGATATATGCCCTTCAGAATTACACAGGATCTGAGGATCAAATTCACACAACTTTACGTGTTTTTACCTGTGAATCACTGAGAGACTCCTCAAGTATTCATGTTCACTGGTTACATGCCATATTCTAAAAAACTGGCCAAAATATATTTTAAATATATGCTAAATATATGTTAAATGAAGCTCAAGTATAAGTTGGGTGAAGCTCAATAATATATATTTTTGAAATTGAAAATATATTTAGTTTTAACCTTCTTATATCAAAATATTTCAAAATGAATTTTAATACATTTCAAATCCTACAGTATTTATTTATTAAAATATATGTATATATTTTTTAAATATATATTTAAAAAATATACAAAAAAAAATACTCCAAAACAATGTTGGTAGAAATATATTTACATAAATATATTTTCTAATAATATTGTTTTAGAGCATTTTTAAGAGCATACCAAAATGTATTTGGAGCATACCAAAATATTTTTTGAAGCATGCCTAAATATGTATTTTATAAGATGTATTTTAGGGGCAATAAAATACATTTCCGATCTTATACTGTAAGATTGTATTTATTTATTTTCAAAAATGCAAATTTAAAATTATTTAAAATATATTTTTTGCCATATGGGTTGTGGGTCTTTTACACTTGACGTGGGTCCAAGAAAGCCAGATATGTATTTTCATATGATTTGGTTGCATTTTTCACATGAAATTATAGTTAATGCACATATTGTATGTTCACTTTCTTTGTGCACACATGCATTATCGTTGATTGTGCATTATATTCGACTGTGTGGTTTACAACGAAGCTCCACACCTATACTCCATCTGAGGCGATGGTTCAAAACACTCAATTGCTCAAAGTATGAGGAATAATAAAAGAAATGCTTGACTCAGCAAACACCACTAAATATTTCAGCATTTATCTTTTGAAACTATTTCAATCTCAAAGCATCAAAACACATGCTAAAATCCAAAGACATCAGAGGCTTTGCGAAATCTTCTGAAACAAGGCTCCTCCTGTGAGAATGGGCTGCAAAACAATATATTTCACAGATCTGGAGATGAATGGAGCCGAATGAATGATCTACTGTACAAAATCACACTGTTAAACACTAAATTAAACCTGGAAAGTAGATTGTCCGCTGCAGAACTCTGTTTTATTGTTACTCGAGCAATACTGCAAATTCACAAAACATTTTCAAGAAATGCTTTGTTGTTTTTTCATATTCTCTCTGAGAGAGAGATGAGGGGGGAAGCTCTAAGCCGATTAAAAGCTGTAAATAGGCTTAAACATTGACACAACTGAGAGCCCAAACAAATATGCCCCTTTATTTCTCAGCAGGACTCAAACGGAGGATTGCGAAAGCCTGAACGTACAAACCCTTTTCCCTCTTTGCTACTAAGTCCCCCCACCCCCTTTCTTTTTTTCCCTTGAACAGATAAACAGACTTTGTTCTATCCCCGGGTTATATTTTTTCTAATATGCTAAGCAGGTGTCCTACAAACAGAAGCGTCTCGCAGGTGGAGTGGTAGTTTACACCTTCATCATGTTGGGTGTGTTTTGTTTGCTCAGAGAGCAGTCAGATGGGACCGGCGCGAACGCGAGGGCTTTTTATCTTTGTTTGTTTTTAAAAGCGATGACAGAGACGTCAGTGAATGCAGCCGCAGCAGAGCGTGTGTGTGTGTGTGTGTGTGTGTGTGTGTGTGTGTGTGTGTTGCAGCTAAATGAAAGCGCTACCCCATTTAACCCACATCAACACACTTTTGACTTGACAGGTAGAGAGAAAGGCATGATAAAGTTAACTTTAGCATCAAGAGAACAGCGCTAACACATGCACTGATCACTAAATACAGTGGCCGTGTGGTGTAGTGATTTTACTACAGTTTGTATTAGGAACTATATTTTTTACATCTTACGAGTGCTAGCTCATACAAAATCACCGTTATGATGCTGGACTGTTTTGGGTGGTTTCTAGGGTGTTGCTAAGAAGTTGTGAGGATGTTGTTGGTGGTATCTTGGGTGTTGCTAGGACACTGTGAGTGGTTTCTAGGGTGTTATTAAGTACTGTAGTTGCAAGGATGCTGTGAGTGATTTCTAGGGCACTGTTAAGTGGTTGTGAGGTGTTGAGGATGGTTTCTGGGGCATTGCTAGGATGCTGTGTGTGATTTCTAGGGTTTGTTACATTTTTTTGCAAGGGTGTTATGGGTGATTTTGAAGGTGTTGCTAGGATGATGTGAGTGGTTTCTAGGGCATTGCTAGGTGGTTGCTAGGGGTTTGGGGGTGGTTTCTAGGTTATTGTTAAGTGGTTTTCTAGGGTGGTGTGGGTGGTTTCTAGGGTGTTGCTAGGACACTGTGTGTGACTTCTAGGGTTTGTTACTTTTTTGCAAAGGTGTTATGGGTGATTTCTATAGCACCATTAAGAGGCTGTAAGGTGTTGTGGGTGTTTCTAGGATGCTGTGAGTGGTTTCTAGGGCATTACTAGGTGGTTGCTAGGAGTTTGTGGGTGGTTTCTAGATTATTTTTAAGTGGTTTCTATGGTGTTGCTAGGATGATGTGATTTCTAGGGTGTTGGTAAGTGGTTGTGAGGTGTTGTGGATGGTTTCTAGGGTGTTTCTAGGATGCTGTAAGTGATTTCTAGTGCATTGTTATGGTTTTTGATATGGTGTTATGGGTTATTTCTATGGCATCATTAAGTGGTTGTGAGTATGCTGCACATGATTTCTATGGTGTTGTTAAGTGGTTGTGAGGTGTTGTGGTTGGTTTCTACGGTGTTGCTAGGATGCAGGGAGTGATTTCTAGGGTGCTTTTTAAGTGGTTGTGAGGTGTTGTGGGTGGTTTCTAGGGTGTTGTTAGGATGCTGTGAGTAGTTTCTAGGATGTTGCTAGGATGCTGTGTGGTTTTTAGGGTGTTGTTAAGTGGTTTCTAGGATGCTGTGCATGATCTCTAGGGTGTAAATTTGTTGCGATAGGTGTTGTGGGTGGTTTCTAGGGTGTTGCTAGGTAGTTGTGGGTGATTGCCAGGGCATTGTTATGTGGTTACTGATGTGTTCAGGGTGTTTTGCACAAAAGTATATTTGGCCTTTAAGCAGCTCATCCAATCAGATTCAGAAGCAGATCTATCCGTTTTGTAATGTATATTAAAAAAATGCTTGTTTCTTTTTCTATTTTGGAATAACAAAATATACCTGTAGTTCAACTGTTGACAGGACTGCAAATTCATCCCCAAACACACACACACACACACACACACACACACACACCAGCGTCAGTGGAGCCTGAATGTTCTCTCTACGCTGCAAACCCCTCAGATGAAATCAAATCAGCCCGGCTGAGCTCAGGACACACAGGAGAGTCTAGATTTACCTGCTAATGCACACAACAACAAACACAGCTCTGAGAAGGTCATTAATGCTGAGCGACACTTTATTTCAGAGTTCACCAAGGTGAATATTTCAGCTGGTTACAACAACCCCTTAACCCCTTAAGTTAAGGAAAATCCCTACAAAACTAACAAACTAGTCCAGGTCCTTCAGTTCTGGTACTGAAGGTAGATGAGAAATTACAGTAACAGACAGAAACAGAAGCAGACCCACATCTCTATGGTTACTGAAAACACTCATTTCATAGGATCAGCACATGTCAAGAGGCTTTTAAAGTAAGCTAGTACGTAGTTATCAAAACCTTTATATCTAAAGCATTTAGAGGTGCATTTTATTATTTATTATCATTCATCACCATCATTATTTATATAAACTAGGCCGGTCCAGCACAATCATGTTTTAAAGCAAGAAAACTATCAAAAGTTATAGGCTCTTTAAAATATAACTTATAATGTCTCTTTTTCTTGTTACCAGCCTTGAAAAATCTAATATAAAATTGGGTTGGTGATCAACTCTGCCACTCCTGTTGCCAAAAGGAAGCAGTGAAGTGTCAGTACTGACGGCATCCGTGTTTCCTATCACACAGCAGAAGTGAAGACAGATGAAATCCAGTGGCATAATGTTGGCCAGATCCCATCACAGCAGGAGAATATTACAGACAGAAGGCTGGAGAAGTCAGAACAGAAGGGCTGAGACACATGCACTTACAGCGCCTCATCTATAACTCAGATCTATGAGCCGTCGAACAGAACGACAGCTACACCTTGCCGTACAAAAGATGAGTAATACTCATCTCCTCACCGGATGCTGCTGAATTACACTATGCGAGTGTTGTTGTTGGTTTACAGTAGGTTTTATGAAGGTAAATTTAAGACCAAGTACAAACAATTTAAGGAATATATTGAATGGAACTCAATATGTTTAAATGGTCTCTAAATGTAAATATCTTGTATTAGTTTGAAAATACTACTTCTGACAGATCTTCTTTACTTTTTGATTCTTTTTACAAAGAAAAAAAAAAAGCTTAACTGGAATATGGAAATAACTGTTTACTGTACCTTCTGATCAAAAGCGAAGCTTTTCATCAGTATTTTTGTCTTGTTTTCAAGTGCAAACATCTAAAGATTTTTAAATCAAGATATATTTACTTGAGAAGCAAATAGACATAAAATAAAAAGTCTTGTTTTCTAAGAAATTGATCAAAATGAAGTGAGTTTATGATTAAAGCAAGACCAAATCTCTGCCAATTGGCTCAAAAATCACTTAATTCAAAGCAAAAACACATTTTCATTCCCATTGACATATTTGTTCGTGTTTGAAGCATAAAGTCACTTAATTAATTAATAAAACCACGAATAAATATATGAACTACTGACAGAAAGGATCCTTATTGTTGAGTCACAGTGATTGCTGTGTGCTCTGCATGTTAAAATTTAACACAGCACCATGTATAATGCAACACACAAGTCAGCAGTAAGCAGGCTAACATACATGATGCAATGCAATGAAAGCAATAAAAAAGTACATAAATTGACAGTAACTTCATCACAGTGAGATCCCTGCTATATTTCTTTTTTAATACATGTTCACAGTTTACATTTATTCAGTTCACGTTATTCTAAAGAAAAAATAAATGTTTGTTATAACGATAATAATTTACTCTGCCTTTGGAATGATTTTCCTCTCACCCAAGGCTTCATGGAGAGGGAAATTGTTTTTGACTACCATTGCAGGTCATGCAGCCTTTCTGCCTTTAATTACATTAAATAAAATGTAATGTTACACTACAGTAATATTGTGAAATATTATTGCAATTTAAAACAACTGTTTTCTATTGTAATATATTGTAAAATGTAATTTATTCCTGTGATGCAATGCTGAATTTTCAGCATCATTACTTAGAAATCATTCTAATATGCTGATCTGCTGCTCAATTATTAAGCGTTTACTTGAAATCAAAAATCTTTTGTAACACTATGTCTTTACTCTCACTTTTGATCAATTTAATGCATCCTTGCTGTATAAAAGTATTAATTTGTTTAAAAAAATCTCACACACCCCAAACAGTAGTGTAAAATCTTTGCAATTTAATGTTATCTATCACAAGGTTGCAAGGTTAAAAACAACCAGCGATAAATCTATAAAATCATGGTCTGTGTTCAGAGAAGCAGGCTAGAACTGTTCGACTGAATTACACAGCGATGGCCTTTCCATTAAGATGGTATTGGTTTCTTGAAAGAGCAAGCAATAACCAGTCTAAACCCACATTTACGTTTCAGTCAGCTAGTTCTGTCCAATTCAATACATCACGAGCCAATTAACTTAAAAAGCTATCACAAAATCTATGATGCAGACCGTAATACAATCATAATGTACAATTAGCCACGGTTTGCATCATTAACAGAACGTAGTATGGCAAATCTTTCCATGCGAATAAAAAAGCTAACGTTCAATCTAGTGACCCTTAAAGAGTGGAACAAAATGTCAGAGTTTAACAAGCGTATAACAAATATCCGTCCTCATTTGTGTGTGCTGTGATTATGAGATTTTAATGGTGCTTCTTCAGCATGACCCCGAATGACACGATAGACCTGAAGTGACCAGACATCTGGATGGAAGTTTTTCACAATAATTAGCCTTAACTTACATTTGCTTTTGCATTGCTATAAATAAAGAGTACATGGACATTGCAGTGTTTTGTGCTTTTTATGAAACTAGCAGCAGGGCAATGTGTAGTTCACCCAAAAGACAACATACAGTTATCATTTACTCACCCAAATTCTTCTTGCTTCTGTGGATCATAATGTTTTTTTTTTCATACAGTTAAAGTCAATGCGCTCCAATGTTGTTGGACGTCAACATTGTGTTGTGATGTATTAACTGTGGTTACAATTATTCATGAGATTGCACAATGCATTATAGAGTGCAAGGCATAATTAATGCATTAAAACTACTTTTATAATGCATTATACATAAAGGCTTTAAGTAAAGTGTTACTGAACTCTCTTTAACTAGGTTATGCATTTATTTGAACCACTAAAAGAACAGTAACCATTACACTAAGAGTGATAAGTTGAAAACATCCATTGCATATGTGCATAAATATGCAAATGAGAATATTTTATATATATATATATATATATCTTACCCAAACTTGAGTCTATAAAGGACTAGGAGTGACAAAAAATAACCAACAAAAAAACAACAAAAATGTAAAAATTACATAATTTAATTCATGCTTTAATATGCAGTTAAAGAAAATCTTAAAATAAATGAATAATTTTTAAACTGAAAAATAAAAACAAAAACTTGATATTAAACTGTTATTTAATTCATGTTTTAAAATAATACAAATGTATTTTTTAAATAACAGTTAAATAAAGCAATAAAATAGTAAGCTAATTAATTATTTTAAATGGCATTTTAGAAATGTATTTGGCTGTTTGTTTATTTATTTATTTTTGCTTAGCCAGTTGCTTTTCTTCCAATTTTCCATTTGCTTTTTTTTTTTTTGCTTGTTATTTTGCCAAAAGCTTTCTTTATCTATTTGTCAAATGAGCTAAAAATGCCATTGGACAGTTCACTCATGGGGGCAACCAATCAGCTTTCGACCAAGCCACTCCCTCTCAAAGGTGCTAAAGTATGCAATTGATAACTGATTTCTTCATTCCATTTTTAGATATCACTCCCAGTCCATCCATCAGAGCATGTGTAGTACCCATAATTGTCATTTGATCAACCTACGCGGATCACACTTGGTCGAGTCCATCGTGTCTTTCCTTTCCTTTTCTCTCTGTATCGTCTCTGGAGCCGCAGAAACCTGCATCACTCGTCCCAACAAAGCACTCGCTAAAATATGAATCACAAGGAACATGGATAAAAGAAAAATGTAGGATTTGAAAAAGAGAACACACCATGCTGACATTTTGATGAGGGTTTTCAAGGTGCCTATTTAGCATTCTAAGACGATTACTATTTCTGTGGCGCAGAGGAGTTTCGGAATGGCTCCCAAACGCACAGTAAAACTCGGTAATGTCTCTCCCCTTCTCTGGTATCCATTTTCCCCTGTTCTCCTCACATCTATTACTGCTTCTCCCCAAAAAAAACCCATTACCAGCTCACGGACAGCTGTGATAGGTGGCCCTATTTTCCTCTGTATACCTCGGGGATCCATAGCGCGAGTCCTGCGCGGGCCGACGAGCGCAGGAGCACGTCCTGTATTGGCCGAGAGCAGGCCGAAGGCACGTCTCTGAGAGCGCACAGCCCATTTGCTTTGAGTGTAGATCAATAGCTAAGAAAATGAAGGTTTTCTTTATTACAGCCATAATGTGTCAGGTCATCTGTTTGGTGACTCCGCTAATGACTGAAGCCGGACCTCTCGGCTCATATCATCTCTAAACGCCATCCATCACGCGGGCCAAACCAGACACGCACCGCTGCCCACGTGCAAACCCATCTACAGGAGATGGACAATGACCTGTCAATGGAATCAATTAATAAGTGGACAAATGATCATGTAGAAAATGTATCTGAGGGTCAGCGTGTTATTACTGTTACTGTTACTGTTGCTCATGCTAAGCGTTAGTGATATGAACAAATGCTGAGTGGGCTCTTTTGAGTTGAACCAATTAGCAACAAGGCAAACACTACATTTACTCTCGAAAATATAAAAATCTACTTCATGCTTATGCCACACAAAGATAAACAATGACATGACAGGAAATGTTAAGGAAGTGTTGATTGGTAAAAAATAAATAAATAAATAAATAAATCTTTACATTTTTTATAAATAATTCTAAAAATATATAGAACAAATTTATAGAAAAGTTGAAACAGAAAAACTAGGAATCAGAGTTCAGTGTTCATCCTAAAATGTATTCCTTTCTTAAATTGGCTGCTTGTTCATTTCAACGTTGTACTTAGAAAATAAAATTTGTACACCTGATTTTTACCTCATACATACATAGCAAACTCAGTAAAATCATTGCAGTAAGTAAATATACAGTACAGGAATATAGTAATCATACATTTTTCACTCTTTTTTATTGCACTTGTTAAAATTACTTGTTAATACTATCATACTCAATTTGCACTAAAGTTATTTTACTTATTTTGCACCACTTTGGAAATATAAATATACAGTTTTTGTCATGCAAAAATTGAGAAATAAGAGCAAGAATGACAGAAAGTGAGATAAAGAGGGAAAGAAGACAGGTGCATAAGTACAGTGATTAAAATGTATTGTGAGCTCGCTGAACTGGACATAAATGATGTAGCAGCCAGTCAGATGGAGTGAACTTCAAAGAGAGACAGAAGGAGAGAGGGAGAGAGGGAGAGAGGGATGGGGGTTGGGTTTTCATGGAGAGACTCATTTAGCATCATTCTCTCAGAGCTTTGAGGGACAGGACTCAACTGGTTTCCCATATCACACCCAACCACTTTAATAACAGCAGAAAATGAAACACATGAGAAAGTGAAAGAGAACAGAGAGCACTGCTCTGTTCTGAAAGCCAGGGTGCAGCCTACATAGACAGCATTTCAATGCATCATAGATATTAAGACTGTGCAGAAAGGTATGCAGCAAAATGATGCTGCCTTCTAAGTGCATTCTATTGGTCAAATTTGAGGCAGCATCATTTATGGAGGAGTTAATCCCAGAACGCATTGTGTAAAAATCCATTCAAGATTGCATATGAGAGAAATGTTGATTATAATAAATATACTTTAATTTGCACTCAATGACAAAAAAATAAAAATAATAATAATAGATAATAAAAAAGGTTAAATACTGTGGTTTAGTCAATTAATAAGTAGCCTACATAATAATAAATAAATAAAATGCAGATTTGTGGAAAAATAAATCATAATTGTTAGATAAAAAGTAACAATTACCTTTTTATTTTTTTATTCTGTGGCCAAAAACAAACAAAAAACACAACTGTGAGATGTAAACTCAAAATTTACAAAAAAAAGATCAGAATTGAAAGATATAGACTCAGTATTTTGACATTTTCCTCACAATTCTCAAGTTTTTTCTCTGAATTCTGAGTTTCTGAGTTCATTTTTGCAATTCTATTTTTATGTTTCCCACATGAAATAATAAATAAAAAAGGTAATTGAGACTTTTTCATCCCACAATTCAATGGAAGCTTTTTTCCAATACGGAATTTTAATTTATCTCACTTTTTTTCTCTCAATTCCGAGTCATAAATTCACAATTGTCAGTTAACATATCGCAATTCTGAGAAAAAAAAAAATTAATTGTGAGATATAAACTAAAAACTGTGAGAAATTAAGAATTGCGAGAAAGCCTATAAACTCGCAATTACGGGAAATAGTCGCAATTCTGAGAAAAACGTCAGAATTGCGAGATATAAACTTGGAATTCAGACTTTTTTTTTATAAATTTATATATCTCACAATTCTGACATTTTTCTCACAATTGCTAGTTTATTTCTCATAATTGTGAGTTTATAGGCTTTTCTTTTTTTTTTTTTAGGCAATTCTGTTACAATTTCTCACAGTTTTTAGTTTATATCTCGCAATTCCAACTTTTTTTTCCTCTTTTTACTTTTTACTTTTTTCTTTTTTATTCTGTGGAAAGATGGTCCTCCATACTAACGTCACACTCTATTGGAATTGACTGTGAGTCAATTATGCGTATGTAGAGTGTCCAAATTAGTCACTGAAGAGCTTTTATTTCAGTTAGGATGCTGTCTATGTCGGCAGTAGAGAGAAAGGCAGCTCACTAGAGCTAATCTGTGGAAACACACAGTCTTTCCTTCTCTGTTTCTGTTCTTTTCGCTCCATCTGTCTGTCTCTCAGTGGTATCAATCCTAAAGACAGCCCAGAGAATCAGGACGGCGCTCAGAAACGACAGGCAGAAAGGGTGAGGGGAGATAAGGGCTCTCCAAAACTAGGGCATAAAATCAAACATTGGGCCACGGCCAGCCAGAAAGAGAGAGAGAGAGAGAGAGACATAATAACATCTCCCTTTGATGTAGCTGCTGTATGAAAGAACACACACACACACACACACACAGTGACTGCATCACTCAGAGCTCATCTCACACTCCTCCCTGTCAAACTCTCTCTCACTCTTCTGTTATTCTCACCCTGCTGAGGAAAAAGACAAGACACCAGCTCACTATTTTACCCATCCGTTAGTCTGTCTCACTTTTTAGTTCTACAGTATTCGGTTATATGCTGTGCTGTTACTCTGTGGTTTTATTCTATTGTAAATGGTTTATTTGGCTCTTTTATTTTCTATAAAGTTGTATTCCATTCCAAATGGTTGTATTCCTTTGTATATTTTTGTATATTTTTTAGAGTTACCTTTTATACTATGCAGTTCTATTTTGTGCTATTTTATTTTATATGGTTCTATGTTTTATTTATGGTTTTATTATATTCTACTTTGTTGTTATTTTTAATTCTATCCAAGTATACACTACCATTCAAAATAAAGATTTTTTTAACAGAATTTATTACTTTTATTCAGCAAGGATGCATTCAATTTGTCAAAAGTAGTAGTAAAGATATTTATAATGTTACAAAAGATTTTTCAAATAATTTCAAATAAATGCTGCTTTTTTGAACTTTTTCATCAAAGAATCGTGACAATATATCACAGTTTCTACAAAATATGAAGCAGCACAACTGTTTTCAACATTAATAAACATAATAATAAATTCTTAAATTCTTGAGCAGCAAATCAGCATATTAGAATGATTTCGGAAGGAACATGTTACACTGAAGACTGGAGTAATGATATTGTAATATTATGTAATATTGTAATAATATTTCAAATTTTTAGTGTTTTAACTGTATTTTTGATTAAACAAATGCAGCCTTGGTGAGCAGGAGAGACTTACTTGAAAAAAAAAGAAAAAAAAATACTAAATCCCAAACTTTTGAATGGTATTCTATTGTTATAAATGCATCTATTCTATGTTGTTCTACACTGTTTCATTTTAGATAGTCATAGTTAAAACAGTTCTACCACATTCTACAATTCTATTTCATAATATTCTATCCTAAATAAAATATTCTATACACTTCTATTTCAAAATGGCTGTTTTATTTTTTTGTACACTCTAAAAAATGCTGGGTTAAATACAACCCAGCACTGGGTAAAATATGGACAAACCCAGCGACTGGGTTGTTTTCAACCAACAGTTGGGTTAAATGTTTTACCCAACCTTCTGGGTAGTAACCCAACCACTGGGTCAAAACCGGAAATAGAATTGTAGAATGCGGTAGAACTGTTTTAACTATGACTATCTAAAATGAAACAGTGTAGAACAACATAGAATAGATGCATTTATACCAACAGAATACCATATTCCATATTTTACGCAGCCCAGTATTTTTAGAGTGTATCCTTTTCTTCCTGTTTCTAAAATGTAACATGACACTTTTGTTATTGAAATATTTATTACAAAGTTAAAACTGCAAAAACGTTCGGATCCATAACCATATAATGAGAAGAACCAATTGCGAAGCAGATATCAATATCACTCTCTGTACAACTGCATCATGTTTTGAACCATACTACTGTACATGACCTCCACTTGGGCTGTTATCATGTAAATCTGTCCTCCAGGCCTGCTGGACTGAATGAGATCTCTAAACCCTGAGCTCAGCAAATGAGTTCGCTTCATTATAACAGAGAGTTGCCAGATTGGAACAACAGCACTTTTACTGTAGTCTCAATGAGGCACGAGCTGATGATAAGAGCGTTACACAAACACATGCACGCAGACACACAATCATACATCACCTAGATAATTGCATATAGGAAACAGAGCGAGCCCCACCCATCCACAATGAGTAGATCCATTACGCTGCTCATCAATACTCCAGTACGCTTTATCACTGCACAGAGACAAATAGAGCTTCGTGATGAATGAGACGTTCGGTTAACGATCAGGTTGAGATGGTAAAGGTCAAATCTTTATGAGGAATTCTTATGATAGCAGAGCAGGAGGTGCACATGACATTTAACTACCAGAAAAGGCACTTAGGTTGCATCTCCATTCACGTACTATATGCCCCAAAACAGTGAAAACAGTAAGCCAAAATTCTCCTGTACTATTTTTGGGCTAGTATTACACACAATCCCTTGTACTAGAAAGAGGAGAGGGAACTGAAGCTGCCACAGCAGTCTTTAAATGCATTATACAAAATGAATACATTTAGCTACATGCAAATGCAAACAGTATGTGACAATGGAATGGGATCATGATGCAATTTTACCACATTTCTGTAACATTACACTGCTATTAGAACATACCGCAAATGATGTACTTTCCTTCCGTCAGCACAGTGCATAATATCAGTGTGTTTAGTGTTTCATGCTGCCATAGCAACTATAGGAAAAATACTGTAACATAAAGCATATACAGCCTCATTGCTTTTATAAAATGGCCACAAGAGCAATTTGTCAAGATACGAGTTTTTAATACAAAGTTGAAGTTAATAATTCAATTAACAATAAACAATTCTTGTTGTAAAGGGCTCTCACATTTTTCAATTTCTCCATGATTTTCTAGTCATTCATGATAAAAAATAATAATTATAGTGATTTTGGTGCTGAAACAGATTATATCCGGCATAGTTTTGTTTGGCATCACATCTGATTGCAAAGGCAAAGCATGTCAATGCTAACCACAATTGTGTATCATTCAGAATTGAACTTTGAGAATAACATTTTAATTGAATTTGAATTCAGCAAGCAAAATTGCAATTCAAATTTTAATGTGAGGAAGAAAACTTAAAATTATTTTAAAAAAATTAAAGAAATTCATAGAACTGTCATTGTAAACAAAAATGATAGATAGATAGATAGATAGATAGATAGATAGATAGATAGATAAGGCTGAATGTCAAACACATAAATGTTAAAACGCTATCAGTGAGATGTTATTTTGGGTGCAGTGCAGGTGCTGATCGAGTAAATGTCATTTCCCGGCACAGTAGATCAGTATCGAGCTGCTAATTGACCCTTTGTTAATTACAAATAATTAGTTTAAGCTAATCTGATAGCGGTCCTTCATCAGTGGTGTTCTGACACTGCTATTGTTATTGACAGGAGCTTCCCTTCTGCCCTGGACTGCCCACCGATCTGCAAATATCAGTGACATCAGCCAGTGAAGACACTGTGTGGAGTGTTTGTAACTAAAGTTAAATCTGAGCAGATGAAGAACTACCAGAGGGCAACTGCGTGATCAACATTCTCTAATAGTCTTGTAGCATCAATAGTGAAAGTCATTTACACACCCATGAAGGGCAAGATTAAAGAATGCAAGAAAGGGAAGAGAGTAAGCAATGTAACAATTACAAAGACCTTAGTGAAGAATACAGTAGGAAAACAAGGGCCATTCAAAACAGAATTAAGAATGATTTTCCTAAACTTGAAGTGCATTTCAATTAAAGAAGCAAATAGGATGCAGAATTGCAATTTAAATTTGAATGTAAGGAACTAAACTAAAATTATTTGAAAATTCAAAGAAATTCATATGCGTTTAACTGTCATTTTTAACTAGAAAAGATCAGTTTGTCAAGAATATCTTTGAATGTTTTAAATAGAATGATAGAATGAGTGATAGAAGATTAGAATGATAAAACAATAGAATGATAGAGTGATGATACAGTGATAAAAAGGTAGAAAAATAGAACAACAGATAGATAGATAGATAGAACGATTGAGTGATTGAACGATAGAGTGATAGAACAATAGAATGTTAGAACGACAGAATGATAAAATGATAGAACAATAGAATGACAGATAGAACAATAGATAGAACAACAAACAATTCAGGGTGGAATAGCTCTTCATTTCCCAGAATGCATCACCTGTGTTGAATTTCTTTAAATTAAAAATCAAATTCACACTTATGAATTGAAAACAAGCCAATTTTTGCACAACCCTGATGCAAATTACACTAGTTACACTACTACACTATATCAAAAAAAAAAAAAGAAAAAGAGCATTGCTTAAAGCGTTTAGATTGTTTTGGGTTAGTTCAAGTCCCTAACCCCTGGTATGAGCAGCAGTAATAGCTAGCGATGGCCAGCCTAGCATACAGCACTAATGAAGAGCTCACCGCATGATCAGCACATAAGCTGCATTCAAACACAAGACAGTTTCTCTCGCAAATGACTTTTGTTTTTTTAGCTTATTCCTCCTCAGACGTCCAAAGAATGAGACATCAAATCAGGACACAAAAGATCTCTCTAAACGCTGGCGCATTTGGCCTGTCAGAGCTCAGATTTGGAGAGCCATAAGCCGAGAAAGCTCTTTTGTTTGGGGCGCTAAAAGCATTTCGGTATTTTAGACACATCCCTCTATTTTCTGCGTCGGAGTGGGCGGCAGGCGGGGGATAAACACCGTTTATGACAGAGAAGAGTGAATTTGGCCTTGTGACAGAATGCTCTCGCCACAGGTTTTTTGTCCATCCGAACCATTACGAAAGACATGGGCTGTTTGCTCTGAAAGATGGCGAGCTATGGCTCTAAATTTGATTTTTTTTTTTCTCATTCAATGGGAATGAAGCTTTTACTTTCTCCCGTGTGTATTGCTGTGCTCATGAATGGTGACAATAACCTAGTCAATTGCTTTGCTCTGTACTGTCCACAAAAATATGAAGCAGCACAACTGTTTTCAACATTGATAATAACCAGAAATGTTTCTTGAGCAGCAAATCAGCATATTAGAATGATTTCTGAAGGATCATGTGATGCTGAAGACTAGAGTAATGATGCTGAAAATTGAGCTTTGAATCACAAAAATAAAGAAAACTTTAAAATATACTGCAATAGAAAAACAGTTATTTTACATTGTAATAATATTTCCAAATATTACTGTTTTTACTGTATTTTTAATCAAATAAATGCAGCCTTTCTTCCTTTAAAGACACTATTCTTGCCTGTTATTGTGTGTGTACACATGGTTATATAGCTTAAATAATATGGTAAACAAGGTCAACATGTAGCTACTTATTTCAAGGTGAAAATAAATACGTATCGTTTACAAGTATTGTTTATTTAAGAGTTTATTAAACTGATTAAAAAAAACAAAGGATAATTGTGGGTTTTTATCTCACAATTCTACCTTTTTTATCAGAATTGCGAGATATAAACTCACAATTGCAAGTTATAAAGTCAGAATTGCAGGATATAAACTCACAATTGCAATAAATAAGGTTTATATCTTGCAATTCCAACTTTTTTTCTTGCAATTGCGAATTTTACATCTCACAAATATGACGTTTTTTGCAATTGCAAGCTTATATTTCACAATTCTGACTTCTTAGAATTGTGAGACATAAACTCACAGTTGTGAGTTATTAAGTCAGAATTGCAAGATATAAACTCGCAATTCTGAGAAAAAAGTCAGAATTGCGAGTTTATATCAAGCAATTCTGACTTCATAACACGCAACTTTCCCTCTCACAGTTCTGACTTTTTTCTCATAATTGCGATATTATATCACACAAAAAAGTGTGAATTGCAAGATGTAAACTCGCAAATGCAATAAAAAAGCAGAATTGTGATTATTTTTTATTCAGTGGTGGAAACGGGCTTCCATAGAAATATATTATTATAAATAATAAATAAATAGCATGACCTGCTTTTCAACATCCAATCCAATACCAATGGATAGAATCAAGTCCCGCCCTACATTACATTATTATTACAATATTCTGTTTCACACACAAGACACACACACACACACACACACACTACAGATGCAAATGCATGATGCCATGACGTGTCAGTGAGACTGAGATCTCTGTCTTGTGTCAGCCCAGAAATGTCATATCACATAGAAAACGTACCACGCTTATTCCAGTAAAGTGTCAGCTCCTCTCTGTTTGTGGTCATGCATTTTTACACATGCGGATACATGACACGTCCGTTTGCCTGTGACCTCCTGACAAACACACAGAAAAGCTTCAAAAACACAGAGAGAGAGAGAGAGAGAGCATTGGCAAAAGCCTCTACTATTTTATTGATTGTGCGTTCAAGCCCGCCTCACTGCAGCTTGTATATTTAAGAAAATCAGGCTGAGTGCGGGGGCTCCTGGGCCCCCCGTCACAGCGGCGGATCGAATGACTATTTCATTTACAGTCTTATGCTAATGCACTTGGCAGGAGCAGGATGAGGTCTGTGCGCACATCTGCACTCAATAACCCAATCAGTTTAACCAAAATTAATACCCACAACAGACAGACTAACAGCAGAGAGAAATGCTGATGGGAGCGACACACTGAATGCGTTCAAAAACAGCTAAAATGAAAAAAAAAAAAAAAAAAAACGGTGTTATTTTGTTTTATAGTAAAAAATATCTTTGAAACAACATACGCTACCTTTCAAATAACATTTTTTGAAAGATAAACATTTTTTGAAAGATATTAATATTAATATTTTCAACAAGGATGCATTAAATTGATCAATAGTGACAGTAAAGACATTTATAATGTTACAAAAAAAATCTATTTCTAATAAATGTGGTCCTTTTGAACTTTCTATTAATCTAAGAATCCTGAAAAATTAAATAAAGCATGTTTTGCAAAAAAATACGAAGCAGCACAGTTTTCAACATTAGTAATATGAGAAATGTTTCTTGAGCAGCAAATCAGCATATTAGAATGATTTCTGAAGGACCATGTGACACTGAAGACTGGAGTAATGATGCTGAAAATTCAGCTTTGCATCACAGGAATAAATTACATTTTACAATATATTACAATAGAAAATAGTTATTTGAAATGGTAATAATATTTCACAATATTACTGTTTTATTGATTTTTTTGATTAAATAAATGCAGCCTTGGTGAGCAGAAGAGACTTCTTTCAAAAACAAAAAATTGTACTGACCCTATATGTTTTCCAACATTTATTTGAGACAAATTAGTGTAAGATACTAAGACTTGTTTTAAGAGAATATATTTTTAATTAGAATTTTTTAATATATATAGTATTTAGGCTATTAGTAAAAATATTAGTAACTTTTTTGTATTAAGCACTTAATGTTTGTTTTTCTGCAGTGCAGATGGAACAGAAAACCATACAGAATGGATCTCAAGACATGTTTTAATGCTAATGTTTGATGCCTGCCAGTTATCCATAATCTAGGCTAGCTGGAAACAATAACAATAATAAAAAAGAAATATTACAGTTGCGTCCATAAATATTAATATGCTCAATATGCAACTCCTGTTTCCTATAATTGGACTTTAATTGTACTATTATTTATTACAAAGTGCAGCAAATCAAACTATTTGCAACTTGATACAGCTTCTTGCATGGTGCAAGAAACTGAAAATATGATTCAACGCTCACACAAACCAAAGATGTCCATCTGACATTGTGCATTTGCTTACAACAAAACCTCTGACTTAGAACTTAAAAATGCTACAAAGCGCACATGCATGTGTTTAAATTTAAATTCAACCCCTAAATGTTTCCTAGATCCTCTCTTACTCCCATGCCAATAAAAATCCCCAAAAACCCTAACAATTAAATAAATCAAATCGGTAAATAGCACAGAACCCCGAACAGAGTGAAAACACCAGTCAAAGCTAATATCACCAGCACACAACGGCCGAAACAGAGAGTGCGTGAGAAAATAAATGAGTGTTACCTCCTCGACTCTCGCTGTCAGCTGGCTTCACCTGAATAGGCCGTGTCATCTGCAGGAGAGAAAGAGAGAGAGGGAGAGAGGGAGAGAGAAAGGTTAATGTGGAGGTGTAAGACAGAGACAGCCAGAGGAGCAGGTTAGGAGCGTGTTGTCTCACTCCCGGATTCACAGCTGTCAGAGCCACTGAAGCTCAGAGACGTCAACTCCCAGAAGCCCACGGGCCGCGGGAAACCGCAGCCACTCACGTACACGCGCGCTTACATGAGTCATTTCATCGTCAGGCTACTATCATGACTTTAGTACATCTGATGAAGGGAAGGGAAGGGAAGGGAAGGGAAGGGAAGGGAAGGGAAGGGAAGAGAAGAGAAGAGAAGAGAAGAGAAGAGAAGAGAAGAGAAGAGAAGAGAAGAGAAGAGAAGAGAAGAGAAGAGAAGAGAAGAGAAGAGAAGAGAAATGGGATCTCCTAAATGAAATCTCAATTGGATCTCTCAGACATCAACGAGATTAAACAGATATCTATTTGAGACCTTTTGCTTAGTAATCTCATATGTGTCTCCTCCAGAGATCCAGATAAGATGTCAACAATATCTCAAACTGTACTAAGAATTATATTACCACATTAACAATCTGCAATCAAAAGTCAGAGATATCAATATGCACTTTCATTTTAAAACTAGTCATTTTTAGAGCTGCACAATTTTAGGGGGAAAAAATCTAATTGTTATTTATGTATATGTATGTATGTATGTATTTATTTATTTATTTGTTTATTTATTTATTTATGTTGTGCTTATTTGTACAGTTTGAGCAAAAATGTGATTATATATCAATGGGTTTATATATCAATGTGTATATTATATACCAATAAAATAATAATAATAATAATAATAATAATAATAATAATATCATTACTAATAATATCATTACTAAAAATATTAAATTAAATAAGATCGCTATTGAATTATTTCCTTGTAAAATTACAATATTAATATAATTTCTTCATTTTCTTGGTTTCTTCATAAAACCATCATTATTTTGGCAGAAAACTGCATGAAGCCCTTAAATCTTATCTTTTATTATTATTATTATTATTATTATTATTAAAAATATTAAACTAAACAAGATTATTACTGAACTATTTCATTGTAAAAAACAAAAAAAAAAAAACAGTATTTAGGAAAAATATTTTACATTACAGTACAAATGTAAAATTACAATATTAATATTTATGACTGTCTTAATTCATTTTCGAATGTTAAACTATCATTATTTTGGTGGAAAACCACAGGTCTCCCTTAAAGCTTCGCTTTTGTTAACAACAGCCAGTTTATAAGCACTTAAGAAGATGGTTGGCGCACGTTGCATTTCTAAATGCCTGTTATAAGCGACCCAAACTCATGCAGAGATGAAGTTCGTGTGGAACAGCATTTACTGTGAACAGAAACGCTCTGAGTCACTGGAAATTCTGTGAAAGCTCTGAGTTTAAATCTGAGTTTAAAGAGAAACAAAGTTTCTTCAATGTAACATAATTGCAAGTTAAAAAGAGCAACCACTGAGCAATCTGAGGTCAGACGAGGTCTGTAGCATCTGTTTAACCCTGCTTTGTTACATCACCCCATCTCTGCGTTCACTATTCGCTTCCTAATTTCCATCTAAACTTCTCTCTCTTCATTGCATTTTCTCTTCATTACGGTTCACGCTTAAAGATGGATGTTTCTGAATTCGTTAGATGCCTATTTCCTGGAGCACAGAGACACAAATTCATTGTGTCTTTCATGAATACGAAGCGTGTGCTGTGATGCACAGAAAAGCCCAAACACGCACATTTGCATTTGTTTAGTGTCTGATGTGAGGAGGAAGACGAGCGTGTGAAGACAACGAGAGAGAGAGACACAATCTTACACATCTAATAAGTCGACACTGAGATGTTTTGTGTGGAGCAGCTTTAAAATCTGTAATCTGATAAGAAGAATGAAAGCTGATCAGATCACGACAGCGTTCTGCATCCTGAACGTGACTCTGCTCTCGACAACAGGAAATCACAGCACCTCCTCCAAATCAAAGCCGACGGGCCACGGACGAGGAGCACCATATATTAAACCAGAGACTGAATGACAGAAACACAGACATATAAGTTAAACTTCAGCGCAAAACTCATCCAGCTATACAAACCCGTTTGTGCCACTGAATAAAAAAGGTAATTGCAACTTTTTACCTCACAATTCTGACTTCTTTTTATTTTTCTGGAGCATTTGTGGTCCTGACATGAATTTCACTAAATAAGATTTATGCCCAGTAAAAAATATAAAAAAAAAAAAAAACAAAACAACAAAAAAAACATTGTAAGGGGCCAGAATCTAGAGGCCAGAAAAGCATAGTAATAATATACTATCAAGCAACCACCTAGCAACGTCCTAGCAACTGCCTAGAACCCTAACAACATAACAATGTGCCAAAAACACTCAAAACAGCTGAGGAACTGTGTGGCAACCACTCAAAACGCCCTAGTGACACCCTAGCAACCAAAACACGTTAGAAACCCCCCAAAACACCTTAGCAAGCACCCAAAATGCGCCACTGACCACCTAGTGACACCCTAGCAGCTGCCTAGAACCCTAACAACATAACAATGTGACAAAAACAGCTGAGAAACTGTGGCAACCACTCAAAACGCCCTAGTGACACCCTAGCAACCACTCAGAAGACCAAAACACGTTAGAAACCCCCCAAAACCCCCCCAGCAACCACCCAGAACACCAAAACACCTTAGGAACCACCCAAAATGCACCACTGACCACCTAGTGACTCCCTAGCAGCTGCCTAGAACCCTAACAACATAACAATGTGCCAAAAACAGCTGAGAAACTGTGGCAACCACTCAAAACACCCTAGTGACCACCTAGTGATGCCCTAGCAACTGCCCAGAACACCAAAACACCTTAGCAACCACCCAAAACACCCTAGTGACACCCTAGCAACCATTTAGAACACCAAAACACGTTAGAAACCACCCAAAACCCCCCAGCAACCACCCAGAACACCAAAACACCTTAGCAACCACCCAAAACGCACCACTGACCACCTAGTGACACCCTAGCAACCACCCAGCATATCAAAACACCTTAGCAACCACACAAAATGCCCTAGTGACCACCCAGTGACGCCATAGCAACCACCTAGAACACCAGAACACTTTAGCAACCACCCAAAAGCCCTAGTGATGCCCTAGCAACCACTCAGAACACCAAAAAATATTAGCAACCACCCAAAATATACTAGAGATGCCCTAGCAACCACTCATAATAATAATAATAGTAATACTTTTTAATAAAAATTACAAATTATTTAATTAATAATAATAATAATTATAAACCACATAGCAATCCACTAAAACTCTCAAACCCTGTGGCAACCACTCAAAACACCCGACCAACCACATAGCACCACATTTTTCTTAGTAATTATAATAATCTAGTTTCGAATTTACCACTACTTGATTAAAACAGCAATTCATCTCGTTAAACATCACAATCACAACAAAACGTAATAACAATGACCATTTAACCTAGCTTGCACATAAAAAAATATACAACATTAGCTGAAGAAATGTAAAAGCAATAGCAAATCTTGACAAGGAATGGCAACTAAAACAGGGGAAAGAGGGAGGAGAGCAGGAGTGAGCAGAAGCGCTACAGCGAGAAAAATGAAGATGTACAGAGAGACGGGTACAGCAGGTGAGCTGTGTGGTTGCCCGTGGCGACATCGCTGTGGCAGCGGTGATGAAAGACTCTCCTGTATGGAGTTGTCACGGCGACGGCACACAGGGGGCTGAGTCGCAACAGGAAGCAGGGGGTGAGACGGGCCACAGCCATGACAGGAAGTCAACATCAGCGCTAATGGGGACCTATCGCTCACTTAGGTGACGAGCCATACAGGAGCGATACACAATAACAACACAACACATGCCTGCACGCCTATGCACATTTGGATTCTCACAAACCATTGCTATCACTTCACTTAGGCTCCAAAATAAATTCTGTGCCACGCTCGCCAACGGGAGTGAATTGCGAAAATTGGGCTGTTTTTCCTTTCCATTTGCTGCATGCAGCGCGGGTCGTGGTGTCAATAGCAGCATCATATATTATGCAGGCTGCACATGCTTGTCGGAAGGTCTTACCTCCCACTTCTGAAGACGCAATTAGGAATTCATCACAAGTGCTTTGTGCACGTTACACTTCTACCATGCATGCAATCTAGGGCCACGTACACACTGCAGCTAAATCTGGTTTGCCAGTTCACTTTTTAATGCGTAATCCTGTTCTGTACACACACAGTTCAGTAATTTATGGGAGTGACAACCGGATTCTACAACCAAACTGACTGAACAACTAGCTGTTAATGATGTATTTGAACATGTATCAGAATTGTGGTGCAAGAAATGGGAGTGAATCCCCTAAATTATCGTTTTGTCTGTGTACGGAACAAAACTCACCCTCAAAATTGTATAGCAACATTTTGCCACCTTCAGCATTTGGCATCCTCTATTTTTGACCAAAGTAATATTACAGTCCTCAAAAGCGAAGCCATAGCGTCTCGATCACCCCCTGCTGACTGGCTGCAGTATAGGTCATAAACCCCACCCTCTCCATGTAATCTAATGGGAAGTGAAACAAACTAAATAATCAAATTACACTTCAAATAAATTTTTTCCAAAGATGGTTTCTGTCCCTTTAGGTAGTTATTATCATGCTAATGTACGTATAAGTGTTCGTTTTTCTTAACAATTTTGCTTTTATCTAGTTATTTGATGCTGTAAAAACGGGGTGTGGTGTCATGATTGTGAGCTTGCGATTGGGTCTGCGGGAGTTTGGGTGGGACTTTGATAGCGTGGCTCCACCTCACGATCACTACTGCGCAGACTCTGGCTCCAAATGACGTCATTTTCACAAGATGACATACTGAGAATGTTTTGGCTTCACTTTTCTGTAGTGGAAGGAAGTGGAGATGCGTCATCCATCTTTTTTTATAGTCTATGTTCGGAAGGTTGCTTAGCAGCACAGTTGCCAGGTCTGTGTAACAAAATGCAACAAAACACAACAAAACATCAGAAAACGTGACAAAACCAGTCAAAATCACATATCCTAAGGGGTTGGGGTTTTTGATTCAATCTGCAGACTTAAAAATCAACCAATGGCAACATTCCGCGGAAAAACTGTGGACTTAGCAACACTGCTTTTAAGATTACAATAATCTATGAAATGACACTCTAAAGTAGTTAAAAGAATACCATGGTACCATGTACAAAAAAAATGTGGTAATACTATGATATTTTTTGAAAGAAGAGGGTTTAATTGTTGTAAACATTGTGCCTCAATAGAACAACATTTCAGAGAAATGTTCAATAAACCACAGACTGTCCAAAAAGAAACAGCATCGATGAGCCTGAAATGGCCCAACCACAGACAATATCACAGAACAGAATCACACGGGGGACAGATTATAACCCCACACCGCCAGACATCTCGTCTTCGATTTATATCGATTCTCAATATATATTACATCAACATTATCTTCAACATACAGACTGTTACCACCAAACTGCTCCCACGTGAAGCGGCTCAGAAGAACATGAGGCTGTCAGCGCTCAATTATGCTTTATGGTGCTCATTTTATAATAATAACTGTCATAAATGTGCTGTCATAAAGACAAACGATCCACCTGTCTGCACGCACACACACACACACACACACACACACACACGGGCTATAGTAAATATATAAATCTGGATGCATGCAGTGTTTATTCTCATGTTCTACTGTACTTACAGCTGCCCTGTATAACTGATGACTGCAGCAGATTTCTGGGCAAAAACACTGACGCAACATTATTTATACGGGGCTTCCACTTTATGGAATCCCTGTTTACTAATGCTTTTCCTGTGAAGGAGGGGAAACACACAAACACAAACACACACACACACACACACACACACACACACACACACACACACACACATCAAAACAAACATAGCTTAGCAGGCTAATAAGTTACTAACTGGAAAAAAAAAAAAAAAAAGATATTATTACTGGAAAATATGGATGCATTATTATGCGTATCTAAATATCAACAGTATGCTATGGAAACTTATTTCTGCCATGGAATTTAAAATAAATAAATAAAAAGGTAATTGCAATTTTTTTATCTTAGAATTCTGATGAAAAAACTCGGCATTTCAAGATGCAAACTCAGAATTGTGAAAAAAAAAACTGTCAGACAAAAGTCAGGATTGTGAGTTTATATCTCGCAATTCTTATATATCTCGCTATATATATATATATATATATATTTTTTTTTTTTTTTTACGGGGGGGAATGGGTAACTCTTTTTTTTGCTTTTTTTTTTTTTTTGTAGTTCTGAGTTTACATCTCGCAATCCTAATTTTTTTTTCTTTAAATTCAGAATTTATATCTCACAATCCTGAGAAATTCCGAGGAAATAGTCAGAATTGTGAGATAAAAAGTCACAATCACCTTTTATTTAAGTTTTTTTATTCCGTGGCAGAAATACTGTAAGCTGTTATTATAATATATGATATTATATTCTGTTGCACTGTGGAAGCTTCTGTCACGAAAACAAATTCCTCGTATGTGTAAACATACCTGGCAATAAAGCTCATTCTGATTCTGATTCTGATTCTGAAGAAATATGAGTATTGGTAAAATAATGAACCAATTGTCAGTTAAACAACTCGTCTTTGGCTATATGAGAAGTAGCAGATAGACACAGGTGTCTGCATGCAGACATCAGACCACACACCTCCATGTGCATGTACACAATCTCATGTGAGGATACACAGGTGAGAGTGGATTGCGGGTCAAAGCGCGGGTCGCTCATCATCTGCAGATGATAGAAACAGGGCTGTGCTATTCAGCACGATGCTAACACAGACTAGGAGAAAATATTAAGCAGCAGAACTGTTTTCAACATTGATAAGAAGAAATGTTTCTTGAGCAGAATTTTAGAATGATTTCTGAAGGATTATGTGACACTGAAGACTGGAGTAATGATGCTGAAAATATAGCTTTCCATCACAGGAATGAATTACATTTTACAATATATTCACATAGAAGGCAGTTATATTTAATTAAAATAATTTTTCACAATAAGACTGAATTTTTGATCAAATAAATGCATAAAAATAAACGTCTTGATGAACATAAAAAAAAAAAAAAAACATTAAAAAAATCTTTCTGACCCGAATCTTTTATGTGCAATTTAGTGTATTTGGTAACATTGTGGTACAGGAGAACATGGCAACTGACTCAAGTGGATGTCCAGCGGTGAGGTTCATTATCTTGTTATTTAGAGAGTGAAATGAAGAACGCTGTGAGGAAGAAGCGTCTCACCATCTGTCACGTAATCACTTACACATTACCTGAATATTCCACATAAACATACACCAGAGCAGCAGCAGATTATCTCACCTCAAGACACACGACTAACTTAAAAAACACACTAATATATACGTGTCTGAAAAACCTGACGATGTCTGACAGTAAACCTCCCAATCCCAGCATTCACTGCTGATCCCTAAAGGAATATTCAGGTTTATCTCAAAGCCCACAGACAGCATCTGCGGTCTGCTGTCGACCACAGACAATAAAGAGAAACGCGTTTACAGGAATGCATTTACAATGGAAATCAAGCAGGCAAGCAGACGGAGGGTTTACAAGCCGAAATGTGAAGCTTGTACTTTTGTTAATGAATTCTTCAATAAAACTGTTTGTTATTGGAGCTGTAAAGTTAAACAGTTCACCCAAAAATAAAAATTTGTTGAAAATGTACTCACCCTCAGGGTATCCAAATTGTAGATGAGTTTGTTTCTTCATGTGAACAGATTTGTAGAAATGTAGCATTACATCACTTGCTCAGCAATGGATCCTCTGCAGTGAATGGGTGCCGTCAGACTGAGGGTCCAAACAGCTGATAAAAACATCACAATAATCCACAAGTAATCCACACCACTCCAGTCCATCAATCAACATCTTGTGAAGCCAAAAGCTGCATGTTTGTAAGAATCAAATCCATCAAGACGTTTTTAACTTAAACCATTGCTTCCAGCTAAAATACAAGTCAATAATCCATAATATTGCTTTCTCCAGTGAAAATGTCATCTGGTCTGAATCACGAGAGAAATATGCACAGGTCAAACACCGTTTACAAGATAAAACAGTTCTAAACAAATATGTTTGGGAATTTTAATGTGAGAGGACAACAGGAGATGGACTTTTTCACTAGAGGAAGCATTATTACGGATTATGGACTCGTATTTTGGCAAATGTTTAAAGTTAAATGTTCTTAATGATGGATTTGTTTCTTACAAACACACAGCTTTTCACTTCCAAGATAGACTGATAGACTGGAGTGGTGTGGAATACTTGCGGATTATTGTGATTTTTTTTATCAGATGTTTGGACTCTCATTCTGACGGCACCCATTCACTACAGAAGATCCACTGGTGAGCAAGTTATCGAATACTAAATTTCTTCAAATCTGATGAAGAAACGACCTCATCTACATCTTGGATACCCTGAGGGTGAGTAAATATTCAGCAAATTTTCATTTTTGGGTGAACTATTCCATTAACTAGTCCATTCTTTTGCACAGATACCAAACATATTATGGTTCACTTTCTGATCACAACTTCCACTGTAAATGCATCATGTAAAGTTACATGTTACTGAAACTGAGGAAAGAGTCAAAAGGTGTTGCACATGAACAAAAATACAGTATGATTTTGGGAAAAGACATGAGGACGAGTAAATAATGACAGAGTTTTCATTTTTTGGTGAACTATTTCTTTAAGCCGCCCATCTGAAGCGCTGCGTCCCCCTCACTCAGCTGTCATGAATACAGCGGATCAATGCAGGGGTCTCGGCTTCAAAAGGTCAGCCATTCAATCGCACCTGCCTTTGTGTGGCCTCTAGCCCCTGGTTGTAGCACTGCACAGCACCTTTAAGTAGAATTAATGGACGTATTGATTGCGTTCCCCACAACTCAGATTGAATGAGGTGAGAGGAGCTCTCTGCAAGCCGGCGGCCACTGAATGATGGCCAAGACCTCAAACTCACTCAGTGAAAAGACTTTATTTAGATAACACCGCAGCACCATTGATTAAAGCAGATGCTTCGAAGCAAAGGTGAGGCTGTTGTGTGGGTTAGTGAAGGATTGAGGCGTGACTCAAAAAAAAAATAGAGCTAATCTGAAATCATGAGAGTCTGAAAGTCTGAGAGTCTCGCTATCAAACAGAGCTCGATCACATTTCATCAGGGACTTTTGTTCATTATTGATCATTAGAACAAGTTTTCAGTGTTGTGCCAAATCCTTCCCGCCTTTCAAATTATAGCACCCTCTCTCAGAAGCTGTTTGTAATGCCTGATCAAAAAAGCCTTGATTGTATTTCAGTGGGGTTAACGGTGTATAATATAACTTGAAATACTGGATTCTGATTGGTCAGTTTTTTGGAATAATGACCATTAATCTGTACAACTGACAGTCGTCCCTGGCAAATAAATTCCTCCATAGTTATCATGCTGGTTTCAAGTCTCTCGCATCACTTCACAATCTCGTTCTTCTCAAATAATAGAATCATTTACAATCAAATCAATATTCCATCTCTGTTTCTTTAGTATCTGGTGAGTAGCAGCTCTGTGCCGGCATCCTCATCATCTTTGTCGCACTAAAACTCCATTGACTGAATACAAAAAATAAAAAAATAAAAAGTTTAATTGGACATTACATCAGAAAGTTTTATTATAAAGTTATAAAGTGTGATCATTTTGTGGAATTTTGCATTATATCAGAATATTATATTATTCATGTATTTTTAAATATTATTTGCATATCAGAATATTATATTATTTGCATTATATCAGAATATTATATTTTTTTTATATATTATTTTTATATCAGAATCTTATATAATTTTCATTAAAATCAAAGCGTTGCACATATTATGCATATATATTTGCAATATGTAACAATACAATGTACTTGTTGTGTTTTGATTTTAGGACTACATAGATCAAGGAGGTATATAGGATTTATAATCAAGAAAAAAAGTAATGTAATAATGCCTTGATTTACTCTGAAGTACCATTTAAATACCATGAAACTTGAATATGGTGATCATTCAGTACCATGGTATTCCTATCCGACACCAGCACTGTACCATGGTATCTTGTCAATGTTATTACAATTTAATCTAGATGTTTTCTATTGTAATATATTTGTAAAATGTAATTTATTCCTGTGATCAAAGTTGAATTTTACTGAATTTTAGAAATCATTCTAATATGCTGATTTGCTGCTCAAGAAACATTTCTGATTATTATCAATGTTGAAAACAGTTGTGATGCTTCATATTGTTGTCAGAACTGTGATACATTTTATTTTTCAGGATTTTTCGATGAATAGAAAGTTCAAAAGAATAGTATGCATTTAAAAAACAATCTTTTGTAAGATTATAAATGTCGTTACTGTCACTTTTGATCAATTTAATGCATTCTTGTTTAATAAGTGTATTAATTTCTTTAAAATAAATCTTATTGAGCTCAAACTTTTAAACAGTAGTGTACACATATCAGCAGTGTAGCTTCAGGAGCTCATTATAGGTGTTGGAGACAGCACTGGAATCACAGTGATAGACAGGCGTGTGGATTTTCATGTTCATGTGATCTGCTGACATCAACATCAACACTAGCTATGGGCGAGTGAGTTGCTCTCTAGATTTTTTCCTCTCTCTGTTTCTCTCTCTCTCTCATTCCCTGTCTCTCCGTCTCTCCCTCAGGGCTCAGCTAAAACGTATCCTGCTCTGCTCCAAAATAAAATCAATACAACAGAAACACACACACACACACACACACACACACACACACACACGGCTGCATCCAAACACATGGAAGATGACTGTATGTGACTGCAGGCAACAACAACATACTCCTCTAATCCAGGTCACACAATCTGTAAGAGAGAGTTAATGAAGAGAAAGACAGCTCGTAAGAGAAATGCACATAAACAATGAGATCTCTTTCAAATCTCACTTTTTTATTCTAGAAAACAATGAGAATAAGCAGTTTGGAAGGTGTTGCTCCTCAGAAAAACATCTCATTAACACACTAAATGCATTTCCTATAGTGCACAGATGAGTTTGTTCCTTCTTGGAAGAGATTTGGAGAAATGTAGCATTCCATCACTTGCTCACCAATGGATCCTCTGCAGTGAATGGGTGCCATCAGAATGAGAGTCCAAACAGCTGATAAAAACATCACAAGTAATCCACACCACTCCAGTTCATCAATTAATGTCTTGTGAAGTCAAAAGCTGCATGTTTGTAAGAAACAAATCCATTATTAATGCATTGTAACTTTAAACAGTCCAAAATAGGAGTCCATAATCCATAATAACACTTCCTCCAGTGAAAAAGTCAATCTCCTATTGTCTCTCGCATCAAAATCCACATAACATATTTGTTTAGAACTGTTTTAGACTGTTTTTGCTTGTAAATGGTGCTTGATCTGTGCATATTTCTCTCCTGATTCTGATTGAAGCTAACTTTTTCACTGAAGGAAGCAATATTATAGATAGAGGACAATAGATAAAAATGTCTTAATAATGGATTTGTTTCTTACAAACATGCAGCTTTTTGCTTCACAAGATGTTAACTGATGGGCTGGAGTGGTGTGGATTACTTGTGGATCATTGTGATGTTTTTATCAGCTCATTGGACTCTCATTCTGATGGCACCCATTCACTGCAGAGGATCCGTTGAGTGCAACATTTTCATTTTTGGGTGAACTTCTCCTTTAAGAAATTTTATGACTATTGAGATAAAGAAAAATAACTAAAAACTCCTGATTATGAAAAAGCAACATCTACGCAATAACATTCTCCTTTGCAAGCGTGCAAGAGAGACAGAAAAGCAGGAAGACAGCCAAAGACACACAGAAAAGGAGATAGAACGGAATCAAGGAAAGCTGACGGATTGAAAGAGGGAAGAGGAAGTGAGAAGGGACGAGAGACTACACAGTAGTTTGAGGCGAACAGCGAACAGCGAACGGAGGCCAACTTCTACACAATGAAAACTGTTTCGACACCAGATTTCATATTCATACTTCTGTAAGACTCAGCACAGAGAAGTGTCTACATAGCAGAATGGAGAATAGCCCGGGGAAGAGCTTCTGCTGCGCTGCAGATCTGCTTGTTTGTACTCTCACCGTGTTAATTCGCCTGTGCTCTGCGCTCAGCTTCCTCCTCGGCTCGTGTGCAAGTCAAACAGGGCTGTGAATGCATGCAATGTTATGAGTGTGGGTTTAATCTATGGAGAAGGTAACGCTGGAGGGATATGCACCCAAAAATCACTGCTCTGTCTTCATTTACTCAATCTAATGTTGGTTGAACTTCATGTGATTTTATTTATTTATTTTTGTCATATGTGGAACATGCTTACTGTTTATGTTTAGCATATATTTATTTATATATTTTATATAATTTTATCAGGTATACTCTTTTAATTAATATTAAAGCAAGTTAAGGAGTAAACACATATGGTTTTCACTCGCTATTACATCCGATGTAAATTGATTTGATTTGATAGTGATGAAGGGCTGTCAAGATCCAAAACTGACAAATAAAAAGTAAAGTAAAGCAAAGTAAAGTAAAGTGAAATAAAAAATAAAATAAAATAGTTTCTAAAAATTTTACATGAACAAAAACTCATACAGCTGAATGCATGCAAATATGCCCTCATACAATAAATAAATAAATAAACAGAACCCTTCAACCTTTGAGTAAAGAATTATCATTTTGGTTGAGCTTTCCTTTTATCCCTCAAAATTATTTGGAAATGTATTATTTGGTTTTATGAACATACATAACTGCAATAAATCAATATTATATTATATATCTTTTTAAATAAAATTAATAAAACAAAACAGAACAGAAAATATAAGCATAAAACAAACATTAATTATAGTGGCATTCATTAAAAAACAATAAACAACATTTATTATCAATGGCAAACTTAAATGAATTTAAAGCGAAACTGAAATTACCGGCCAGCATGTGGGAAATACATTATACAAATAAACTTGTGCTCATGTATCTCTTTCATTCGCATGGATCCAAAAGTGCCTGCTTTGCACGTTTTGCGTGTTTGATGTTTATTTCATTACTGTATATAAGTCGCAGAATATTTCAAAAAATAAAAAATAAAATAAAATAAATAAAATTCCTGAAAATACAGTACGTAATTTTATATGTAAGCAAGTAAGCAAACAAACAAATACATTTATATTTAATGATTGATATAATTCTTTTAGAGTTTAAAAGGAAATGTGTTTTTTTGAGCAGAGTTTGGGCAACGCTCCAGTCTCAGAGCGCATGCTTTGGCTGCAGGCTTATGCATATGTGTTTGCATTTAAACAGCACAGCTGTCACTGAGAATTACATCCCCTCACGTCGCTCTGCCTGAGATATGACAGCTGTGATGTGAGAGGACGAGTCAAATCGAGAGAGAGACCGGTGAAGTCGATAGCCGACGGGGGAGAATGACGGGGTGAGTCCGTGAGAGGAAGGACAAGATTACACTCATTCACACTCACTCCTGTTTACACCCGTAACCAGATCTGGAGCAGAACGCCTGTGAGGAGAGGCTCCTCTGACAAACATGCATCTGCTGATGTTAAAAACTGACTGTTGACTAAATCTGCACTTCCTGAAAGACTGAAAGAGTAGTGTTGGTTGTAGTTTTAGGTTTTAGTCTTGTGGACTTTCATGTAGCTCAAACAGTAGCGCATGACGCTAGCAACACCAGGGTCGTAAGCTTGATTCCCAGGAGAAGCAAGAAGTGATAAAATGTAAATGTGTACTTTGAATGCAATGCAAGTCCTTTGGATAAATGCATCTGCCAAATGCATAAATGTAAATGACTTCATAAACCTGCAAGAGTAAAGGGCACAAGATCGCAAGTCCCATCATTTGGCTCACTGTGACTATAAATGGTGAAATGCATGCAAAGAAGACAAGGCCAATCATAGAATATTCAGTAAAAAAAAAAAAAAAAAAAAAAAAAAATCAACTACAATTCCATATTCAAATATTACAATGACATCATCAATTTAGCAAACATTTTTACTACTAAAAATTCTATCAAGTCAATGAGAGATTTTAAAATTTTAAATCTAAACCATAAATTTTACAAAAAACAAAATGGAACTAAAACTGAAATCTACAAAAAATACAGGTTTGAGTCTTCAATGGTGTATAAACCATTTTCACTCATTCTAAAATAACTACAAACAATGTTTGTAATTATTTGTAAAAAAAAATGTATTTATAGCTTTGAAAAATAATTTTTACAGTGTATACACTACCAGTCGAAAGTTTTTTAACAGTATTATTTTATTTTAAAATACATTCAAATAGAAAACAGTTATTTTAAATAGTAAAAATATTTCAAAATTTTACTGTTTTTGCTGTACTTTGGATCAAATAAATGCAGGCTTGGTGAGCAGAAGAGACTTCTTTAAAAAAAAAAAATCTTACTGTTCAAAAACTTTTGACTGGTAGTGTATGTTAAGCACTTCGACTAAATAGTTTAATACCTCTTTACTGAAGTGTGATTACATTTTGCTTCTCTTTAAAAGCACAATAACATTTGATCTGGATGGTGACAAGGGGTTGTCAAGCTCCAAAATCGACAATAATTAATAAAAAATAATAATTAATAAATAATATATGAAACCATCAAAGCCCATAGGAAAATTACCAATTTTTCCATGAACAAAAATATAGTCATTTAACTCATTGTTTATATAGCTGTCAAATATAGACATACAGACATACGCATGCAAATACATTCCCATATTGTATAACCATGGGGGAATAAATAAATAAATAAAAAACCAAGCCATCAAAAAAAAAAAAAAAATTTAAACTAAAGATTAGATAACTATCATTTTTATCCCACAAAATTATTTTGGAATAATTCAAAAGCATTAGGATTATCAAAGTTCAAATAAGTATCAAAACAATACCGAAAAATCAGTATTGGCCCACAATTCCCACATCAGAGAATCCTGTAGAGACAAACTTCTCACGCACCAGTGATTCTGACAAAAACACAGGCACACATTACATACGCAAGTATGAAAACACACACACACACACTTCCCACTTAAATGTTACGCTGATTGGTGCCAAGCTAGAATGTAGCGGACGCCAAATGCCAGTGACCTGCTCTTTACACCCCTGTCTTCCTGTCAGGCAGGAAACGCATCAAAAATGTGCTGGGCACTGGAGGCCGAGCGCATGGGTATAATTTCAGCGGCGGTGGCACCTGCCGCACCGAGAGTGTCTGACCATCAGAATGAATGGGGTCACAGCCCATGTGATCAGCAAACTCTCATTTATATGTAAATGACTCTAGCTCTATATCCACACACACACTTCAACACTCGCTTACTCGTTCTTGCTGGAATACACACTGACACACACAAAAGAGCCCCAAACCCTAGTGAGCTGCATCACTGTCTACATAGACAGCTGCATACTAAGGGCACTGGATGCAGCAGAGCGGAAGGGAACAGAACCAGGTTTACATTTACATTTACATTTAATCATTTAGCAGACGCTTTTATCCAAAGCGACATACAAATGAGAACAATAGAAGCAATCAGACCATCGAGAGTGCAGCAGTATACAAGTGCCATGACAAGTCTCAGTTAGTCTAGTCTAAATAGAATAGGAAAGTGTTAATATTAGTTGGTCAGGTGCTGGCGAAAAAGATGTGTCTTTAGATGATTTTTGAAAATGGTTAAAGACTCAGATGTTTGAATTGAGATCGGGAGGTCATTTCACCAGCTGGGCACAGTCCAGGAAAAGGTCCGCGAGAGAGATTTGGTACCTCTTTGGGATGGCACCACAAGGCGTCGTTCACTTGCAGAGCGCAAGCTTCTGGAGGGTGCATAAGTTTGAACTAGTGAGTTTAGATACGTTGGTGCAGTGCTAGTTGTTGTCTTGTAAGCAAACATCAGTACCTTGAATTTGATGCGAGCGGCTATTGGTAGCCAGTGTAACCTGATGAAGAGAGGGGTTCAGGGGACACGCTTTAAAAGTTGGACTTCTTGATGTGGCGTCTTAAAAAAAGGGCGTTCATGACAAATGACGCAACTTTCAGCAAGACACATACCAATGGTCAAAAACATATGTCTAGTGCATATTTAACAAAAATACAAAAGCCTGAATGCAATAACATGCACTGTGTGATCACAGCATGACAATCAGTGTTGTTACTGTTAGCTAAAACTAAAACTATTAAAAATAATTTAGAATTGAAATAAAGCTGAAACAAAACAATTTATAAATATCAGATGAAAACATTTAATTAAAAAAAGAAATAAATAAATAAATAAAAACCCTTAAAATTATAATTGTTGCCTTGGCAAATAATTGAAAAAATAGGTTGAAGTACTAAAATGACTAAAACTGAAATAAAATTGAATTAAAGCTAAATAGAAACAAAAAAAACAGAATAACAAAAGCACATAACAAAATTACTAAAAATTAAACTGAAAAATAAAAATATATATTTAAAAAAAGCTAATTCAAAATTTACTAAAACTGGAATAAAAATAAATTAAAGCTAAATAGAAATATTAAAACAACAAAAAATAATAACAAAAGCACATAACAAAATGACTAAAACTTAAATTAAAATGAATATTGAAAACAAAATATATAAAAAAGTACTAAAAAAAATCAAAAGTGTAAGTACTAAAATTACTAAAACTGAAATAAAAATAAATTAAAGCCAAATAGAAATATAAAAAACTAAGAATAACAAAAGCACATAACAAAAACTTAAATTAAATTAAAATGAAAACCAAAACACTAAAATATAAAAATATATAACAATATTAAAAAGCTAAATCAAAAATGTAAGTACTTAAGTTAATAAAACTGAAATATAAATAAATTAAAGCCAAATAGAAAAAAAACTCTAAAGAATAACAAAAGCACATATCAAAATTACTAAAACTTATACTAAAATAAAATAAAAATGAAAACTGAAAGCAGAAAAATATAAAAAATATATATATATACAGCCTTAGACTTTAGACGAAATAAGGTCATGTTTGTTTAATGATTGCGTAATGATTATGCTGCCACCTAAGATCCCTTAAAACCCATGACGCCTACATGGACAGCTCGCTAAGTTTGGAAGACAGCAAAACACTCACTCAAAGCACCTTAAGCACAGAGAAACCAGAAAATGGGTAAAGAAAACCTCTCAGAAGATTCCTGTGAACTCATAGAGAAAGATTGCTTGATATTCCCCGGACACATCAGAAATCTGTTTAATCAGAGACGGATCTTCAGTACACTGCTGCATCTTAACAGCCTATTTATTCAGGCCCAGAATCCTGTAAACACATCCACGGATTCTTTAAAACGCTTTAGGCTCTTAATGCTGCAGATTTAAGATTGGTAAATAATGAATGCGCTGTGATCTTCAACTCCACACATCACTGGACCCAGAGAGTGAGAGACGGATTCTCTTACTGAGATTTATATGACAGTAAAATATGCATGCATATATGCATTCACGTCTGGAATAAAGTGTATTGCAGGCAATAAAGCAGGTAAACATACACATATGATTTCAGTCAAGGTTTCTTGTGCCAAAAACATATAGTTTTACATGACCACCTTCAACCCTCTATAATCATGAAAGCAAGACAAGCTTTTTATAAAGTACATTGCATTTGTAATTGAAAGCACTTTACAAAGAAAAACAAATATAAAAGTCATAAACATATAACAATTAAAATCGTATTAATAATACTAAAAAAAAAAAAAAAATCCAATAGAAAATCATATAAAATGCAGGTTTAAAATAATTAAAGACTTAAAATAAATTAAAGTGTAAGCAGTAAATCATACATTAAAAAAAAAACAAAAAAAAAAACATAAAAGTTAGAGTAATATGTTTAAGGAATGAATATGAAAAGGTAAAATAATAATAGAATTACTTCTCAAGCAGAAATAAACAGTCTGTTATTGCTTTATTACATGTCCATACCTTTATTACCTTTATGTCCATATGGAAATTTAAATAATAGGCATACTAAATAAAAAGACAAATATAAAAGTCAAAAAACACAAAAATTAAAATCATACAAACTGTAAATATTTGTTTAAAAAAGCAAAAAATCATATAAATCATATAAAAATCATATCTATAAGCCAGATATGTTAAAAAGAATAAAAAATATAAGATAAAATAATAGTACAATTACTATAAATAAGTGGTCTGTTTTTATAGACCTTTATATTTCTATATTTCTTTATACTTCTTGTGACAAAATAGACATACTAAAAAAAAGACAAATATGAAAGTAAAAAAAAGAAAAGAAAAATAAATACATTTTATAACTTATTTTTTTAAAATTAATAAATCCAAAATGTAAAAAAAAAAAAAAAAAAAAAAGTCAGATTAAAAAGAATGAATATGAAAAAAAAAAAAACATATATAAAACAAAAACATAAAATAATAGTACTATTCCAACAGAAATACTATGGAACCTTTAAAAATGCCAAAAGTCATAGAAATACAAAAATGCAAATCGTTAAGTCATCTTTAAATTAACCTGACCTTTATATGTTAATTTAAAATGGATTAAAAAGAATGAATAATGACTATGAAAAAAAAAAAAAACGGACATAAATTGAAATAATGTCATGCAAGCAAGTAGATTTAAACATTGGTTTTTACTGCTGTACCTTTAAAAATCCCATATGTAAATGACCTCTAATGATGTAGTTGTGGGTGGTCATATGAAAATGACCCCAGGTCTTTAACAAAAATGGGTGGAGCTTTACATATTTACTCTCTGAAAAACGATTACACATTTTATCTTTTTACTTGCATGCCATGTGAACAACATCAGAGAACTGTGAGCTTGCCAATTAAGTTAAATTACTGAAATATCTTAAAATCTTTATAGGGACTTTGATTAAATATTTTACGTCTAAGTGGTTCAGCTGACGAAAATTTAGACGAATGAATTATTATTGTGATTATAATGCATTGAACCTTGAACTGATCTGCAACCAAAGCTCATCATAATCATCATCCTGATCTTCATCAGCATCATTAGAGTTGCTTCCAACACGATGTGGCAGCGCATCTAACTTCTCGAACCCATAATTACACCGTTTGAGCTGAACAATAGCCAGCTTTTTAATAAGGAGCTTATTTTCTTTTTGATTCCCTAAAATGGAGGGTAAATAAACTCCCAGGACTATATCCTGCCCTGCTGACTCCATGAGCTCTGTAATTATGTTCAGGAGAAAGCACTGGCCGCCTATTTATACGGCACAAAACCAGGGGAAGCGTCTAGAAGTGTGGCGTTAATGAGGAGCGGGAGGGTGGATCTCCGGAGGGTTCTGCTTATCTTCCGTCCCCGAGGGCAGAAACCCAACGCCGCCTGCGTGCATTTAAACCCTTTACAAACGCTCTAATCACCTGAACCGGGGCTTTAATGGACCCTCTGCTGCTCAGATAAAACTACAGCTAGCAGAAACCTGACAGTCTGAAAGACACACACAAAGAGAGAGAAGTGAGGCGTCAGGAGGAAGACACGCAGGTCCTGTCCCGAATGTCACACTTAAATGCTGTCCTCAGACTCAGTCTGCTGTCTACATAGGCAGCTACCTTCTAAAAAAAACTCAAATGGAACCATATGATGGTATGAAAGTCTTTTTATGGGCAGCATCACAAAAAATGCTACTCATATCAAGAACACAAAAGTTGCCAAGCTATGTATTTTTATGTATAAAAATACATAACAAATAATAGGTAAAAACGTACATTTTAAACGGATTTAATTTAGTTTGTAATGCTTTTAATGAAATACACTACAGTTCAAATGTTTGGGGTCATTAAGGTTTTTAATGTTTTTGAAAGACACTCTTCTGCTCACCAAGGCTGTATTTATTGGCTCAAAAATGCAGTAAAAAGTGTAATATTGTGAAATATTATTACAATTTCAAATAACTATTTTCTATTTGAATATATAGTAAAATGTAATTAATTCCTGTAACACAAAGCTGAATTTTCAGCATTATTACCCCAGTCTTCAGTGTCACATGATCCTTCATTAATCATTAATATACTGATTTGCTGATCAAGAAACATTTCTGATTATTATCAATGTTGAAAATAGTTGTACTGCCTATATTTATTTATTTATTTAGGAAATGGTGCTACATTTTTGTCAGTATTCTTTGATGAATAGAAAGTTAAAAAAACAGCATTTATCTGAAATAGAAATATTTTGAACGCATCCGTGCTAAATAAAACTATTAATTTCTTTTTAGTGGTTTATATCTTAATATTCTGAGTTTAAATCCCATAATTCCGAATTTATATACTGCAATTCTGAGAAAAGAATTGAGAAAAGAGTCAGAGTTGTGATATAAACTCAGAATTCTGAGTTAGAAACTCAGAATTTTGAGATATAAACTCACAATTGTGAGACAAAAAGTCAGAATTTTGAGATAAAAAGCACTTACTTTTTTATTTTTTATTTTTTGAAGAACAGAATTGCAAAATGAAAACTTTTTTTCTGATTTTATATCTCACAATTCTGCCTATTCTTCCTCAGAATTCTGAGGTTATATCTCGCAATTCTAAAACAAAGTCCAAATTGTGAGCTAAAATTCATAATTACCTTTGTTATTTTTTCCTATAGCGGGAACTATGCAGATTTATGCTGATTTAGGGCAATTTGAATAAATGCATTTTGAAAATATTATTTTTTAAATAAATTCAAATAAATGCAAATACTGTAGGTAAAAATAAACTATGCCATGATTTGTACAGAATTTTACCTGTTTTTACCAGCATAATTTGTGTATGACTGACATATACAGTATGCATCTCATGACATTAATTAGTTGGATAATGTTAAAACAGTGTAATCCGAAAGGATGGATTTTACATGCAATTCAAATACATCTTAAAGTCAGGCCTAAATATGTTTTTGAGTGTACAAAAAGAAACATGGATAGAGGTCACAGATGTCTGACAGATGCATATGAACTATAGGAGAGGAGGAGACATATACAGTAGAGAGTGAGAGACAGATGAAGAGAGCCCGACAGATCTGTGATGATGAGACCTGCGGTGCTGCTCTTCAGAAATACTTCAATCTGTCTGACCACACACACACACACACACACACACACACACACGGCTGCCATGTCAGATAACCCCAGCGATGAGCACATTTCAGATCTGACATCTTCAAGACAGACAGAGAGACAGAGAGAGAGAGATAGATGTAGGGTTTGGAGTAAACATCGCTCCTCCTCATCCCGTTCTCCTCTTCCATCGCTCAGATGAAGGTGGGAGATCAAAGCAGGTGTTAAACGCAGTTTGAGAGTCACAGAAGCACAGTCTCCTCCCCTCAGGCACTTTAGCCAATCAGAACATCAAACGCCTGCGCCGTTTATCAGCGCTTAGCCTGAGGTGGCCAATGACGGGAGTGCTTGATGGATGGTGTATCTATAGATTGAGAATCTGGGCTGACTGACAGCTCGCATAACCCGCATCACTGACAGCCGCATCACATCCTGACAGATAATCATTGATCATCTAGCAGCTCGTGGCAGTACAAACCTTCCTTTCTCTTCTCATCTAGTTCAAAACGCTTCTTCAGAATCTCTTCTGCTCACTAAGGCTACATTTGTTTGTTTAAAAATACAGTAAAAACTGTAATATTCTGAAATATTTTTTTACAATTTAAAATAACTGTTTTCTATTTGAATGTATTTTAAATTAATACATTTAAATTTAAATTAAATTTTTAATTTATTCCTGTGATCAAAGCTGAATTTTCAGCATCATTACTCCAGTCTTCAGTGTCACATGATCCTTCAGAAATCATTCTAATATGCTGATTTGCTGTTCAAGAGATATTTTTGATTATTATTATTGTTGAAAACAGATGTTTTGCTTAATAATTTTGTGACAAAACAATGTTTGTTAGGGTTTTTTTTTGATGAATATAAAGTTTTAAAAAGAGCATTAATTGAAAATGTAAATTTCTGTAAAATTACAGATATCCAGATATAAACCTTATGCCAATTTTTTTAAGACCATTTATTATATATTATTACATATTATTTTTTATTTTATTTTATTTTATTTTTGCTACTTAACATGTTGGAAATATATTGGTTTCAGTAACATTGTTTTAATCTGAAGTGAAGGAAAGTGAGGGAACTATGAGGGATTTGTGTGCCACATGCAGGTACAACATAAAAAAATTATAAAAGTCAACATAAAACTCCAGACAATGGCTGTGAAAATCAGACATGATCATGAAAACAGTAAAACCCATTGAACGGACTTTACTTGAATCCCTCACAGCCCCATTTTCATTCCTATCAAATGAAACACACCGTCTGTCTTGACTAGCATCAGCTGTGTTTGGGCCGGAGCTTTGATGGAGGTTAATTTTCCATCAGCATGAGCCTCGTACAGGCACTGTGAGATATTTCCTGATATTGACCCCGCTGTCAGGACGTTCCTGTATCTGCAAAATAAGTGTCTTTGATAAAGCAGGTTAACATTGATTAATCCTTGAGAACTCTGGGCCTCAGAAAAGAAATTAATGAGCAGCGTTTTCCTGCCGTCTCCCTCAGGAGCAGGAAGTCTGAACACAACACAGCCACTCATCTCATTACAGCGCCACAGACAACAGCGTGTCCCTGCGCTGGCCGTTAGCGCTCCGCCAGCACCTTCATTTGGGAGGGAAGGAGAACAATCGATGCACGGCTGATTTGTCCCAGTAAGGAGTTTACAAAACACATGGACATGGACTCTTTCTTTCTTTCTTTCTTTCTTTCTTTCTTTCCAATAATATTCTACCTTTTTCTACCCTTATTTGGTCCTACTGCTCCAACAGTCCTGTGTGATTTGCAGTATTTCACTATATTATCATCCAGATAAACAAATAAATAAATAAATAAATACATACAATTCATTACACTTTTTTGGCCCTAAGGGGGAAATTTGTCCTGGAATATTACTGTCTTTCATTTCTCTTTATTTATTACTATTTTAATATTATTAGGCTGATATCTGAGCCATTAACAGAATGAGTGGATAAACAGAATTTTTGAATGCACATTTTTTGTTTAAAATATTTTAGATTTTGGAACTTTTGACTCAAATTAATTTTATACAACTTCATAAATTAATATTTTCATTATTTCTGAATAAATAAATACATTTCTGTCTTTCATTGCATATACTATTTAATATTATTATTTTTATATTATTAGGCTGATATCCGAGCCATTAAAAGAATGAGCAGATAAACAGAATTTTTGAATGCACATTTTTTGTTTAAAATATTTTTAGAGTTTTGACAAAATTTTATACAATCTCATAAATTAAGATTTGCATAAATAAATAACATTCCTGCCTTTCATTGTATATCTTTATTTATATGATTATTTAATATTATTAGGCTGATATCTGTGCCAAATTAACAGAAGTTTTGAATGCACTTTTTTTTTTTTTTTTTTACCTTTTTACTTTTATTTTGGATTTTTTGGGGATTTATTTGGAATCTCATGAATTAATATTTGAAGTATATCCTTATATTTTCACCCAAACAAACAAACTGATTAATAAATTAATTAATTCTGTCTTAATTAAGTCCTGTCTTTCATTGCATACATTATTATTTAATATTATTATTTTACTATTATTAGGCCTATAACACTGATTAACTGAATTTTTGCACATTTTTGTTTAAAAAAAAAAAAAAAAAAAAAAAAAAAAAAAATATATATATATATATATATATATATATATATATATATATATATATATATATATATATATATATATTCATTATTATTCATCATTAATTTAACCATTGAAAACAAACATTCAAGTGTTGATTGATGTAAGTTCCAAAATCTATCAATAGCCTTCTTGTGGATATCGGCAATGTCACAAGCCTATACATTGGTGGATTTGCTTTTTTTATTGTGCATTTTAAAATTCTTTTTTCTTATAATTTATTAAGTTGCTTTGTAAAGTGTCCAGTTGTACAAAGTAGAACATTATTACTGTAAACCTTCTTTCCATTGTGCCATTTATCAGCATGTTCAAAAGAAATAAAGAAACAACTAAAGAAGGAAAAAAAGGTCTTTAGTATGAGATTCATACCTCCTGGAGTCAAACAGACATCATCATCTCAGTAAACCAATGAATAACTTGACTAAATAATAAAAAAGGTGGGAGAATAAATAATGAATACATGGTGAAAAATCATAGTTGAACACACACACCACAGAAATGGTCTAATGCACCATCATGTCACCCACACACACACACACACACACACACACACACACACACACGCACACACACACACTTGCCACAGTTGCCAATTTCACACATACAGAAATGTCCTACTTAGAAAAAAGGCTTTTGTTTCACAGAATGACTTGAGTGCATTTTCATGAGAAGGTACTAGAGGTGTAGCAAATCAGATCAAAAGGGAAATGTATATAAATAATTACAATTAATTATGATTAATTACAATTATTTAAATCGGCTGCCAGTAATAACTGTAGCAGAATTAAATTGCCACCAACTAATCTGTTCGTCCAGCGAACATTCAGTGTAAGTTCATATCAACTCTAAGAAAGGATATTTCCGTGGCCACAGAAAATATTTTCCTATTAATGCATTAGAGCATGTAGCAAGGGTCAAAATCGTAAAGGGACATTAATTTGCAAGGCAGAACCAGAAACTCATGTAATTTGTGCCCAAAACTTTTATTAACTAAACGCTAACACACATAACTAATCTAAACAAACAAACGAATAAACATACACTCACGTGTACATACAAAGGGGAGCTAAAGTTGATGAATGAAGCCATTAGAGAAAACAGAGAATGCAGTTATGGAAAGAGTCAGTTAACCACCTGAGTAAAACCATCATCACCGTTTATAACGGGGTCTATAGCTTATACTATACTATACACCTCACTTGATATTAACTAGTGATCTATCATAAGCATGCATAAAACAGTATACAATACACAAGAACATATACGAGAACGGGAATAATATACACAATGACCTGAAGGAAATGAGTGTTCATTCAAAGAAAGGTTTTTCTATGAATTAATTAGAGAAGAGTCCATTTTTATGACATAATGTCTTTCCTAAGGTTCAAAGATGGCGAGAGGGAGAACTCTCAACATGCTATTAGGTCATAAAGTTTATCTGGTCTGGCTGAAGTGTCCTGGTTGTCATGGTAACCGGGGGCCTGGAGTCATTCACAGACATACTGGCACCCAGTATGTGTATTGGGTCAGGGGTCTGTGACTATTTGTTAATCTAATGACTAATTGATTTGTTAAATCTAATGAAAAATTGTGTGTCTGATTGGTCCAAATGCTACAGAGGAAAGGATGATAATGCTGAAATGATGTTGAAGCTCTAATAGAGATGCACGTAATCCACTGAAACAGTAGTCGTGCATGAACCCACCATCCATCTAGACGTCAAATTATGAGGAACTAAAGAAGAGGAGGATCTGGCGTAGCAGCGTATGCTAAGTCAATATGATGAGATTGTAGAAATCTGCAGCTTGGGATGCATCTGGCCTTCATAGGGACACATCTAAGTATGTACTCGTGTAAATACGCCATTCAGGGACTCATTTAGTTACATGTACAGCAGCACACTGGATAACTTTTAATTTAGTTTGCAAATTCACTTTTGTAAGTTTTGCTGGAAGCTTCCTCCTGCTGGATCATATTAGCATTTCTGGACGGATCTCTTTCGTACATGCATTTTACAGTGGAAGCCTATTTCAGTGATTCCTGATCACATATGTCTGCTACTCTGTAAAAGTATGGATTTTGGAAGTGATGAGAAAGAATGTTTCAGTATGAATTCAAATTACTTCAGATTAAAATAGTGTTTTCAGGTCCTATTTCTTTCTTTACAATAAAAAAAATTATTTTATTTTATTTTATTTTAAGGAGCACCATTATTATAAAGTTTCCTATATATATATATATATATATATATATTTTTGAAGCCTAAAGTGGACGGAGCTGGCCGTCGCCATCTTAGCAGCGCGTCACCGCGCATCACTCCCAGATAATCAAAAATGGGCAAAGAGGTGGGAAGTGAGTGGAGCTGGTTGCTGAAACCACGCCCACCTAGCGCGACAAGCGGGCAATCTGCAGAACTTTAAGGCTTAGTTGCCGCTTGGTTGGATCGCGACTGAAGTACAAAGCCTATAATTTACATAATAAATATTAGTTTAGCATTCAGATACGTTACATCGCATAAATCTCAATTTCAAAAAATTGGCCCTTATGACTGGTTTTGTGGTCCAGGCAGGGTCACATATATGGAAATATTATGGAATATTTGGATATGTGCCGAATAAAAGAGGTAGGATACACGAGCTCAAAGCTCCATTTCCCAAACAGTTGAGTGCGCAAGCCTTTAAAGAATTCAGAATCAGCACATGGTCACTGTCTAGGGGGCTTTGTTTTCAAGTGCGCAACTCACGGCATTCACTGTTCTTCTGCTGCCGGTTATCAAACAGTGTTGCATTACTGCGGGCGCCCCCTTCTGGATTGGGGGTGAATTGCCTGTATTCGTTGTAAAACCTCATACACCGAACCGAGATGTCCATACCGTGACAGTTCAGAACGAATACATGTATCGTTCCACCCCTAATATATATATATATATATATATATATATATATATATATATATATATATATATATAAGATAGTATGTTAAACAAAAAGTTAGTATGTAAAAATTAAATATATCCTCAAAAATTATAAAATAATTAACATTTAATTTTAATACAATTTTAAAAAAATATTTATAAAAATGAAAATAAATAACAATTAATATTTATTAATTCATTTATTTATTATTTGTTTTTAATATATATATATATATATATATATATATATATATACACACACATACACACACACACTGTATTGACATGTATTTTTTTATTTATTATTTATAATACATTTTCTCTCATTCACTGCATATCTGCATATTATTTTCAATATTATATATATACTTTTTTTTTTACATTCTATATTGGCTTGGGATTCACTAATCCATACTATGCCTATATTTTTCAAAGTTGTATATAAGATTATTGGAGTACATTTTATAACAAAATACTATTTCTACCTCAAAATTTCACATTTAATTCAGTGTATTACTAGCAATTTCTGACTAACATTTTTTTTTCAGGGTATAGGATGGACATCATGTGAATTGGGACACAGCCTGACAAATCAATCAAACATACAGGGCTAAAGACAGGTGGACTATGTCAAAATACCCTGAGGTGAAATAGTGAGACAATAACACAGTAACCCTGGGCAAACATGGCCACTCTATCAATGTCAGCTGACCTTTCATGATCTCTAAAACTATATGACACAATACCAAACAATCAATGTTTGATCCAAACGCCAGATCAATAAGCCCTACGGCAGCATTCAAAACCTCAATAAAGACTCAAATGCACTTAGAGTATTCTCACATTAAGAGATGAAAATGTGTCCAGAAATGTGGCTGTTGACATTTGGAAATCTTCGACATTTACAGAACTTTCCCCTGTCCGATCGGTCATTTCTAGCATGGACTGATTGGTCATTCAGCTATTTTGTTTGTAATAATTCCAGGGCAGCATTAATAAAGCGTGATTTGAGAAGGGTTTTATCTCCAATCTGTTTTTGCACTCCTCCAGGATCAATACAAGGCAGCTTTAGGCATGTGAATCAATGCGCCTGCATTGCTGGGCCGCTACCTTGGCCCGATAACTCTGCCCAGGTTCCACATCTGTCATGGTTTGATCTAGATACGTCAGAGTCTATTCCCCCCAAGGAAAGTGACTGAATCGCTCTCTTTATGCAACCTTGAATGGTTATTTGCTGCTTTAAAAGGCTACAGCACCTTTGATTGGCTACAGGGAGTTGGATTATTGCTCCATTGCCATTCCATGCAGCTCAAAAGACCATTTTAGACTCGCATAAAAAGCATGATGGCACATATAATGCTGCGTTCATACTGCGTGCGATTAAAGGACGTTGGTAGGACTCAACTGCAGTATTTCTACACTACCTGAACTCGCATTGGTAGCCATTGCATCACGTCACTGTGAAGTTGTACACCCTTAGTTGCTCATGTTGCCTCAAATCTCCATTAAAAATGAATGACTTTTAGTGGCTTTGTCGCTTCAAATTTTTGTCAGTATGAATGAACCTTAAGGCTTTCTTTGGAAATCGGGAATTAAAATAAACAAGTAAAATTTGGACACGCTGAAATGAATTTATATTTTATATATATATATATATATATATAATTTTTTTATATCGTATATATATATAATTTTTAAACCATATATATCAGGGTTATAATAGTTAATTAACTAAAACTATACTAAAGACATTTTTGTAACAATAAATAAAATGAATAGCAAAATAGAATACGAAACAGTAAAAAAAATACCTAATTTTAGTTTTGGCAAAGGAACATTTCACATTTTCATTTATTTTATCCTGATGTACTAAAATAACTAAAAGTAAAACTAAAATGAAAATTCATAAAAACAATATAGACATAAAAGAAAATTTTAAAAAATGTATCTAAAAGACTACATCCCACAACAAAATTGCTATTAACAACTTAATAATACTAAAATAACACTGGTATATATATATATATATATATATATATATATATACACACATATATATAAATACACATATATATATATATATATATATATATACACTGTGTGAATGTTCACTGTGTGAATTATTATACATATAATACATTTAACTGAGTAAAAGATGAAACCTAAGGGAGTTTTTTTTTTTCTTTAAATCAGCAACGAGAGAAAATATTCAGACTCTTGTATGTGTCTGTGAAGGGAGCATTAAAATGGATGAGGTTGTGTGTGTATGTGCAGGTCAGTGAAGTGACCCTTGGGGAATTGTAGTGTGGGTAATAAACAAGACACTAAGTGAGTAACCGCATGTTGTGTGTGTGTGTAATGAGACAGTTGTAGAAATGCAACAGCATTGTGCCGGACCTCACAGTAGTTCATCTTAACAATAGCAGCTCCCTATAGACCGCATATACTTAATGCCAGTTATTAATAGACACGCACACATGCAGTACACATATAGACACTACAACAATAAAAGCTCTGCTCCGAAACCTAGTGAGCTGCCTACCTAGAAAGCATTTTAATGCCAAACACATAAACAAAGCAGCATCATGTATTTCATGTATACAGAAAATTCAATCCAAGAATGCATTGTGCTATATGCCAAAAAAGTAACATTACACTTCAGAAATTAAAAAAAAGCCCATTATAGAATTACATGCTCAATTTAGCAACCTCAAACTCAATTTGAATCAATTATGATCGACTATGACAGATTAACTATTTGTGAACCACATGGAGTTTCTAATCACTCACTTACGATGTTCCATTCAGTTTAAATGCTGTCTTAAAGGTCAGTTGCCTTTGTAGACAGCAGACATCGAGAAGGCTCACTAGGTTTTGAAACAGAGCTAATAATACCTTTATAAATATGCATGTGAACAATAAGATTAAGGCACGAGATCAAACATGATTATACACATCTGCTCCTCATCCTGTTTTACATCGTCACTGTGCTTAAATGCCACATCTAGACAATGTTTACTTAAGCTTCTAATAAATTAATAGGAAATATAATTGAATTAGTGAGCTAAAACAAACACACATGCAAATATCATAGTTGTGTTTTCAGATGCATTTGATGGAGGCTATTAAATGCAGATTTCTAGATTATATACTGGTATTTTGGCACTGTATATACAGTACACAGACTGCCTGAGGAATCATGGATAATGTTATAATTTAAAGCTGGTTGCATGTTGGCTTTCCTCCAGTGTTCACTTCAGCTTACAGTCGAGAATATGAGCAGAATTCATCTGAACATAATCAGGATGACTGTGTTGTGTAAGAATGCCTCTGGGATGTGTACAGAATGGCCTGCGAACATACTGCTAATGTAGAATAAGCAGTACTATATGTAGAATGCACACATTATGTGAAAATACAGTAAAACATTATTATTATTATTATAATTTAAAGGAACTGTTTTCTAAGTGAATATGTATTAAAATTTAATTTTGTTGTTCTGCTTAGGAATTTTGTGGATTGTTTTGTGGTTTTCAGGATTCTGTAACGAATAGAACGTTCAAAAGAACAGCATTTATTTGAAATAGAAATCTTTTGTAACATTATAAATGTCTATACTGTCACTTTCAACCTATTTAATGCATCCCTGCTGAATAAAAATATTAAAAAATATCTTTTTAAAAATATATACAGCTATTTGAAAGTTAGGAACCTTGGGGTTGGTATGATTTTTTTTTAATGAAAGAAGTCTCTAATGATTGCTGAGGTTGCATTTATCTGATTAAGTATACAGTAAAAAACGGTAATATTGTGAAATATTATTAGAATTTAAAATAACTGTTTTCTATTTGAATATATTTTAAAATATAATTTATTCCTGTGATGCAAAGCTGAATTTTCAGCATCATTACTCCAGTCTTCAGTGTCACATGATCCTTCAGAAATAATTCTAATATGCTGATTTGCTGCTCAAGAAATATTTATTATAATTAACAATGTTGAAAACAGTTGTCCTGCCGAATATTTTTGTGGAAACCATGATTAATTTTGATCATGACACGTGACTTCCTGTTTGTTGCTGCTGCGTGTTTTGAGTTTGAGCTCCGTCAAGTTAATTCTTTATCGTCTATTTTCTAATCCTGAAATCTATTTTACACACCATCATTTTCGTTTCTATAACGTTTGAATACATCCCCTATCGTATTCTACAACAAAAACAATCAGAGCGCCTTGTTATCACTAGTTTTATTTTGATTTCCAGAGTTCGCTATTAGCTTATAGCCCGGTTAGCATCGCCAGCGTGGTTGCATTACTAATCTCGCTTACATTGCTAATACTCTATTCACACAAATTACCATTGTTTTACTCACTGCTACTTGCTTTAATGGCGGATGTGTGTCTACCTTTGAGTACAGGTGAGGACACGTTCAAGCTGCATTCGGTGCTGGTGGAGAAGCAGGCCCAGCTGAGAGAGCGGAGAGCCGCGCTGGAAACATCCCGGGCTGACGCTCACAAGTCCGGGGTAAGTATACAGCGCGCCGCTAACACTCCCACCACCTCTACTCCGTGTGTTTCTCTGCACAGATCCTGTGCACCCAGGACGCGATCTTCCCAGATGTCCTTCACTCCGGCAACGGGACACCACGGACCCTGGGTGCAGCAGCAGCAGTGGAAGACGCGAGCCAGGCCCCGCGCGAGGACCTCTCCCCCTCCGCCGCCTCCGGTCTTCGAGATCTCCACCCGGAACCGCTTCGCTCCCCTCCGCGAGACGGAACGCGACGTCGCTGTGATCGTCGGAGACTCCATCGTCTGGCACGTCCGTGCTACGTTAGCTGAAGGTAAAGCGCACACTCACGGTTTCCCTGGCGCTCGTGTTCTCGATGTTTCTGCGCAGATACCCGCGATCCTGAAGGACGACGAGAGCGTCGGCGTGATCGTGCTGCACGCGGGGGTGAACGACACCAGGCTGCGGCAGACGGAGACACTGAAGAGGGACTTCAGGAGCCTGATCGAGACGGTGCGCAGCGCATCACCCGCGGCGACGATCATCGTGTCTGGACCGCTTCCCACGTATCGACGAGGACACTAAAAGTTCAGTAGACTTTTTGCTTTAAATGAGTGGTTATTGTCATGGTGTAAAGAACAGAAACTGCTCTTTGTTAATAATTGGAATCTTTTCTGGGAGCGTCCTAGGCTTTTCCGCGCTGATGGCCTGCACCCCAGCAGAGTCGGAGCAGAACTCCTGTCGGACAACATCTCCAGGACTCTACGCTCCATATGACTAGTAAGCCCATTCTCAAATAACTGCTATGATGACTTTTGTTCTACCCACTTAAATGATAGAAATACTTGTGCTGTCCAATCTATAAAGACTGTGTCTGTTCCCCGAACAGTGAAACCAGAATATAAATTTAATGCAGGATCTAGAAATAATCTGATCGTGATTAAACCAGAAAAATGCAAAACAAATAATCAAAAGCAATTTTTAAAGCTTGGGCTCCTAAACATTAGATCACTCGCACCCAAAGCAGTTATTGTAAATGAAATGATCACAGATAATAGTTTTGATGTGCTCTGCTTGACTGAAACCTGGCTCAAACCAAATGATTATATTGGTCTAAATGAGTTTACTCCACCGAGCTACTGTTATAAGCATGAGCCCCGTCAGACTGGCCATAGCGGCGGTGTTGCAACAATATATAGTGATATTCTCAATGTTACCCAGAAAACAGGATACAGGTTTAACTCATTAGAAATACTTCTGCTTAATGTTACACTGTCAGATATGCAAAATAAATCTCTCCTATCTCTTGCTCTGGCTACTGTGTATAGACCGCCAGGGCCGAATACAGATTCCTTAAAAGAATTTGCAGATTTCCTCTCAGACCTATTGGTTACTGTTGATAAAGTGCTAATTGTCGGAGATTTTAACATTCACGTTGATAATACAAATGATGCGTTAGGACTTGTGTTTACTGACTTAATAAATTATTTTGAAGTCAAGCAAAACGTCACCGGGCCCACTCATCGTTTTAATCATACGCTAGATTTAATTATATCGCATGGAATTGATCTTACTGAGATAGATATCTTACCTCAAATTTATGATGTTACTGACCATTTCCTAGTATCGTGCATGCTGAGTATTACTGATATTAACTTTATGGCTCCGCATTATCGTCCAGGAAGAACTATTGTTCCAACCACTAAAGATAGATTCAGAAATAACCTGCCTGAATTATCTCAACTGCTCTGTGTACCCATAAATAAACATGAACTAGATGAAATGACTAGTAACATGGGCACTATCTTCTCTAATACATTAGAAGCTGTTGCGCCCATCAAATTGAAAAAGGTTAGAGAAAAACGTACTGCGCCATGGTACAACAGTAATACCCATTCTCTCAAGAAAGAAACTCATAAACTTGAGCGCAAATGGAGAAAAACTAACTTGGAAGTTTTTAGAATTGCATGGAAAAACAGTATGTCCAACTATAGACAGGCTTTAAAAGCTGCCAGGGCAGAGCATATCCGCAAACTCATAGAAAATAACCAAAACAATCCAAGGTTTTTATTTAGCACATTGGCTAGATTAACAAATAAACAGACGCCACCCGATCTAAATATTCCCTCACAATTTAATAGTAATGACTTTATGAATTTCTTCACTGATAACATAGATAACATCAGAAATACAATAACAAATGTAGATTCTGCACCGTCTAGTACTTCAGCTCCATTCATCACACCCAAAGAAAAACTGCAGTGCTTTACAACTATAGGACAGGAAGAGCTAAATAAAGTTATCACTGCATCTAAACCAACAACATGCCTATTAGATCCTGTACCCACTAGATTACTGAAAGAGTTGTTACCTGTAGCAGAAGAACCGCTTCTCAATATTATTAACTCATCGATATCTTTAGGTCACGTTCCAAAATTATTCAAGCTGGCGGTTATTAAGCCTCTTATTAAAAAACCACAACTAGATCCTAATGAACTAGCAAATTACAGACCCATTTCTAATCTTCCGTTTATGTCTAAAATTTTAGAAAAAGTTGTCTGCTCAGTTGTGCTCTTTTTTTGCAAAAAAATGATCTCTATGAAGAATTTCAGTCAGGTTTCAGGCCCCACCATAGCACAGAAACTGCACTTGTTAAAATTTCAAATGACTTGCTTCTTGCGTCAGACCAAGGCTGCATCTCATTGCTAGTTTTACTTGATCTTAGTGCTGCGTTCAACACTATAGATCATGACATACTCATAGATCAATTACAAAACTATACGGGTATTCAAGGGCAGGCTTTAAGATGGTTTAGATCCTACCTGTCTGATCGCTACCACTTTGTTTATTTAAACAGGGAGTCATCTCAATTATCACCAGTAAAGTATGGAGTACCACAAGGATCTGTCCTAGGTCCTCTGCTATTTTCAATATACATGTTGCCCCTTGGTAATATTATTAGAAAATACGGGATTAGTTTCCATTGTTATGCTGATGATACTCAACTATATATCTCAACAAGACCAGATGAAACTTCGAAATTATCTAAGCTAACAGGGTGTGTTAAAAATGTAAAAGATTGGATGACCAATAATTTTCTCCCATTAAATTCAGATAAGATAGAGATATTACTTATTGGACCAAAAAACAGTACATAGAATCTCTTGGATTATAATTTGCAACTAGACGGATGTACTGTTACTTCCTCTACAGTCAAAAATCTGGGTGTTATATTAGACAGCAACTTGTGGAAAATCATATTTCCCATGTTACAAAAACAGCATTCTTCCATCTTAGAAACATTGCCAAGCTACGAAACATGTTACCTGTTTCTGATGCAGAAAAGCTAGTTCATGCATTCATGACCTCTAGACTGGACTATTGTAATGCACTGCTAGCTGGTTGTCCTGCATCTTCAATAAACAAGCTACAGGTAGTCCAAAATGCGGCGGCTAGAGTCCTTACCAGGTCAAGAAAATATGATCATATTACCCCAATTTTACAGTCTCTGCACTGGCTACCTATTAAGTTCCGCATCAGTTACAAAATATTATTATTTACCTATAAGGCCCTTAATGGTTTAGCTCCTGCGTACCTAACTAGTCTTCTACCACGCTACAATCCATCATGCTCCCTAAGGTCGCAAAACTCTGGACTTTTGGTAGTACCTAGTATAACAAAGTCAACTAAAGTAGGTAGAACCTTTTCACATTTGGCTCCCAAACTCTGGAATAGCCTTCCTGATAACATTCGGGTTTCAGACAAACTCTCTCTGTTTAAATCTAGATTAAAGACACATCTCTTTAGCCAAGCATTCACATAATGCATCTCATAATCTTGTACTGCAGTTATATCTGATCAAACACACATTATTGTTCTTTAGCTTGGATTGAACAAATCATTTTTGCCTGGTTGGAACAGCAGCTACGCTAATTATGTCTCTATTTGTTTCTCTGTTTCTGCCACGGGATTAAAATAGGATTATAACTAGGATTTACACAGGCTTCAGTCTGGATCCAGAACACCTGAGAAGAGATGATGCCAACCCCTCAGAGGACCTCAGATGATGCCTAACCTCAGACAACATGCAGAACTACCAAATTTCGCCATAAGTTAAATATATTAAGTTTCTACAATATATAAATATATTGTAGAAACTTAATTTCCTGTAAAGCTGCTTTGCAACGATTTGTATTGTGAAAAGCGCTATACAAATAAACTTGAATTGAACTGAATTGAATCAATTTTATTTTTCAGGACACTTTGATGAATAGAAAGTTCAAACATCATAAATGTCTTCACTGTCACTTTTGACCCATTTAATGCATCCTCACTAAATGAAAATATTACTTTCTTTCAAAAACCACCAAACTTTTGTAACAGCGGTGAGTTTTTTTTTTTGTTTTTTTTTTACTAAATCCAGTGTTCATTTTATGCAACATTTACTCAAAATAAACTCAAAAGTATTGGAAAACATCTATTGGCAATGGCAAACCTGTCAGCAGATTCTGTAACTGCCACATCGGTTAATGATAATCATACAAAACAGTAGGTCATACAAAGTACAGTATTCTAGTATTCCCCAGTTTTGTGCATTTCTGAAAGCAATCCATAGGTGAACACTGAGCTGTGTGTGTGAAACTGGAGAGGCTGTCTAATTTCTGCCATATAATATTGATGTCTTCACTTTGAGCGCACAGACAGGGCATGATCTTGTGTTTATAATTCATGTGTGAATTTCTCACACAGGCTCTCCTCTCCCCATTATGAGCCTCTCATGTATATTTCACCGCTGGAGAGGGTTAAAAGACGTGCTTGTGTGTGTTTGAGCGCATCTGTGAGTGTGTTTGTGGAAGGATCCATTTGAATGCACAGTCACAGAGCCTCTGCGGAGTGTTTCAGCACCACATGTGCCGGACAGCTCCCCTGCGACGCCACTACAGCCTTGATTTACTGGGCCAGAAGAACTCCTGAAAAGTGCTGTGCATGTGGGGAGTGCACGTGTTCCTGAGGACATGAACCTGTGCATTCTTGAGTCTGTAGGTTCATTTCGCTAATTGAAAATCATATCCAGCAAGTTCTATTATGGTAATATGCAGTAGAGTTGCAGACGATGTCAGCAGAAAACTCAAAGTCTGCTAATCTAAAAATGTAAATGAATGCTGGTATTACTCCTCATACATGTATACTTTATTCTGACTGTTCAATCATGGCATTCTGTGGTCAAATATTTCATTTAATAAGCACTATATATAATTAAAGTATAATTGATCGTCCCAAGCAACTGATTTCCTCCATAGCTGTGCTGTTGTAGTTTCATGTCTCTTATATCACTCCACACTCTCTTTATATATAAAAATATTTTTTAAAAAATGTATAAAATATATATACAAAAATATATAATATAAAAATGCAATATTTATTTATATATATATTTATTTCCACCACCTGTGTTATAACGAAAACTATTAAAAATCATTTTTGTTAATTGAAATAAAACTGAAAAAATATACAAATTATATTCAAAATATAAACTTAAAGGGGTCCTATTATGCTTTTTCACTTTTTGAGTTTTAGTCAGTGTGTAGTGTGTATGTTTGGGCATAAAAAGATCTACAAAATTACAAATCTCAAAGTCAACTCCAAAGGGAGATATTTCGTTTTTAAAAAATCCCTTTTCAAGAACTACAACGAACGGTTCGTTTGGACTACAAAGTTGTTTTCCTGTATTTGTGACATCACAAATTGGTCCATTAGAATATCATTAAAATAAATTGCCTCCAGAAATTCGAATGCACGTTTCAAAATCGAAACCCGGTGCGGGTGTTTTTATATCACTGTATTTCTGATGGAAACCGACTGTCTTCAGAAAATTATGGATGTCATTTTCATTTCATCTTGCATGTAATGTCTGATAAAGCAGCGTTTGTGAGTGGAGCTCTGCTTTGTGTACAGCGTTACCGGAGAAACCTCGCTCTCTCCCGCTCCAACAGTGCCTCCCGCTGGCAGAGAATTAATTTGCATATTTATGCCGCCACAAATAGTGTAACTCTGTGGGACTATGGTATAAATAAATTCAACTGTATAAGTTTCACTGCAATTCATGTTATAATGTTAGAATTAAAGAACAATAAACATAATACATATTACCGTTGCAAGGGGAAGTCGTGGCCTAATGGTTAGAGAGTTGGACTCGTAACCTAAAAGTTGCGGGTTCGAGTCTCGGGCCGGCAGGAATTGTAGGTGGGGGGGAGTTGAGTGTACAGCACTCTCCACCCTCAATACCATGACTGAGGTGCCCTTGAGCAAGGCACCGAACCCCCAACTGCTCCCCGGGCGCCGCAGCATAAATGGCTGCCCACTGCTCCGGGTGTGTGTTCACGGTGTGTGTGTGTTCACTGCTGTGTGTGTGTGCACTTTGGATGGGTTAATTGCAGAGCACAAATTCCGAGTATGGGTCACCATACTTGGCCACATGTCACTTCACTTCACTTCACTTATCTGTACATAGTAAATGCAGTTATTTTTAAGCTGTTGTTGACATCCTACCTAAAACGTGATTTAGCCAAAAAAAAATAAAAACAAAAAAAACAACAATATCTTTACCACTTTAATATGTCTTGCAATATCCGTGTGTGCAAAGGTTCTGCGCGATCCTCTTGTTCAATATTCTCAGAGTCTGAATTGACGAACTTGCTGTTTTGGCAAGGGGCGGGGCAGTACTGAAACACCTTCTAAGCTGTTCGCCAATCACAACGCACTGGGACAGCTAACCAATAACAACACATTTCATTTTTCGGAAGGCGGGCCTTCATCAAACCCGGAACTAATCGAGCCGTTTGTGCCAGGCTGAGGAGAAAGGTATTGTAATAATGTAAATTATGTGAAAAATAATGCGATTTTCGAACCATCAAGCATGAGAGCATGTTCTAGTACACCCACAAAACAAAATCAAGACTTTGTAAAAGAGCATAATAGGACCCCTTTAAAAAGACCTAAATAAAAAATGTAAGTACTAAAATGACAAAAAATTATATAAATAATAAAAATAACAAAAGCATATAACTAAATGTCTGACTGAAAACTTAAATATCTGACTAAAAACTAAAACTAAAAAACAGTATATATGTAAATACAGTATATATCAATATAATATTAGCAAGGCAAAGAAGACTGCCATTTTATTCTCAAAAAAAAAAAAAGTAAAACATTTGCACCACAGAATGCTATTAAATACAACACCACTTGAAATATGATAAAAAATCATGATGTTTCAGAGGGGGAAAAAATCTTAATTCTGTTATGAATATATGGTTGGACACTGTTAATAGACAAACAAATTAAACTTCTGAGAGTGTGGAACGTCTGTTGCCAAAATGACCTATAGTTGAAGAAACATCCATATGATGTAATACAATCTAACAAAATGGGCATTTTTGTATAACATTTCCTCAAAATGCACTCACAGAAACTGTGCATTATACACTGACAGAGCTAACAGTATTTTAACACAAGGAAGAGCTAAAACTACTGTTAATTAGCAAACAACAATCACAAAAATGGCCAAATCAATTAATCAGTTTGGTCAACATATCAGTCTATTAGTATCTATATACATGATTCCAGTGCTGAGACTCCAGTGATCATTGACCCAAACACACACACACACACACCACACACGTAGTGGGGTGGAGGCCGTGCTGAAGTGAGCCCTGATTGGTTCTGATTGGATCTGATTGTTTTCCACATGATCACCGAGTCGCAGCCTCAAATAAAACAGCAGGCGTGACAGTGGATGAGGCGTGACATTATAATCAGAAGTTATAGAACGGAACAAACCCCTCTTCACATGTCTCTCTCCCTCACTTCTTTTCTCTTTGACACGTTAATCACTGCAGAATGTCACGCTCCCCTTTCAGACAAAGGACAATCATTGCTGTGATAATTTGACCTCTCCTTCAATCAGTTTCACTGTAATTGCATCAGCCTCCGTCCCTGTGTCATATCTCTCCACGGCTCTAATGAGAGACCGAGACAGAAAGAATACGAGAATAAGTTCGACTTCTGGCCCCTGAGGAGTTTCGCTCACATCATCTATTGTTCGTCTAATAAAGTTTCCAGCTGGAACCAAAACGGGTTTCACAGCCTGATGTCAAAGGAACCACTTTTCATCCTTTAAATTCTTAAAAATAAAGCTTTGTTGCCTTTGATGGTTCCATTAAGAATCTTAAAAATCCATGGAATCTTTGCATTCCACAAAAGGTTCTTTATAATGAAAAAAAAAATGGTTATTTTAAGAACTGTTTACTGAAAGGTTCTTTGGGAGTCAAAATTTTTTCTCTATGGAAAAACCCCATTTTTGAAGCTTTATTTTTATGAGTGCAGTTTTTTAGGAAACCATCAACTGGTGCTTTAAAGAACCTAAAAACCAAAACACTGATCTAGCTATATTTATTAATCTACAAAGTACCATATAACAACTTAAGGAGAAACACTATATGGCCCAAAATGGTTTTTGATAAGAAAATATTTCTTTAAACACTTGCATGCAGAATATGTGTCACACAAACAAATAACCCAAAGTGAGAGAAACAAAGAGTGCTTTCTGCACTCATAAGTGTTTTATAAGTGCTTTCTACAACAGCAATATGATAAAAGACATAAATACTCAATAAATAACCAGATTTATTAGTGATAACCACCACAAGAAGCTATTCTTCCATCAAAATAATAGTTAATTTTCCTGGCTGTAGACTGTTTATAGTGTTTATTGGTTTGTAGAAACTTGCTGCATAGCTGTTTTTGAACAAGACTTCATTCAATCAGATTTTACAGCCAAAACAATTCAATTCATATATTTAAGTTATGGATAATGTACAGACAGTAAAAATTGGGTTTTGATAAGAAAAGGCTTCTTCACCAAAGCAAACAACCATTGAAATCTTAGTTTAAAGAAATAGTTCACCCAAAAATGAAAATTTGGCACCACATTCACTGCAGAGGATCCACTGATGAGCAAGGGATTGATGCTAAACTTCTCAAAACATGTTTCGAAAGCCTGAGGGTAATTTTTTTTAGATAATTTTAATTTTGGGTGAACTATTCCTTTAAACACCCTGTTTGCGTGCTATATCCTATAGCATAAAAACACTGGAAATAACCCAGAGTAAAAGAGGAAGAGTAAGGTGGGAGGTTTCATCGCCAGCGAGAACATCCACACGGCTCCTGCTGTGCCACACCGGACACACAGATCAATTTAAATGATCATGAGAGATATTAGTAATGACATTTATGAATGCTTTATGGAATGTAGAAAATGTCATCATAAATTTTTATTCGGGCAAATGAGGCAGTGGCTGAAAGCAAACAGCATCAATGTTTGAGCACAGACACAAAGAGGAAATGAGAGAAATGAAGAAGAATGTCACACGGTCACCCTAAACACACACACACACACACACACACATACACGATGGATGATTCTGCATTATAAAAGATGTTTGCATTTTGAGCGGCAGTGATTTAATGCGCAATAAGCCACTCAAAGTTGTGAGTTTTACCACGTTTTGTTTGTTTCATGTTGTAAGACGCAACATAAAAAAACACACTCCATAACCTTAGTAAAACCACTCTAATGTACAATTTAGTGCTTTCTGCAACAGAAATATGATAAAAGACATCAATAGTCAACAAATAAAATTATAACTGTCACAAGAAGCTATTTTCCTATCAAATAATACAGTTTATTTTCATGTTTACTGTCTTGTAGAAAGTTGCTGCATTAATACAATCAGAAATCAGCATATACCAGCTGTTTTTGAACGAGACTCACTCATCCAACCAGATTTTACAACCAATACTATTAATTTTATAAGTAATGGATAATGCACAGCACAGTCAGCCAGCCATTCATGTAAAGCAAATGCATTGGGGTCTTTTATCATGGCTGACTGTACATTATCTCGTTTACTGCATAAATAAACAATAAATAAACGGATGTGAAATATTGATTTGAGTTCAAAACAATTTAAAAACAAAGAAACAACAGACATGGAACTAATGCAGCTTGGTAGGAAACCAGTTGCCTGGTACAGTTTATCATCTTTATACAAAAATATTTGACTGCAAAAGCTCCAACTGACCAATCAGAATCCAGTATTTCAGAGTGCTGTGTCATAATCAGATGCAAAACACTTTTGCTTCAATGTCCATTAAGAAAACAGCTGTTTGTGTTCCTATTCATAGCCATAAACCTGCACATGTGTGGAACCAGCACAGATTCTCACTGTCCAGTATGACAGCATGCTGTTATCCACAGGAACACACACACACTGCTCTAAAATGATTTATCCCATTTTACAACAGCAAATGCAGCGTGTGCTCTGAATTCAGCACAGCAGGGAAGTTGGAGGAGTTCGATTTCTCCTGTATATCTGTGGGTCAGGTTAAGACTCTATTGTGAGGGCCAAATGTCCCTGTAAGAATAGTGAGACCTGGAATCAGCTATATGGTGGGAAACAACAATGATCCCGTGAGGAAAACAGCTTAATGCTCATAAATAATATCTTAATGAAAAACTATAAATGCAGAAAGGTTGAGTGAAGGTTAGTTTTAGGTTTAGAGGATAGAAATTATCATTAGCTCAGTATAAAATCAATACAAAATCAAGTCAATGGAAAGCCTCCATCATGGTAGAAAAACAAACATGAGTACATTTCACACAAAACATCACTGTTGTTTTAGTATCACAGAGATATTTATTATAGTTTTTATTAATATTTTTAATTAGTTTTTATTTTTCAATTTTCATTTTAAGTGTTAGTCATTTTTTTTTTGTAATTTATACAAAATAAATTATTCAGTTATTTTAATAATGTATGTCTACATAATTTGTCATTTTTATTTCACTTTTTATTATTTTAGTACATCAAGTTAAAAAAAATTAAAATGAGAAATATTGCCTTGGAAACTAGCTGAAATAAAATAAATATTTTTATTTCAGTTAACGTTTATTTCAAGTAACAAAAATGTTTTTATGATTTTAGTTAACTATAATATCCCTGCATATTATTTAAGTGCTGGCCAGAGTGAAACAAACAGTCAGAAATGTGATGTTCTGGATAAAGGAAACTGCACAGTTGCTTGTTGTTTCACACTGGGTCTCCTTGGCAACCCTAAGCTCGAATTCAGCCTTTCATCAGACCCTTCCCACAGGGGCCAAAATACTTGCCAAGAACCAAATGCATGTAAAAACTGGTAACACTAAAAAGCCAGTTTGCCTGCAACTACAGTATGAAGTGCAAAACTACAGATCTGAAAAGATTTGGAGAAATTTAGCATTACATCATTTGCTTACAAACAGATCCACTGTAGCGATTGGGTGCCATCAGAATGAGAGGCCAAACAGCTGATAAAAACATCACAATAATTTACAAGTAATCCACACCTCTCCAGTCCATCAATTAACGTCTTGTGAAGTGAAAAGCTGCGTGTTTGTAAGAAACAAATCCATCATTAAGCTGTTTTAACTTCAAAGTGTTGCTTCCAGCTAAAATATGAGTCCACAATCTGTAATATTACTGTAATATTATAAATCATCTGACTCAGGAGAGAAATATGCACAGATCAAGCACCATTTACAAGCCAAAATAGTCCAAAACAAATACCTGTGAATTTTAAAGTGAAAGCACAACAGGAGATGGACTTTTTCATCAGAGGAAACATTATTATGATCGTAGACTTATTGTGAAGTTTTTATCAGCTGTTTGGACTCTCATTCTGACGGCACCCATTCACTGCAGAGGATCCATTGATGAGCAAGTGATGGAATGCTAAATTTCTCCTAATCTGTTCCCATGAAGAAACAAACTCATCTACATCTCAGATACCATGAGGGTGAGTAAATCGTCAAGAAATTTTCATTTTTAGGTGAACTATTCCCTTAAGATGTTAAGCTAGTAAAGCAAAAAGTTTTTGTAAACAATGTTACAACAGGGCAATGACAGCAAAAATTTTAAGGACAAAAATGCATGCAAAATACAATTTCATATCCAGTAAAATATTTAGGGAAAGTGCATTTCCTCAATTCACTTGCCAAAAGCATTCAGCAAAATTACATTTTGGCCCTGTGTACATATAAAACCCGCACACACACTTCATATCAGCATCTTTAGATGTATTTATAGATTGTAGCACTGAGCTAAATGAGAAAACTGACCCAAGTTGATATTGATCATCTGTGCATCTCTCTAGGGACTTGGGTCTGCAAGTATTCCAGACCAGAATATTCCTCCGAGGCACGTTTGCATGGCGAGGCACGTTTCCATGGCGAGACATTGATGATTGGTGTTAAGGATGTAATTACGGAAAATGAATAATGGCTTGTCACTGGTGCCCACCATGTCTGGAGATCATCAAGTGTGAGTATGTACGCTCTTAGAATACACACCACATTCTCTGCATGTGTGAGAGTGGTTAACAACACTGACCTTTAACCTCTGGCGGGCGTGTGATTGACAGGCTCGGCGTGATCGTGCCGTAACCTTATCAACAGAGTTTAGCTGCCAGGCTGTGGTTTAATGGAATTAGCGCAACGTTTGAAAAGCACCTGTCAATCAGGTGAACTGACAGATCTCAATGAATGCAGGTGTGACGGACCTGAAGTGACAGAACATGGAAACTCAACAACAGATTCTCTTATAGTTCAAAATAATGAGGTTTTCTCAAGAAAATATGAGTGGAGCTCAACTTTCTCCTGTGATACTATGGTGTTGATGGTGGTTGTCAAGGCATTGCTATGCAGTTGCTATGTGGTGTTCTGAATGGATTTCATACTGTTGATATTAAGGTGTTAAGGGTGGTTGCCATGGTGTTGCTATGCAGTTGCTATGCGGTGTTCAAAATGGATTTCATGTTGTTGATACTATAGAAACAGAGCGCATTTAGACCTCGCCCACACTGGGGGAGAAACAATCCAAGACTCTCCATTGACTTTGTATTGCGGGAAGTTGCCTCCTTGTCATTTCTGTCTTATAACAAAAAAACAATTCCTACAAGTTGCTATGTGACTAGGTGTACAGTAGACAAGCTAAAAAACCCAGAACTACGTTTTTATAAGCTGTCGACCCAAAAAAACAAGCGTTTAAGGACACAAATAGTTGTAGATATCGGGGTATTTCACGTTGGGCCATTCAGTTAGATCATTTCTCAAACAAAAGGAAGGTAAGGAAAAGGGGCACTGACATAGACCAATAAAATTTAGTTTCTCAATATATGTCCTCCTCTCAGGTTCACATAGGGTGCCGAAATAATCATTTGACATGGTTAAAAATAATGAATGTTTCCTGTCGCCAGTTACATTTCCCTCCAGTGGGCGCAGTTCTCAGAGTAACAGACACGTTGCGCTCTACTTTTGTGTCCTTAAACACTTGTTTTTTGGGTGGACAGCTTATAAAAACATAGTTCTGAGTTTTTTAGCTTGTTTACTGCACACCTTGTCACATAGCAGCTTTTAGACATTGTTCTGTTTTTTGTTATAAGTCAGAAATGACAAGGAGGCAGCTTCCCGCAATACAAAGTCAATGGAGAATGTTGGATTGTTTTCCCCCCGGTGGGCGTGGTTTTCAGATTATGACACGTGTCGCTCTGTCTCTATGGTGTTGAGGGTGGTTGCCAAGGCATTGCTATGCAGTTGCTATGTGGTGCTCTGAATGGATTTCATGCTGTTGATACTAAGGTGTTAAGGGTGGTTGCCAAGGTGTTGCTATGCAGTTGCTATGTGGTGCTCTGAATGGATTTCATGTTGTTGATACTATAGTGTTGAGTGTGGTTGCCCAGGTGTTGCTATCCAGTTGCTATGTGGTGTTCTAAATGGATTTCATGCTGCTGATACTAAGGTGTTAATGGTGGTTTCCAAGGTGTTGCTATGCAGTTGCTATGTGGTGTTCTAAATGGATTTCATGCTGCTGATACTAAGGTGTTAAGGGTGGTTTCCAAGGTGTTGCTATGCAGTTGCTATGTGGTGCTCTGAATAGATTTCATGTTGTTGATACTATAGTGTTGAGTGTGGTTCCCCAGGTGTTGCTATGCAGTTGCTATGTGGTGTTCTAAATGGATTTCATGCTGTTGATACTGAGGTGTTAAGGGTGGTTTCCAAGGTGTTGCTATGCAGTTGCTATGTGGTGTTCTAAATGGATTTCATGCTGTTGATACTGAGGTGTTAAGGGTGGTTTCCAAGGTGTTGCTATGCAGCTGCTATGTGGTGTTCTAAATGGATTTCATGTTGTTGATACTATAGTGTTAAGGCTGATTGCCAAGGCATTGCTATGTGGTGTTCTAAATGGATTTTATTATATTGATATGAGAAGCCAACATACTGTTTAAACATTCTATTTAAGTTCTTATTATTATGAGACTTTGGATCTCTAGCAAAGAATAGCAACTAGCATAGGACATGCATTCGATGGACAAGAAAAAAATAGAAACACTTTTCAGAAAATCTCCTTTTGTGTCTCACTAAAGAAAGTCATAGACGTTCTGAACAACATGAGGTTGAGAAAATGATCAACTTTTCATGTATTCCTTTAACCATCTGTGCTTGACTCATTACTAAATGTTGTGCTCAGAAACAGAGAGAAAAGCAAAGGCAAGGCAGCTGTCTGTCGCCTGTCGGTCATCTGAAAAATTATGATTTATACACAAATAAACAGGAAAACAAAGAAATGGCCATACTTTACGCCCCGGCAAAGAACCGCAGACGTTTCATTAGTCTGGGATAAAAGATCGGCGAGATTTTGACGGACATCTGCGATTCATTTGCTTTCACACAGTTGTCATAAATTACCATCGTTATCAGCCGTCAGCTCTTCCCCGGACTGAAATAAACGAGTCTGTCAGCACGTTACATGCTGATGACACAGTATGCAACAGCATTCAAACAAACACACACACATATACAACAGAATAAACTGAGGTCAATTCCCTCTCTACATTTATTAAAGATGCATGATAAAAGAAACTACTGTGTGTGTTTAGATCTAGTGAAGTGAATGCATAACTAACATTCAGCTCAGTTTATTACACACACTTCTATTGCAATTTACAGGAACTATTACAAGCGCAAGATTGCAAGTGCTATAATTAAGAAGTAATAGTGGTTGATATATGTATATATATATATATATATATGTATATATATTAGGGATGGGAAGATTCCCTGATTCGCTCGGTGCATTGGCATAAAAAGTTAACGATGCGATGCATTGGTTTAAAAAGTGTGCATCGGCTACAAGTTGGCATTTGTATTGCGATGCATCATTTCAAACACAATTTCATCGGTAAAAAATTATTTATTTATATATAATTACTAGTGGATGCGCTACACTTTTATTGTTTATAAAGTGACCAATAATCTGTGACCAATATTTTATATGTAGATTGATTTCTCCTCTCGAAATTGTTTGTAATGGGTAAATAAAATGTAAGCTGATGCAGTCTTAATTACTAAGCTCAGATGAGTTAATGTGTGTTTCTTATAGCAGTTAAAATGTAGTTTTAATTTAGTGATTTTTAACTTTTAGTTTAATGATTTTAATGCTTTAAAGAGCAATGTTAGATTGTAATGTTCTAATGCTCTCTGTTCTAACTATAAAAGGTACAGCTGTCATAAAACCAGAGAGAAAGGATGCATGGCTATGAGAGTGTATGAGAGAGTCAGTAGTAAAATCATTGCATTCCTATTGGTCAGTGTTAGAGGAGCTCAGCTTAGCTTGACAGTTTGCCTGCCCTGGACCAGGTTAGCTTTCCAGCATAAGTTGCCACAGTGACTGAGGTTGATCTTTGTTAAATTTGCTTTATTGAACCAAATCATTTGACGGTGAGTCAGACTAAGTGAAATAAACCTGGCCTATTTGGTAAACTTGTTTTAGGCCTTGAGGCATTAGAAGTCAGAAGACACATAAGTTAATTTATGATTTGCTGTCTGTCTGAACCAAAGCAATCATATTTTTTTCCATTGCATCGAATCACATTGTATTGAATCGAATCGAATCGAAATCGTATCGCACTGCATCGTAACAGGGGTGAATCATATTGCACTGCATCGTAACGGGTGAATCGCATCGCATCGCTAGCCGCTTCATATGTATCTTCAATGTATCGTATCGTTGGCTATGCATCGAGATGCGTATCGCATCAGCCTCAATTATGGAGATGCACATCCCTAATATATATATATATATATATACATATACAGTCATGGCCAAAAATATCGACACCCTTTGTAAATATGATCAAAGAAGGCTGTGAAAATTAATCTGCACTGTTAATCCTTTTGATATTTTATTTAAAAAAATTCACAAAAATCTAACCTTTCATTGGATAATAAGAATTTAAAATGGGGGGAAATATCATTATGAAATAAATGTTTTTCTCTAATACACATTGGCCACAATTAACGGCACCCTTTTATTCAATACTTTTTGAAACCTCCATTTGCCAGTTTAACAGCTCTAAATTTTCTCCTATAATGCCTGATGAGGTTAGAGAACACCTGACAAGAGATCAGAGACCATTCCTTCATCCAGAATCACTCCAGACCCTTTAGATTCCCAGCTCCATGTTGGTGGTGCTTCTCTTCAGTTCACCCCACTCATTTTCTACAGGGTTCAGGTCAGAGGACTGGAATGGCCATAGCAGAAGCTTGGTTTTGTGCTCAGTGACCCATTTTTGTGTTGTTTTTGAGGTTTGTGTTTGGATTTTATTGTACGGTTGGAAGATCCAAACATGGCCCATTATAAGATTTCTAACAGAGACAGTCACTTATTGATTTTCTATCTGTTGGTATTTGTTAGAATCCATGATGCCATGTGTCTAAACAAGATGTCCAGGACCTCCAGCAGAAATATAGGCCCATAACATAAAAAATACAGCAGTATATTTCATTGTACACATGGGGTACTTTTTATCCCTGTGTTCACCAAACCCATCTTGAGTGTTTGCTGCTAAAAAGCTCATTTTTTAGTTTCATCTGACCATAGAAGCCAGTCCCATTTGAAGTTCCAGTCGTGTCTGATAACTGAATATGCTGGAGTTTGTTTTTGGATGAGCTAGGAGAATTTTTCTTGAAACCCTCCCAAACAACATGTGGTGATGTAGGTGCTGTTCGACAATTTTTTTATTAAGGTCTTCTGACCCCGAGACTCAACTATTTTCTGCAATTCTCCAGCTGTGGTCCTTGGAGAGTCTTTAGCCACTCAAACTCTCCTTCTCACTGTGCATTAGGACGATATAGACACATGTCCTCTTCCAGGCAGTTTCGTAACATTTTATGTTGATTGGAAATTCTTAATTATTGTCCTGATGGTGGAAATGGGAATTTTCACTGATCTAGCTCTTTTCTTAAAGCCACTTCACTAATTTGTGAAGCTCAATTATCTTTTGCTGCACATCAGAAATATATTCTTTGGTTTTTCTCATTGTGATGGATGATTAAGGGAATTTGGGCTTTGTTTTCCCTCCTATTTATATTTCTGTGAAACAGGAAGCCATGGCTGGATAATTTCATGTTCATATTCACCCTGAAGTGCTCAAAATTGTGAATATGAATGGGAATATACTTCAGAGATATTTTACTCATAAGAATTTCTAGGGGTACCAATAATTGTCCAATGTGTATTAGAGAAAAACATTTATTTCATAATGATATTTCCCCCCATTTTAAATTCTTATTATCCAATGAAAGGTTAGATTTTTGTGAATATTTTAAATGAAAGATGAAAAGGATTAACAATGCAGATTAATTTTCACAGCCTTCTTTGATCATATATCATATATATTTACCAAGGGTGCCGATATTTTTGACTGCATATATATATAAAGCTGTAGCCCCTATTGTATCTGTACTGATGCTTCTTCTTCTTCTTCCCCAATGGGAGTCTATGGCAGCCCTATGAAGGGAACATAGGAAAATGATGAAATTTGGCACACTTGTAGTGACGGCCATGAATAGTGATCTGACCAACTTTGGGGTCTCTAGGGCCAACTCTATAGCACCACCACCAAAATTTCAACATTGAAATGGTAATAACTCTTGAACCTCTAATTCTAGAAAAATGAAACGTAGTAGACCTGATTACTCTCCTCATGCCGATCACATTGAATATCTTACATTAAGTCTGTGCCCATTACAGTAGCGGCCATTTTGAAAAGTACAGTTTTTCATTTTTTCGCTACTCCTTCAAATTTTGCCCAATTTTTATGAAACTTGGCAGAGATAATCTTTTGACCTACTGGTCAAAAAAAAAAAAGTTATGATGCTGTGAACTTAACCCAGGTCGACCTGAAATTGGTTCAGAGGCTGTATCTCGGCCAAACTTTGATCAATCAAAATGAAACTTGACACACTTCATCAACAGCATGGTATGAGGATCCGTGCCAAAATTGGGAACAGTGCCACCTATGAATTGTGAGATATTGGTGTGATATTGGTGCCAATGGATTCCTTGGGTCATGCTGAATCTGTGGATATCAATTCTGAATCTGTGGATATCAATTCAGTTTTAAATTTGTCGTAAATTGCAGTATCTTTTAAACCAATTGACATATCGCCACAAAAATCGGTAGGGATCATCAACACCACGTACCGGAGGTACCTGAGAAGTGTGAAGACAGCGCCACCTAGTGTTCCAGAGATATAGCGATTCTTGCAAAAACGCTTACAACTTTTGAAAACATTGTCCAAATTTTTTTATTTTTGTGTCCTTTCATTCCTTGGGTTATGTCAATTCTGGCAGTATCTCACTTGTCATTTTCCATCAGTGTGTCTGTCTGCAATATTTAAGTAAATGAAAAACTCTTTTTTTCGCTACTCCTTCTGCAAATTTTGCACAATTTTGTCCAAAATCTGATCATATGATCTTTGGACCAAGCCGCACAGAAACGAGTGAACGGATTTTTGATATTCGCTTCCATTCCTGAGAAATTTTTTTACCCAAAATTTTTTACCCAAAATTCGCTATTATTACTACTATTACAAGAATGAAATAGCTATCATATTCCACCAAATACAAAATAATATTCAGTATTTGGTAGTTCGTGGACTAGAGATCTCCAGACATTTCATAACTATAGATGTTAAAAACACATGAATATCACAGTATCAGTATGAAGAAATCATGGCAGAATAAGAGCTCGACAACTCAACGTTTGTAATCCCTGGAGATCCTCGTCATCGCAGCGCTGAGATTGAGAACAGCGACTGTGATCTGATCTTAAAAAAATATATAACAGCCCTACTTCTCTTTCTGGAAACCCCGCCAAGATAACGACACCCACCACTGTCTGCGGTGAGAGAGAGACAGATGACAAGTGCTGAAAAACCATCCAATTACAGTCCAGTGCTGCTATCACAGATCCATTACTGCCTTATCATTGAGAGAGTGTGTGTGAGAGAGAGACACAGACACACAGCAGGTGAAAATAAGAGTGTTTGTATAAAGGGGAACAACAAGACTATACATGAACGTGTGTGTGTGTGTGTGTTTATGAACAATATTCACTGTATAAGACACAAACTCTCTGTCTCGCTCTAATACACTCTTTTGTTTGTTTGGACTGTTAGAAATCACAATCAGAAAACACAATGAACACCTTCCTCATCCGTTACAACACAACACATTATACTGTATGTAAAAAGCTTCTTCAATAAATCTTAAGCTTCATTTAGGCTTCATGCAATAAGTACAAAAGTACAAAGAAATTTAATTGGCGCTGGTGTCTAAATGAATGAATTAATGAATGACTATTTTTTTTTTTTTTTAAAGATTTCAGGTTCCAATTTAAAATGGAAATTCTACTTATAAAATTTTAATCTAGTCACCATTATTTTTTCCATTTATTAATAATTAATAATTTTTGTAGTTAACTACTGTAGTCTAGAAAATTAATTTTAGCAGTTGTTGTTGTTGTTGTTACTATTATTATTATTATTATTACAAAAAAAACAGTACAAATATCCATGTGGAGTCTAAATTAAAAATAAAATACAAAATAAAATAAAATAAAATAAAATAAAATAAAATAAAATAAAAATAGCCTATGAACATACTTTTTCAAAATTTCAGATTCCAATTTAAAAAGGAAAATCTAGTTAGAAAATTGTATTCTAGTCTAGTCAAATTTAGCAGTTTATTATTATTATTATTATTATTATTACAAACAGAGCACAAATATTTCATGTGGACTCTGAATTAATTATCTAAAAATTATAAAAAATGTTAGAAAAAGCTGAAGCCCCACCAAACACCCATTAAAACATTACATTGCACATTAATGTTCCTCATGTTCCATTTACAGGTTGTTCAGATCAGTGTTTTGGTTTCTGGGTTCTTTAAAGCACCAGAACATACTGTAGATGGGTCTCTAATGAACGAGAGATTGTAAAGTTTTTTATGGAATTTAAAACGGTTTTCAAACAATTTCTGGTTCTAACTGGAATCTGCACAGCTTTGAGAAAGAGAGAAAGAGAGAGAGAGAGAGAGAGAGAGAGAGAGAGAGAGAGCGAGAGAGAGAGAATGTCAGAGAGATGTTTACAGAGGAAACATTGATCGTGTTGCCTTGACGACGGAATCTGGCTGCACTGCTGTGGCATTAGGATGTTCCTGGACTTGTTGCTGGTTGTTATTCCTGTGCTTTTGCATTCAAGACACTAAAAATAAGACTAAATGAACAACACTTATCATGTTCCCAAAATATTTTGACATGCTGTCCATGATAAAGGAGCACAGAGTGGGAATAAAACTCATAGTGGCTATAAGAACACAATCTTTTGATAATCTGAGCACAACAACATCTCATTTAAAAGCAGCATCATTGTGTTACATAAGCTCTGCTAACAGACATGCTCGCTTTCTCTCTCTCTGACAGCATGTCTCTCCAGAGCAGATGGTGCTGGGATATGAATCTGAGAGTAATAACTAATTACAGCAGGCAAACTGGGGACTTCAGAACCTCTCAAACAGCTAAACAGTTCACCATTCAGGGCTGGATTGGTAATCGGGCATACCGGGCATTTTCCCTTTGGGCCGACGCACTGAAAGGGCCGACAGAATTTTTTTTTTTTTTTTTTTTTTTATTGCCAAGGACCATCATGCAGGGACAGCGAGCAGCCAGTGGCCCATTGGTTTGTCTCCTGTTTTGACAGCGTAAACCACCAAATCACAATGCGCTATAGACGGAGCGATGAAGTATTTTGCTCTGCCTAAAGAACGCTTCACCGCAACTTCTTCCTCGTCGGCTTTTCCCACGTTTTCACAGCAGCTTTATCAAGAACAGGCTTGCTCTGCGGTGAGTGATGCGGGCCAAAGAGCCAGGCAGGAGGAGGAGAGGAGAGCAGCTGAATCGGTAAAGTGCATGATAGGGACTCGGAATGGAGGCAGGCATCTAACCTATCCTAATGTGTGCGCGCGCCATGAGTGTGGAATACGCAAACACTTTTTAATAAAATGTAAATTCGTCCCCCACGATTTTTTGGTCAAATCAAGTGTGTTCATAGAGGTTTCCACGGGCCAATGCAAATTAATCTAGATTTAAATTCGAAAAGACGATATTGTCAGACCTGACGTTTTATTCTTATCCAAAACAACTAGATGCAATGATATATACTGTATTTACACTACCAGTCAAAAGTTTTTAAACAGTAAGATGTTTTTTAAAGAATTCTCTTGTGCTCACCAAGCCTGCATTTACTGTATTTGATCCAAAATAGGAAAAGCAGTAATATTGTGAAATATTTTTACTATTTAAAATAATATATTTTAAAATGTAATTTATTTTTGTGATCAAAGCTGAATTTTCAGCATCATTACTCCAGTCTTCAGTGTCACATGATCCTTCAGAAATCATTCTAATATGCTGATTTGCTGCTCGAGAAACATTTATTATTATTAGTATTAGTAGTAGTAGTAGCAGTGGTATTTAAAACAGTTGAGAACATTTTTTTTTTTCTGGATTCTTTGATGAATAGAAAGATCCAAAGATCAGCGTTTATCTGAACTAAAGTTTTTTGGGAAAGAAATTATAGAAATTAATACTTTTATTTAGCAAGGATGCTTTAAATTGATCAAAAATGATGATAAAGACATTTATAATGTTACAAAAGATTTCTATTTCAGATAAATGCTGTTCTTCTGAACTTTCTATTCATCAAAGAAACCTGAAAAAAAATTCTACTCAGCTGTTTTCAACATGTGCAGCAAATCATAATATTTGAATGATTTCTGAACGATCATGTGACTAGAGTAATGATGCTGAAAATTCAGCTTTGAAATCACAGGAATAAATTACATTTTAAAATATATTCAAATAGAAAACAGTTATTTTAAGTAGTAAAAATATTTCACAATATTACTGCTTTTGCTGTATTTTGGATCAAATAAATGCAAGCTTGGTGCAGAAGAGAATTCTTTAAAAAAAAATATTTAAAAATCTTACTTTTCAAACACTTTTGATTGGTAGTGTATATTATATGTCATGGAATTTTGTTATATTTTGAATTGATGAGACATTCTAAATTAAACCAAAATGGAATTCAGAAGAATTAAAACGGAAAACACTAAATTAAAAAAATAAAATAAAATTTTATTTATTAAAATAAAACAGATTTCACAGGGCCCTAATACTGCAAAAAGTACATACTATTAGTGTGCAGAAGTATGCAAGCTCTATAACTAAAGAAATGCATACTGGATAAAAAGTTGAAATCCCAAAGACAAACAAACAAACAAAAATACATGAATAGGTTTTAAACATAGAGTTTGCCGGTGAAATTTGCATACCAAATGACTTGCACAAACAAATCTATTTAATTGTTGAGTTTTAATCTGCCTGATTTAGAGATACATAATGGCCCACATTTACACTAACACACAGCATGCACACACACAAACACACACCACCTATTCTGTAATTTGATGAGGAGAGCAGTGTCAACATTCAAACTCACAATGCATTCCGTTATCTGTGCCACGGCATTAATTGATAGTGTTATGAAACGGCCCTACCGCGTGCATGTGTATATGTGTGTGTGGAGCTCAGATAATGGCACACTGCTTCAGTAAAAGTCAGAAATGGTGAACTGTACTCAAACTGACCTCAAACCAGTTCTGACTGCTCTCAGAGAGAGAGAGAGAGAGCATGAGCGGATGCCAGGAGCTGGATGAGCACATGAACATGCATTACAGCAGAAATATGGCTCATGAAAAAACATCCTGCATTAATGTAAGTTATGAATATATTTGAATTGCATTTCAGAGACGTTTAGATTGGACTGTGCATCAAGAACACTGACAAACACACACACACTTTACACAATGCAGCATGACTCTGTCTGACAGAATTAATCAGTTGTGTTTGCTATAGTAAGCATCACAATAATGCTCACATTTAAATAAACCCCACACCCTGAATGCACATTTATCTATCTAGTGACCATCTAGTGACGCCTCTAAAAACACTCAAAACATCCACGCAGTACAACTCAGCAAACAACAGGATTTTGTGCTATTCCAAATTGATTTAAGAATAAATTTAATATGAATTGGAGACTCAAACAGGATGTGGAATTACACCTTTTGGGAAGTAGAATTACAAGTAGGGCTGCACGATATATCTCATGCAATATTTAATGCGCATCTTGTCAGTAAAGCTGGTTCTGTAATCAGCGGTAATTTCCATCACGTGCGTGATTTCAACTGGAGCTGCATTTACCACACAGAGCCATTGTTCACTGACAAGCTGCACAAAACCACGTTGAAAATGAAAATATTTATTTTAAATTGCAATAATATTTCACAATATTACTGTTTTTACTGCATTTTTGATCAAATAAATTCAATCTCACAGGTAAGCACCACCTTGTTTTCTCCTGAAAATGTAAAAACAGTAATTTCTACAACTCCAAACTGTAATCTGCCCATCTTTATGTCTCTTTTACTCGTTTCTTATCTCATTTCCTCATCCTTCCTCCTTTCTTCTCCTATGGTCTCCTCCCAGTCTTCAGTGATGTGTTGTTCTATTCCTCTTTGTGTTTCTCTTCATCTCATGACACATCCTCTCTCTAATCTCAAACTCTCACTCGTCTCCTCCTCAGGCTATATTCATGCTCGACTCTCTCTCTCTGTCTCCCTGCGCAGCAAACGCTTCACCCACGCAGGATTACAAACCCCTACACACACACACACACACACACACACACAGAAATACTCATAGTGCAGCCTGAAAACACACTCTTCAGAAGAGCTTCTTGAGTGGGGGCTGGAGAGTGTTGGAGGAAGTGCGAGAGAGAGAGAGAGAAGTAGTGAGAAAGTGTGTTTGTGAAAGAAAGAGAGTAAGACAAGACGAGAGAAAGAGAGAAAGTGACTCTTCACTTCTTCATGGATTCACAGTGGTGAAGAAGGAAGGAAGGAAGGAAGGAAGGCAGGGGGCACTGAGCAAATCAACGGGAGACGACAGTCCATGTGTCATGCACACGGGTGCAAACATGCAAAAACCCTCAAAATATGAGATTTAATGTCTTCAATAATTCTGTTTTTACTGTAGTAAATTCACTGCATCAAATAAGTGTGTTTTGCACCAAACTAACTGCGTTTTTGCAAAAAAGCTGGTCATTATTCCACATTTGACTTCAAAAGTGCTGAAGCAGCATGCAACCTTGTAATTTAGAATAACAACAGACCAATCAGCTGTGATCGATCAGCCTGGTCTCATGTTCATACGTAGGTATTAATACGTAACATTTACAAGCACAAAACGTATATTTATGTATTTATTGATGCTAAAACGTACAATTTAGACACATTTCAACGTTTAAAACGTAAAAATCGATACGTATTTTTAGCTAAAAAAACGTAAAAATATTTACGTATCTTTTATATTATTAAGATATTTGTATCAATGCATTTTTATCATTTTATCAATAAGCGATTTAGACTTTTAGACCCCTTAACCTAGCCCCAAACCTAAACCTACCCATTTTACAGCGAATATGCATTTTTATCATTTTAACAATAAGCGATTTAGACTTTTAGACCCCTTAACCTACCCCCAAACCTAAACCTACCCATTTATAGCAAATATAAAAGGATAAAAAACGCAATTGATTGAAACATGCAGGAAAATACCAATTTTAGTAACAATATAGCATTAAAAATGTTTTTATAGTCGCTAATCCCACTCCTACATCTAAACCTAAACATAGCTATTTCTGTACAGTATAAGTAAAACATGACAGCCAGATAAATGTAATTACGATCATTTATTTATTGAAAAAAATTCAAAAGCACTACCAAAAGTAATCCAAATGACGATGCGTTGCAGCCGCAGTCCTCTCTGGCAGAATACAGTAGGTCTGTGTGAGGTGCAGAGCAGAATTTATGTTGTTAATCACTAAAAAAAAAAAATCCAGATTATTTTCCTGATCCTCTCGCTCTCAAGAGTGAACTCGAGAAGGCGCGCGCATGCTCGGCTAGCAGCATTCAAACACACACCTCACCAGAAACACAGCATGTTGCAATCTGTGACGAATGCAGGCGAGAGCCAATGAGCGTTCAATTATCCTGCTGAATTCATAACGAGCATGTCAGTCAGCGCGGGCTTTGCTGTTTACGGTCTCTGGACTCGCTGCTCGGGATGGAGATGAAGATCGCCGAATAAAGGCTTGGATTTGGGTCTGTTCCTCGCAGTCGTATAGATTCTGAATATCTGGATTACAGTGCACAAATAAAATTTTTCATTTCGTAATTATGTTGCGGTTTTGGTGTTTTTTTTATAGTTCTATTGTCAGTCACAGCATGTCGGAGAAAACGCCTTTTGTGGCCCATGGCAAACAAAGTAAACATTACATTACATTACGTTTAACGTTATGTAGGCCTATTCTTGGAAACGAGCTGGCAGAAATCACACAGAACAGAACGAAATGTTATAATTTCATATCGATCAAACGAGTAAACAATTGAAAACAAGGTAATTGATATGACAACTAAAAACAACTAATAATAAAATTAATGCCGCGATTTCTGTATTCATAAGGATTCATTTTTAGATGTCGTCAATAAGTCAGTTTTGAACGTTTAAATGCTGAAAATATGTAAATATTTGTACGTTTAGATGCTGACAATATGTAAGTATTGTACGTTTTAGTGCCTGTAAAAACGTAAGTAAATGTACGTTTTATAGAACCACATTTTAGGTAAAATACATACGAATTATCATGAGATCACGTTGGATCGATAGGCTAACTTCAGTAAAACAGTAAAATGTGCAGATATCTTTGTTTCCTGCTTCATATTCAAAGAAAATTCACTGACATAAAAAATACACACTGCTTAAAATAAGGTCACTGCAATGTATATGGTAAGACGGTTAAAATAACTTAGAAAGCCAGAGATCAAAAGAGTTAAATCTGATGCAATTATATATATATATATATATATATATATATATATATACAATTGCATCAAATTTAACTCTTAAATTTGCATATTAAAATAAAAGATCAGAGATGAAAAATGTATTACATTTGCTGCAATTTTATTCGTTATATATTTAACTATACTGTATATATAAAATAATAAAATGAATTAGAATATCAGAAAAGAGAAACAAGAAAAATCTGACGCAAATTAAATTTTATTTGTTATATATTTAAATAAATGTAATAAAAATATAAATATTAACATTTTAAAATACATTTTTTTCTACTTCAGTTCTATTCAAAAATATGTTAGATATTTAACTTTTCTATAAAAAATAATAGAAATGTTAATATTTTAAAATTTGTATTTAAAGAACTATTCAAACATATTTAACATAACATATTTAAACATATTTTTTAAAAGTTGTTTAAACAAATAAAAAAATTCTAAATGCAACAATTAAAGATTTAAAAATGTTATTTAAAATTTTAACAAATAAAATGAATAAATTCATCAAATAAAATGTATAAATTCAGCAATACATTTATTATATTACTCAAAAATAGAGAAAATAAAGTGGTTGAAGTGGTTAATTAACTGCAACGTCAAAAACAGAAATGTGTTTGTCAGGGTAGACAGCTTAACTGATTATAAAGGGAATTACAAAGGGATTATACTTATTATATATTAGTTTTGTTTCCACATTGACAGGAAGGTCTAGCCACATGGAGTTCTGCCTTGCTCATTAAAAATGTGTTTAAAAAAACATTTGGCATCTGGCAAACTAAACTACTGTTGGAAGTAAAATTATATGGAAGATGCTGTAGTTAGACAGCGATTTAAATTTAAATAAAATAAAAAAAAAAAAATGTTACTAACTAACTAGCTTGTAACTGTTCGGTATCAACAGTAACATTTCATTTAGTCAACAAAACCAATTTTCACTTGCATTTGGACCCTGGAGACAAGCTTTCAAAATTATACCAATAATTTACCCTGAAAACCGGTTGCATTAGCATAAAATCAGCATGTTCCAAAAGGTCTAATTTGTACCCGCAGCCTGTTTGAAGAGTTTCCAGATGGTTCGCTAAAACCATCTCCCCTTTTCCACGTGCCTGTTATGCATTATACCAACATGTGAACGTGTGAAATATAAAGATAACCTGTCGGGTGGTTCGGGCGGTAAATGTTCTGTTAGAAATCACACATGCAGCTCAGCACGACACACTTTTCACACTTCTGACAAAAAAAAAAAAAAACTGGAGAGAACAGCTAGAAGAGATGCTGACGCACAAAGCGGATCCCCATACAGTAACACAAAGCACAATGCATTAGCATCTCGGATTGTGCGTGTTCCCCACAGACCCTAGACCAACTGTTCGCCGCCACACTGATGCATTGTGGTAGGTGCTTCTATAAGGACAAACAACACCTCTATAGCACACAATCTCACACATGCCTAAAAACAAGTCCCAAAACAGCGGCACCATTCACAAATGAATTATGTAAAGCACTGATATATTCTCTTTAACTGATCTAACACTTTCTCTCTCTGTTCTGAATGTTCAGTCAAATCTCTCTGAATAAATGATTGTGTTTTCCCGAGCTTTAAGCAACTCACTCGCCATTGAAACTGTTTTACTATAGTGAATTATTCATCGTCACTCACATTGACATATATGCACATATTCACACGCAAACACACACTGAATTAGTTGCAGGTATCAAACTCTTAAATGATGATTATATGGCACAATAGCTAATTTTGCTATATTTAAATTCAATAGAAATGGTTTATATATATATACTGTATATATATATATATATATATATATATATATATATATATATATATATATATATATATATATATATATATATGCTTATTTTTGGATAATACAGCAACTTAAATTCTTTTACTTTAATTAAAAAATCTATCAAATTAAATTCTTTACTCTTTATTGTTTTTCCAAATCACTAGAAACAATTATTCATACCAAATGAGTCATAAATCTGGCATCAGACATTAAGTAACCCTGTTTAAGAATGACTATTTTTAAAGGTGCCATAGAATGGAAAATTGTATTTACCTTGGGATAGTTGAATAATAAGAATTCTGTACATGGAAGTGACATACCGTGAGCCTCAAACACCATTGTTTCCTCCTCCTTATGTAAATCTTGTGAATAAAAAAAGACCACTGAAAAATAGGCAAATCAGAACATAACACCGACTGTGACGTAACAGTCGGGATCACTAATAGTTACGCCCCCAACATTTGCATATACCTGCCCATGTTCTAGGCCAGCCGCCAGCCGAACCATCAGAAGTTCTGCAGGTATTGTGAAGAAACAAGCGAGGACAACAGCGAAAATGGCAGATCATGGAAATAAATGTTATGTTCCAGGCTGTGTAGGGGATGTGAAGTGCAGGGATGGGTTGGTGTCTGTATTCAGAAAGGCACGGAAAGCAAATAACGCGTTCTAATAAAATAACACAAGCCACTAAAGGGACATGGTTAGCTCCTTGCTAGCGGTAGCCTGTTACATTACAGTACATAAGATTTCACTTACCACATAAACAGAGTAAGGAGAGATGACTGAGGATGATGGCGAATGATTTACAGATCCTGAGCACCACTGACAAGCATCTGATCTTGTAAAATGTGTGGTAAGTACTGTCGCTCCATAGTATAAACAGAGTTTGTGCGATCACGAATCTCGAAAGCGAAAGTGAAAGTAAAAAGTGATCGTGCGTTTGAAAGCAGTTTCAGTGCCCCGCATTTTAATAGCGGTTTCCTGATGCCCGCAGTTTATATATAGTATAATTACCCGACAATATAATTGCGAGAGAAAGTATTGAAATATATATTTTCCTCCCTGTTTCTTTCCTGCTGTGAGCTACTGAAATGAGCCGCACTGTGAAACAGCCAATCACAGCAGAGCTCAACATTATTATTCATGACCCTTCCAAATAAGCCAAAAACAGACCATTTCATTCTAGGGAGATATCCTAGGGTTGTAAATGCACATGTAAAACCGTTTCTGGAGAATTTTTGCCCTTACCTAAGCCACATACCTTGTATGTAGATATCAGAGAACAATTTAAAATATTATATCAATGCATTCTATGGCACCTTTAAAACAAAACAATATTTTATTATATTATTGCAAAATGGATTGTTCTAACACCAAATTCTGACTGGATGAGCCAATTTAAATAAATAAATAAATAAAATGAAGCTATAGATTAATAGATTAACAATAAATAAACACAAATAAAAATAAAAATGAATAAATATAATGTAAAAATCTCTTTCTCTACTTGTTTGCTACAGTATGTTGCTCATTTGTAAATTGCTTTGGATGAAAGTGTCTGCTAAATAAGTAACTGTAATGAAAAACTGAAATATTAAATGTAATGATATGATATGATATGATATGATATGATATGATATACTGTATGATATTATATTATATCATATTATATTATTATAAAATGGTTTGTTCCAACACCAAATTCTGAGAAGCCATGTAAAAAAAGGAAAAACAAAATAAAGATAATAAAATGTATATATTAATAGATTATATTAATAATATATAAATAATATATTAAATTATAAATTAAATAAATCTCTTTCTCTACTATTTTGCAGTATTTGTAAGTTCTATTGGATAAAAGTGTCTGCTAAATAGCTGAAAATGAAAACTATAGTAGCTATAAATGTAACTATAAATGTATTGTACTGTAAAATGTAAATATATTCCATAGGATATATTTAAACATTAATATATACAGGTATATATAATGTCCTACTGCCCTGTCTTAAGCTAAATAAGTTTGAGTTATGCTGTAATTTGACAGTTAACCATTTCTTTGTGGTTTCAACTTCTAATCTTAATTATTTTACACCCAATCAATGAAAATCTTTAATATTCATAATCTATCGCTGTATTCCCAGACGGCCTCTTAAAAAAAAAAAAAATCCCCATCGTGTCATCATCTTCAAATATTATTTAATCTTCAGCTCACACACAGTGTGCTGAAGCCAATCATCTTCAGCACATTCATGACAGCCAATCAGATGCAATCAAAGGGCTTCACCGATTGGCTGAATTCTCTAAGAGGCCCAGAGCGCACAGATAAATCATATTTGATGCGTAGTGTTATATGATGAATAAGAAATTGTATTTTAAACAAGACCACCGCCTCTGTATTAATATCCACTCTATGGTTCTGGAAATATACGGCCTGTTTCTCTTCTCTGTTTCGTTTCTCATTCTTTTTGCTTTCTTTTCATTAGCCATTCGTTTAATTAACGTCAGCAGCGTGCTAAACACTCGTACATTAATGTGGATCTGTCTCTAACCTATACAGTACCAATGTATTATTAAATGCAATTAATTTTGCATTACAAAATTACAGATGAATAAAACATTACAAGAGAGGAAGGAGAAATGGAGGATGGTGCAAGCGGCCAATTAATTCTGATTAAGCTGTCAGTCTTTCAGCACGGGGCCGATGAGATGAAAAAGGCAAAAATGCAATTATAAATGAGAGGAATTCTGCAGAATATGGAAAGAGGGAGAGTCGAAGCGAGAGGTCTGCTGTAATCGAGGGTCAATTTAAATGAATATCTATTCAGGCCAATATACGCGTTTTCTCCTCTCTCTCGGCCGTACTTTATGAGCAGCTGATCAAATCAAAGACCACACAAATACATTTAAAATCACTCTCAATGCAAGTCATTCACAATTTGTAGCCTGTGCAATGGCAAAAATCAGTGAAATTTACAGTAATAAAACAGCAGCTGTGGTTCCCAGAACTTCATCGTGAAAAATATGTTAGCAACATTTCAAGTATTACAGACTGACTTTAAATGTACAGTAAATGCATGTCAACCACCTTAAAAACACACATGGAAAAGAGAAAGCAACATGAAAAAGCTAAAATAATGCAATAAACAATAATTTAACAACATAAGATGTATAATAAACTCTAATGTACATATCTCATTACTAAAATCAGGGTTTTTTTTGTTTTTTTTACCTTTCCGCTATAGGTCAGCTACCTTCAAAACACACATGGCAAAGAGATAAATATTTTACTTTAAAGTTACATGTCCCATTAGATCTATTATAGTTTTTTTTATCATACAGAGTGAGAGAACTTAACTTAACTTTAAGTTAGCATAAACTTAACCTAATGTAGACTTAATGTAAACATTAATGTAAACAGTGTAAATATTAACGTAAACTTAACTTAAAGTAAACTTAATGTAAACAATGTAATTATTAACAAACTTAATGTAAACACATTAATGTTAACTTAAATCAATGTAAACTGTTTAAACATTACGTAAACTTAATGCAAACACTGATGTAAAATTAATGTAAACATTAACGTAAACATAACAATGTAAACCTAATGTAAACATTAACATAAACTTTATGTAACCTGAAAGTAAACATTAACGTAAACTTAACTTAATCTAAACTTAACATCAACCAGGTTTTTTTAACCTTGTAATTTTACAGTTTTTTACAATTTTGCTATGTTACTACGAGTTAACTATTGGTGCTCGCTATTGTGAGTATATTTTCTGAAGTCATTCAATAACTTTGTGTGATAAAAAGACTAACATTTACATCATCATGTTCCTAAAATCATCTTCTCTGCTGTGTACAGCACGTTTTGATGCATCACATTAGTTTTAACATCAATGACCTCATCAAATGTGGAGCCACATTCGATCTGAGAGCTTCAGATCTGCAGCAAACAATATATATTTTGGTCTGTTTCTCACAGAAAGCTATAATAAGATTTCTGAATATACTTGGAATATAGCATTGAAGTCATATGGACTACATACTGTATATAATACTGTTCTCCTGCCATTTCTGGAGCTTGAGGGCCCCAGTCACAAATATCTTTCATGATGATGACAGAACGTTCATTTTGAGGTGAACTATTCCCTCCTTGTTTTCTGGCTTTATGTGTTTCTTTTTATATATCCTATAGGGACACTCATGTTTCTTCTTTACCCGTGCATTAGATGCGCGGTGAGGAGAGAGACAGAGAGACAGAGAGTCAGAGAGACAGAAAGACGCTCTTCCCTCCTGTGGGCTACAGCTGCATTATCTGTCGTGAGGTGGGCCGAATGCAAAAGCAAAATGAATAGCTCCATCTTTTGTGAAAATGAAAAAGGCCTGCGAAGGCAAACAGAAGAAATGAAGTGCAGAGTAAGGCAGAGATGTATGCGCTTATGAGATATTCTGGGAATGATACAGCGTCTCAGACAGTAATGGGGTCTGAGACAGTGACCTTTAGGTTGTAATATTTCTCCGTCTCTCCAAAGCTCTCGCCATCAACAAGTGAATCTGCTTAAGTGGCTGGAAAATATGACCGCAGAAGAGAGAGGCAGGGTTATTGTGTTTTCAGTCAAAATGACTGTCTGTATTAAGGAAACAGCTGAGGAATCAACACAACATATAGCAACTACAGTTATATCACTGTAAAAAATGACCGTGAATTTAACGGTAAAAGACTGTAAAAATGCTACAGTAAAAACCTGTTAAATGGTTAACGGTAAATTCCCCTACTATATATGGTGAAAAACTGTATTGAACATTATATGTAATTTTACGGTAGTATACCGTATTTGGAAGTGGAAAAATACCGTATAATTTACAGTGAATAACCGTAAATTGACATTTTATTTTAATAACTGTTTCTTCTTAGTTTTTTCTTACCAGTTTTGTACATTAGGGTTGTATGTTACACCTAATGTTAAATGAATGTTTATTGCATTATTTCAGTTTCATGTGTGTCACCATGATGGTGTTTAGCATTTGTGTGAATGGCACTGTGCACTTCTATATATGTTATTATTTAAAAGGTGCTTGTGATGGGCTTTGGTTCATCATGTGACTTTCTCATCACCACTTGCATTTGGTGGTTATCAGTGTATTACAATATTGTCTTACTCAATGTGAGTAAGACAAAAGAGGTTGTGATGGACTTCAGGAGAAACTCTGTTGACCACCCCCCACTGACCATCGACGGCTCAACCGTGGAGAGAGTCGGCAGCACTAAATTCCTGGGGGTGCACATCACAGAAGATCTCACCTGGACCACCAACGTCACGTCACTCAACAAGAAGGGACAACAGCGCCTCCACTTTCTTCGCTGGCTGAAAAGGGCAAGTCTCCCTCCACCCATCCTCACCACTTTCTACAGGGGCACCATTGAGAGTGTGCTGACCACCTGCATCACTGTCTGGTACGGGAACTGTAGTGCTGCTGACCGTAAGACCCTACAACGGACAGTGAACACTGCTGCAAAGATCATCGGTGCCCCTCTCCCCTCCATCCTGGACATTTTCCTTGCACGATGCTCCAGCAAGGCCTCCAGCATTGTGAATGACCCCACCCACCCCTCCCACAACCCCTTCCAGCTCCTGCCATCAGGTAGAAGGTACCGGAGTATCAAAGCTGGCTCTATCAGATTGCTCAACAGCTTTTTTCCCCAGGCTGTGAGAGTTCTTAACTCCAATCTCCCTGTCCCCCTCTGAAACCATGAACACTCCCTGCTACAAAGACTCAATAAGATAATATATGTTTACTTGAGCATTGCACTACAAAATCTTTTTGCACTATGCACTGTTTCACACAAAATCTCCCTTCTGCACAACAATTTAAAGTACAAAATATATATTTTTTGCACAATTTCATGTACAAATATCTCTTTTGCGCAATTTCATGTAAAGTTCTTGTACAGTCTCAGTTTGTGTATGTGTAGTCAACTAGGTATAGTAGTTATAGTATTTATATAGTATATGTATAGTCAGATGGTTAACTGTTGTATAGCTCTATTGTTTTTCCTATACTTGCATTGTTGTAGGTTTATCTTATGTAGTATCTGTATGTTTATCTTATGTGTATCTTATCTTATGTAGCACCGTGGTCCTGCGAGACACGACATTCCATTCCACTAAATGTCCACACATGTAGCAGAATGACAATAAAGCTCGACTTGACTTGACTTGACAAAGGTACAAAACAGATTTCATTACTTCAATAGGTTGGTATATTAACATTATATCAGTTAATGAAATTACAGTATTTAACTGTAAATTTAAGTTAAAACTGTAAAACCGAAAATGTTGCTACCGTATTTTGTACGGTAAAATTCCGGCAACCACAGCTGCCGTTTTTTTACCGTAAATTTTACGGATTTCTTTTTACGTGTATTTTATATATATATATATATATATATATATATAAATAATAATTAAGAAATTAAGATTAAGAATTTATTCCCTACTCCTTATTTACTCATTGTTATTTCTTATATTATTTCATTTACGTCATAAAGTGTATATATATATAAATTTTTGAATTTAAGATCAAGAATTTATTCCTTACTTACTTATTTACTGCTTATTTCTATTTTTATTTTATTTCAATTGTTCGTTCTTCAACCAGTTTCAATTAGTTTATTTTATTTCACTTTGTTTTAAATCAGTATTTTTCATTTTAATGCCCACTAATAACTATTTTACATGTTATCTGTGTACGTATATATGTGTATATCGTTAGCATGTGATTTCATATGCAGCATAAACAGCATCGGAACATAAACACATAGATGCCAGTTTGTCTGTGTATATATGTTTCATGTCTGAAATTAACATATTCTCTCTCTATCTGAAACTGGCAAAGCCAAACGACAGCACACACAGAGAGCAAAATGAGATTCTCGAGTCTCATTATAATTCATAAAGCTAATCAGGAACAAAACAGTCCATTTATAGCAGGATTCCTTTAATCCTTCCATAGCTATCGTTTCATCCGCTTTCACACCCTCGTGTTTTTGGCAGAATAATTCATACACAAATAAGCTGGTGGACGGGTAGAGGAAAATTCCAGTTTGTGGTTATTAAAGGAATAGTTCACCCAAAAATGAATATTCTGTCATCATCTACTCACCCTTATCGCTCTTATGTTTCGCCCCATAAACTGATGAATTTACAAAACACATAAGAAAGAATGTAGTCTGTGCGTGATTTCTTGTGTCAAGTGCACTGCACTACTGGCTGTTTGCAAACAAAATTATTGCATATATCTTGAGGTAACACTCCCATAAAACATTGCTCTCAGTCAGCTTATGCATTTGTGTGTAATTTTGCACTTCAAATAAAGCCAATCTAGAACTGAGTTTTCAACAGTAAACTAAAGCTACAAGATATCTGCAGTGGACACAAGCAAGTCCACATTAACATGAAAGGGGCGCCTCCTAAACATGTGTCTGTCTACAATAAATGCTGTTTTACAGATTTAATTACCAGTCAAATAAACACATTCATTCAGATAGGATTGATTCCCCACTGTAAACCAACACCCCAGCATTTGAATCGCTGCTAAGTGCATCTATCAAAGTAAACTGAAGACAATATCGATCATGAAAATAAGATGAATTATGTGGATAATGTAACACTAGAGGACATTAACAAAGACAAAACTTATTCAGTCCTGAATAAAACCAGAACTGGATTTTGAATGTGGATTTTATTGATGCTAAAGATGCATTAACATGAATCCATTACACTGCAAAAATGATTTGCTTATTTAGCTTATTTTTGTCCAGTTTTCCATTATAAATATCATTAACACTTTACTTTAAGCCTTTATGTATAATGCATTATAAAGGCATTCATAATATATCTCATAATGTATTATATCTTTTCATAAACAATGCATTATAATCAGATTCCTTGTTACATCTGAAATTGGTTGTTTGTCATGTGTTTTAATGCATTATAATTCCTAAAGGTGTGATCAATCAACAGAAAAGTATTATACAGTGGTTACATTTATTCATGAGACCACACAATGCATTATAATGTCCATTAAACGGCATGATTAATGCATTAAAAATATTTTTATAATGAATTATATATAAAGGCTTTAAGTAAAATGTTACCCAGCTATCTAAACATTCTTAAATCAAGATACATTTACTCCAGAAGCAAAATGACTGTATTATATAAGATTTAATATATGAGATATTAAGCCTTGTTTTCTGAGAAATTGTTTTAAAATTTAAAACAAGGGAAAAATATGTCAAAAATACTGTCTTCACTTTGAATTAAGGTTATTTTTCTTACCTAATTGCATATATTTCTTCTTGTTTTAAGTATAATTTTGATCATTTTCCAGAAAACGAGAATTAATATTAATATCTTAAGTAACTTTGTTTCTGTAACCTGATATAATAATGTTTAGATATTTGTACTGGAAATCAAGACAAAAATGCTAAGTAAGAAAATCCTTTTTTGCAGCGTAGCCATGAGGAACTCCTTGGTTGATTAAAATGACTGTTTCTCTGATTATGAAAATGCATAAATACAGTAATATTTATAGAATATTTTTAAAATACAAAAAATACTGCAATTTTTGTTCTATATATACTGCAGTACTGACGACGATGGCCATGTAAGCCCACTCGGGACCGGACAGACACTCTGAGGTGTTGCAGAAAGCATCTTCATGTCAACTTCACTAAATCAACCAGGACACTGAGAGCTTAGCATCACGCTCACTAACACAAACAAAATGACAGCGCTATTTGGTGCCAAACACAGCAGCTCTACATCATGCGTTTGGCAGCCGTGAGCGAAATCTAAAATAGCTGCTTGTCAATAACATTTACCACAGATCCACTGCAGCCTCTTTCACGCTGTAGATAGAACGCACAGGTTTTGCTCCAAAATGAGCTGCCTACAAAGACAGCATACTAAGTAAAATTCACACATCACTGGAATGCTCTGTAGGAAACAAATAAGTTTATCATACAAATACATCACCAAAAAAAGTGTATGGGAAATATCACAAAATGCACAGTTGGTTTTTCCATTAGCATGTTTTTAAGCTAACAGTAATGCAATGCAACAAAATGCATTATACAAATCAGCATATTAGAATGATTTCTGGAGGATCATGTGACAATGAAGACTGGAGTAATGATGCAGAAAATTCAGCTTTGATCACAGGAATAAATTACATTTTACAGTATATTACAATAGAAAACAGTTCTTTCAAATTACAATAATATTTAACAATATTATATTTTTGATCAAATAAATGCAGCCTTGGTGAGCAAAAGAGACTTCTGATTTTCAGAAGTTGCAGATTGAATCTTGTGATTTTGAACATCATATTGCCTTTTTTTTTTTGTGGGCAAGCCGTGTGAGACTACATCAGTCCTAATAAAACTAACACAGCACTTACATGCTGGATTTTACCCTTCAGGACTAAATAAACCAACAAATACACAGAGCAGGAGTTCATAATGTAAAAGAGACATTACAATTATGATCATATTAATATTGCTTTTATTTTTCCCTCAAGCCCAAACAAGAGTAAATGGAGACGTATGCTTAAGTTTAATGCTTCCCTGGTTTTCGTCTCAGAAAATAGTCTAAATCTGTGATCAGATTTGCTAAGTGTTCAAAGAAAAGTCAAAGATCTCAATATGAATGCAAACATTTTTCATCAAATTCTTCCAATATACACAACCATCAAAAGTATCAAAAGTTTGTGGTCGATATGAATATTTCATGTCTTTGAAATAAGTCTCTTCTCAAATATTGTGAAATATTATTACAGTTTAAAATACCTGTTTTCCATTTGAATATATTTTAAAATGTAATTTTCAGCATCATTACTCTAGTCTTTAGTTTCACATGATCCTTCAGTAATCATTCTAATATGCTGATTTGCTGCTCAAGAAACATTTCTGATTATTATGAATGTTGAAAACAGTTGTGCTGCTTCATATTTTTTGGAAATATTTTTTGCGACCAATATTGACTCATTTGTCTGTTTTTTAATTCTCCTAAGGAATTTCAAAACAAAGTTGATTAATAAAGAATAATAGTCTCCTGAGTTTCCACATCCCTTTGTCGCTCTCTCAAGTAATTAGCATAAAGCATTATATATCATCATGCCATATAGTCCTCGTATTGACACACACAAACACACACACACACACACACACATTCAGACAGGTCTGTTTGTGAGGCAGATGTGGTGTGACCACTGAGGATGAAGGACAACATGAAGAATTTGTCAGCAGACATCACAACTCCAGCTGCTGAGGGGCACACAACACACACACACCAGTATACCACAGCATACATATGTATAAACACATCTGATAAAGTGCACACATAAACAAACGTGCACACACACTCGCCTCAGGCCGACTCCAGCAGCACATCACATTATTGCTGTACTTTGAAATGAAAAAAGAAAAACATGCATGGGGGCGGGACTTAGTGACCTAGAATTCATGAGCGCAGCATTGGATCATTATTCGTTTTGATGTGTGACTGTGTGCGCCTACATTGTAGGTCATCGCCAAGTGGCAGCAACATGGAACTCTCTCTCTCTCTCTCTCTCTCTCTCTCTCTCTCTCTCTCTCTATGACTTGTTATGTAAAAGGCCTCATTCTCATTTTCAGCCTTCATGCCATTGCAGAACACAGCAATGCACAGGAAAGAAAAGACTTAAGCTGAGTTGAGTCGAACAGTAAATCAGATTTACTCAGAACTAGTTTCCCTTAGTGGCTCTAGTGACTAAATAAAGCATTAAACCATGAGATGTTGTGCTTTACTGTGATTTTACCATGGTTAACGAGTGTTGTTAGGCATCTTTTTTACACAGAATGCAAAAACTGTGACAATTGTAAAATGTGTCATTGAGTGGTTTATTGTTTTTATAAAGCAATAGCAAAAACATGACAAAACACACAGATGTACAATAAATAGTTGGATTGCTTAACAATAATCAGAACAAACTACATATGTGTGTGTGATTTGTGTTCTAAATTGATCTAATTCATTCATTCATTTGATCAATTTCATGTGTCCTTATTAAATAAAAACATTTATTTACTTAAAAAAGAAATCTGACAAACCCCAAACTTTTGAATAGTAGCGTACATTTATTTTAGAAATGTACGCTGTCTATTTTTATTTCTCCTATAGAAGTTTAGGACAAACATGATTTTTAAAAATTACACTGCCACCCAAAAGTTTGGGATCAGTAAGATTTTTAATGTTTTTTTAAGAAGGTTCTTACTTTTGAAAGGCAGTGTATATAGGGTGACCATACGTGCCATTTTACCAGGACACGTTCTGGCCAGGATTTCTATATTGCCTATAATATTTAGGTTTTGGCTTTGTTTGCGTGTGCAGACTGATCGATGTATGACATCAGTTCCTTATGTTTTCTAAACGCTCTCGAGGTACTTTGAATCAAAGCAATATAGAAATCCTGGCCATGGCACGTATGGTCACCCTAAGTGTATATATATATGTATATATATATATATATATATATATATATAATATAGAATATAAGTGAAGAGACTTTTGCTTTTCAGCTGTTTCTCCTCAGAGCTTCAGAGCTCCCACACTTTATGACCTATATTTTCCCATGACTTTTCACACCAATGAATAAGAATTAAAATAATAATAATAATAATAATAATAGTAATAATTTTATACTTAACTTACTTAGAAGGAGCTATTTTTAGCCAATTAAATATTTTAGAGCAGAGCATAATTTCAGAAATCTCCATGAAGTTTTAGGATGTTATTTATTTCCATGAGCGGAGCTCTTAAAAGTCGAAAACCATAAGAAGAAAAAAAAAATCCAGTAATCTCACGCGTCTCCTATAGAGTTTCAGAAGAGATCTCAACAATGTCTCAGAAGTGCTCAGATTTCCTAACACCAAAGCCTGCGATCAAAAGTATATATATTATATTATATATCTGATATATTATCCACATACATTTTATAGCTCTACACTCTTACTGTATAAACTGTTGGCTTATTTGGGTGCGTTTTTATTCCTCCAAATCAGCAGCTTCGTTCAATGCAGATTAACTGACACTGAACTCAACTGAGTATGTCAGAGGAATATACACTGCCTTTAGATGAACTGTAAAACAAGACAGCCAAGAAAAGCAAAGGTGCAACTACGGTCGTCCACTGGCAGCACGTTTGCGTGTGTGTGTGTATTTGTGCTGGCTGAAATTGCATTTTTTTTCTCATTACACTTACACTGATAACAGGCTTGCTGCCGTTTCTATGGCAACTATAGATCCCTCAAGCTGTGCCGTGCTGAAGGATGTCGAGAACAGCGGATAGAGAACAAACACACACACACACACACACAGAAATCCCGTGTATCTACAGCTGAGCTCTACTGAGATTGACTCCCAGCTGTGATCCATCCTAAAGCCTCAGAGTTATTGAAAACCCATAACTGCTATTTACAATCTATACATGGTGATGAAAACCATTATAGACCCCTATAGCCACATTATACACTCAACGAGTCCAGATTTTGCATTGGCGACTCAACACAACATCAGAATTGTTTATCGTATAAAATGGTTTCATACTAATAATTCAACACACAAAGCACCGCTGAAGTTCAGGCCTCCCTTTCTACGTTTTCCTCCTCTGCTCCTTAATTTCCTTAAATATATGCAGACTGTGTGTCCACAATACTTATTCCTGTTATCTCTGTGCCTTTCTGTGAATCGGCCCTGCAGGGATTCATAAGCTTTACTGAACTAAAACAAATTAATGTAAGTAGAGTTCAGCTGAATCGAACAAAATCTGAATTAGTTTGAATTTGAATCCATTTTGTGTCATTGAATTATTTTCTGTCAATTCAGAATTCTGTCAAAAATTGTTGCAAAATTTCTAGATAATCTCTATATGCTCTGTATATATTCTATGTGAAAAAATGCATTCTGTTTCACTCAGAAATATGTCACATTACACAAGAAAAACAGGTTGCGAATGGCATTTCCAGGGTCCATAGACCATTTGACCAATAAATTTCCATGATTTTTCCCATTGTTTATGATTACTGGATGTTAAAAAAAAAATAATCAGATTTATTAAGTGACTTATTTATTATTTATTAATTAGCCAATTTTTGGCTATATATTTATATATATATATTTAAACAGACCCCAAACTGTCCACTATTGACTCATTTGTGTTTTTTATTTGTGTTTATTTTATTTTATTTCCCCTAAAGAATTTTTAAACATGATTATTAAAGATGATGTGTGTGTGTGTGTGTGTGTGTGTGTGTGTGTGTGTGTGTGTGTAATACATAACATAACATATATAGAATATAAGCGGAGAGACTTTTGCTTTCTCCTCAGAGTTCCCACACTTTATGATGTATATTTTCCCATGACTTTTCACATCGCTGAATAAGAATTCTTAAAAATAATTTCTGAGAGACTTAAGAGGACCTGTTTTTAGACAATTAAATATTTTAGAGCTAAGCATAACTACATAAATGTACATGAAGTTTTAGAATTTTATTAATTTCTGTGAGCAGAATATTTTTTGAGCTGAGAATAACTACAAAAAAAGTGTCTTCCTTCCTTCCTTCCTCCCTCCCTCTAAATTACATGACCAGCAATCTCCTGTCACGGGTTAGTGAGGTACAAATGCATGAGGACGAAGGAGATCAACAAAAAGTTATTTTAATTAGAAAATCCAGGAGACAGGCAAGTAAACCAACATCACATAGACTAGAACGGACAAAGACTAAGGTAGAACTGAGGGCTTATAAACATGAACCAAACAAAGGGAACTAATGGGATAATTAACAAGACACCAGGTGAACAGAATGACTAATTAAAGAGACTGGGGAAAACTAGGTCACGGGGAAGACAGAAAACAACAGACATGTGACAGCTCCATGTCAAATCCCTGATATTTCTAGGATTACTATGACTGTGGGAACCCTGTGTTTCATGTTGACTATAAAAATTGGAGAAAAAAAATTAAGAAGAATTATAGGCCAAATGTCAGGCTAGCACCAAACGTGCCTTCGGTGGGGATTCATATGTATTTCTCCGGCCTCTGATCTCATTTTACTGTGTTCTTTTATTTGAGCTGAAAAAATAATGGCCTTTCTGTCCCAACTGTCCAATAATGTCTTGTACGAATGCAAAACAAGTGTAAGACTTGCAGTTTCTCTGTCTCTCTCATCCTCCTCCTCTGACCTCTCGAGCCCCGATGCCTGCTTTCCGCAGACGCTTAATGGAGATGCGGGAACTCTATCGGCCTGGCTGTGGCTTTCTGTTCAACACACACACGTACAGAAGTGCACATATATGCCTAAGGCTGTCAACATGACCCTCGTCACCCTGTTTGTGTATACCATCTCTCTTTTTACTTTCCGTTCCTCTAAACTCAACGCGCCCCGGCGTATTCCTGCACATATTACTCTATTCATCTTCCAGCTCCCTCTATTTATATTCTTTTGCGCTCCGTCTCTCTCCTCTTCCTGCTTCCCAGACATCTCTCTGATAAATACCCTAGTTATGAATTATATTGTAGTTCTTGAGGCTGAACCAACCAGAGCGCAATAATTCCTCATAGTACAACAATACAATCTGACAACCCGATAGAGCTCTTAAATAAAAGGAAAGTAAGGAAACGGCGCACACACACCCCATAAATTTCCTTCAGACATTTTAGTTGAGTCGTCTGACTTCATGGGAAATTGGTGAATTATACAACAGGGTTGACTAGCTCGCACCCTTGACAACAATACAACATGCATTAATCAATATTAGTGAACGTGTATGTGATTGATTGTGCCCTCAATTCATCTGTTTTGCATTAGATCTATGAACTCAATTGCTCTTGTGTGTTTAGTTGAACCTGGACTCAAAAATGGCAAAAAAAAAATAAGTTGGTTGGTTTAGCAAAGTTTGTGAGTTTCTTGATGATTTCATTGATTTTAAGTTTGGTTCAGATGATCAGTCTTAAGTAAACAAGATATCCTCTATATTTTTTCTTTGTTTATACAGTTTTATCAGGTTTTCCCTCATCTAAACATTGCATAATAAATAAAATCTGTAAATGTAACTTACAGTCCACAATGAAAGCAAAAATGAAGTATTGTATGAGACAATAGCAGTCAATTAGAACATTTTATTAATAACACGTGTATTACATGTAGTGTAGTGTATTATTATTATTAATACACTACTGTTCAAAAGTTTGGGGTTGTGGGGGGGAGTCACATGACGTGCTCATGAACCTAGTCGCACTTGAGTAGAGCTCCGTACGTTTGGCCCCTTTTTGCTGATTTTTTTCATTTTATTTTAAGCTTTATTCATTAATAATACTTTCCCTGATGGCATACATTCGGAAACAGCAGGAGTTGTCTCCGTCGGCTTCTCCGATTAAGAAGAAATCCAAGCCACCGACCACGGGCGATATGGTGGACAAGATGGCGAACACTGTTACACACTTTGAGGACATTCTGAGAACTGAGTTGACGGCGATGCGGAATGAGTTCGCTTCTCACATGTCAGTTGTTCAGTCGCTATGCTCTAAATTGGATCTTCTTAGAGGGGAGATGAGAGAACAAAAGAAAGTTGTCGCAACAGGTTGTGGACTTACAGGATCGCAATAGGCGCAGCAATCTGCATCTGGTTGGACTGCCTGAAATGGATGACCCTATGGGCTTTTTGAAAAGATCGCTACCGACGTGGCTCCCGTCTCTGGTGGGCAAAGAGATTGAAGTGGAGCGAGTGCATCGCGTGTACACAAGGCTCTCCTCAGATCGCGCTAAACCATGGGTTTTCATCTTTAAACTGTTGCGGTACACGGACAGGGAGCTCATTCTGTGGGTCGCCAGACTTCACGCCCCGGTGAAAACATCAGACGGAGCAACGCTGTCTTTCTTTCCAGATTTTTCTCCAATCAACGCAAAAAGAAGAAGTGCATTTGCTTTCCAGTTAGGAAGGAAATGAGAGAAGCTGGCATCCAGAATTTTCTTCTTTATCCTGCAACACTGAAGGTCATTGTCAATCAAGGTGAACCTAAAATGCTATACTACCCAGAAGAAGCAAGAGTTTTTCTCAGATCCCATTAATCCACCAACTCTCAGTGAACTTATCTAATCTTTTGGAGAAGAGATGCTCTAAATGGTTAGGTGACTGTCTTTCACTGGTCACTTTAATGTTCACTTCTTAATTCGTAGTTATTAGAAGCTTTCATTGTGCATACAGTATCGCTTACTGATTATGATGTTATTTTATTTATGTTTCAGTTTAATGGTAGACTCAACTGGTTTTATTTTCAAACTTGTATTTTGTCTTATTATGCAGTAATTCTGTTCAATACCTATGACTGACATTAATATTCTGAGTTGTAATATGAACTCTTTCCCCGCCATTGACAAGCTAGCTCGTCAATTAAGAGTCAACGCTTCCCCGTCATTGACGAGTTTTTACGGCAATCCGTGTTCTAGGTGTATTACGGTAAGGAAAATAAAAAATAAAATAAAAAGTTTGGGGTTGTGAAGATTTTTTAATGTTTTTGAAAGAAGCCTCTTATGCTCACCAAGGCTGCATTTATTTGATTTAAAAATACATTAAAATTGTGAAATATTTTTACAAAATAACTGTTTTCTTTTTGAATATATTGTAAAATGTAATTTATTCCTGTGATCAAAGCTGAATTTTCAGCATCATTTCTCCAGTCTTCAGTATCACATAATCCTTCGGAAATCATTCTAATATGCTGATTTGATGCTCAAGAAACATTTCTGGTTATTATTATTAATGTTGAAAAGAGTTGTGCCGCTTCATATTCATATATTGTGGAAAACAATAATTTCCTTCCCGAATTGCTTCTTTATAGCATTGCATCTGATTAGGACTCAGTGTAAAATGATGCCAGTTGTCAAACACCTGGCTCGGCGTGACTAACGAAGCCCAAACTAAATCCTGCAAACCACATTTACTAAAACCATTTGTCCCAATCCCAGAGCAGAATGAAACTCAGCCGGCCAAAAAACAAGCCAGCGAGTGACTACTGTTTCCTGTTTCTAAACCAGTTCAGGTGTCACATGATTGACTGTTATTCCACTGACACCCCGTCTGCTCCTGAAATAGTCTCTCCAGCCTAAAATTACGCTCTACTGCTCTCTTTTACAGTGACCCCACTCCAAACACATACACAGAAACACACACCTCAAAGTAAAAGTAGCTCATTCCTTTTTAAGACGCCTGGTTCTATAATTGGGCTCCATTCAGACACATTCAGGGCTCATTATACATGTCTTAAACTGAAAATGATGACTAGTATTATCATAACTCACTGTGCTACATCTCCCATTAAGACCAGCAGGTTTGCTTGGACATCAGAGTATGAGTGAACCTCAAGAAACTTGTGAAGAACATGTTCAGGTCATATTCCTCCCCAAACGTAAAATATAAAAATTTTATTTTCCATTAAGGTATTTGTATCATGACACTAATAAAACATCCATTCTATAATTGTCATTATTTTAATGTGCTAAAATGTTATAAAATAATTATTAATAATTAATAATAATATATTATTAATAATAATAATAATAATATATTTAAATAATATATAATATAATATAATATAATATAATATAATATAATATAATATAATATAATATAATATAATATAATATAATACAGTGTTGTAGTAATTGTTTTACTGCCTTTAATTTGTGCTGATTTAAATAAAATATCACAGTAATGTTTATGAGAATCATTGAGAATAATGGAAATGGCATAAAAATAAGTTAGATAAAAGATAAGTTGAGAGTAAAATATTATAAAATTACTATTTAAATATTAAATAATTTAATTTGTAAAAAAAAAAAAAAAAAATCACTCACAACTTACACAATATTTACTTAAAATTTTCTAAAAATAAATATTTAAAAATAGAAAAATGTATTAATGATTGACTAGACAATATCAACAGACTTGAATGATCATCACTATTAATAGGCCAGTTGGGCACAAAAAATTAACTTCTAATTTCTTTCTTTGATTTTGGGGTAAAATGTGACCTGGAAATGTTCTTGGCAGATTTCGCTATGTGTGCATCTGTGCATAAATTCCAGTGCATGTACTGTATGGAAGTATTCATATTGTGTTTTTCTGCATCTGTGTGTGCGATCCAACAAGGTTAATATTCATAACCTTTACATAAATCTACTGCGGCTCTTTTCCAGCATTGTGTTTTCCGGCAGCTGGCTCACGGCAACGATAGACCCCACGGGAGCATATGAATGTGCAGCCACACGTCTGCTCATGACAGTCCAACATGAGTACATGAACCAAACAAACCCTATAGCTCATCTCTGATTAACTCACGCTGCATTCCCTACGGAACCCACGTCATCTAAATATACAGCTCCATTTACACACATGCACTCTTAAAATAAAGCTTCTTTACTAGCATTGATGGCTCTATGAAGAACCTTTAACATCCATGGAATCTTTCCATTCCACAAAATGTTTTTACAGTGGAAAAAAAGTTCTTTAGACTTTTAAAATGGTACTTTTAGGAGCTGTTCACTGAAAGGTTCTTTGGGGAACCAAAAATGGTTCTTCTATGGCGTTGCTACAAAAAAAAAAAAAAAATAAAAAAATTCTTTTAGAGCCTTTATTTTTAAAGGAATAGTTCACCAAAAAATGAACATTTGCTGACAAATTCCTCTGACAACAAAAGCCACCAACACATTTAGAACTATTTTGGACTGTTTCGGCTTGTAAATGGTGCTTCTGTGCATATTTCTCTCCTGATTCAGATAAGATTACTTTTTCACCAGAGGAAGTAATATTAGGGACAGAGACCGAGACAGATTTTAGCCAGAAGCAATGGTTTGAAGTTAAAAATGTCTTAATGATGGATTTGTTTCTTAAAAACACACAGCTTTTGGCTTCTCAAGATGTTAACTGATGGACTGGAGTGGTGTGGATTACTTGTGGATTATTGTGATGTTTTTATCAGCTGTTTGGACTCTCATTCTGATGGCACCCATTCACTGCAGAGGATCCATTGGTGAGAAAGTGATGTAATGCTACATTTCTCCAAATCTGATGAAGAAACAAATCTACATTTTGAATGGGCTGAGGCAAATTTTCATTTCTGAGTGAACTATTCCTTTAAGTGTGTAAGAAAGAGAAATCTCTTTAATATCACAACTGCAGTTTAGACAACAATGTTAAATGGAGATCAAAGAGTTTTCTGTGAAAAAGACACTAGTAATCTCGATATATGTATCTGCTATATCTTCTCTGCTCTGCCGTCACGCACACAACATTGAATTAGCAGGAGAAACACATAATGAAACATCTTTTCCTCTGTGTGAGGTGAACTTGAGCAGACTGACAGTAAAGAGCCAAAGGCATGATGAAATAAAACACGTCTAACATCTGCCACACACAAACTTCTGATGGATGTGTTTGCCCTCAGAACCACTGACCAACGGACGTTACAGAAATGTTACAGGGATGAAAATTTGAGACGGAAAATAGACATTTCCACTACTTTCAGCATGATAGTTCACCCAAAAATTCAAAGTCTACCATCTTCTACTCACTTCTACCTTCTTTAGACCACAAAAGCAGCTGCTTTTTTAATCAAAATTTTAATGTTGCTCTTTTTTGCACAGCAAAAGTGTATGGTGACCTGAGGCCGTCAAGCTCCAAAAAACACCAAAAAGTATCAATAAAAGTGCTTATTTAAAAATCTCTTATTGATAATATAATCACAAAATACACAATATTATGGAAAAGTACTAAAAGAGACACTTGATAAAGCAACTACAGCCCTTTCAGTCGTTTTGCTTTCATAAAAAGCATAATTAAAAATATTAAAGGTAATCATTTCCATTCAAATGTTAATTTATTAAGCTAATTCCTTTTTAGACATTAATAGCCACTGTCCACTTTCATTGTATGGAAAACAACCTGCTTTGTCGAAGTTGTAAATAAAACAAAAATTCGAGAATGTTTTACAAGAAAATACTATTTCAAACTTTCTACTTCAAAATTTCATGTATAAGTCAATGTATTACTTGCCATTTGTTTCTTTGTAATTATTTGTGAGATTTAATAGCAATTTCTGAGTACAAATTGTTTCAAATTAAACCCTACATCAATATTTTTCAGTGTAAATTTTCACAAAAGTTTCAAGAAACATAGGAGCAATTTTTGGGTGAACTATTCCTTTAAGCTTTCCTACAAATAAAATCTTGATTACATGCTACAAACGTATCAAGAGAACACAGAAGGAATAGAAAACAGTGTCATTTGAAGTTGTTACTGAACTGCGTTCAATGGTTAGACCTTTTCTGCCTGAAATAGATGAAACAAAAAGCCATTAGAGAAATACAGAGAGAGATTAAAAGAGACATACCCCTGGTAGAGTCTTCTGTTCATGCAATGCATTCTGGGCTTTGATGGCTGATTCACGAGCGCAGTAGGTGAGGAACGCGCAGCCTGTAAAAATGAGACGAGAATCAGATACGGAACTGCACACACCTACACAAAACACACACACACACTCATGCACCAAAGCTCTGTGTTACACTTCCATGCTGCTATTTCTCACAAAACAGTTGTAAACTAGATTTTTACATTCTGAGGCAAACATGAGTGATGTTTGCCTGTGCAAAACTTGCTCTTGTGATGCAAGTGTGTTCTGAGTTGTTGCCACAGCATTGCTATGGGGTTACTGAGGTGTTTTGAGTGTTCAAAAGAATTATATTCTAATGTATGAGCAATAGTAAAAGTGATGTTTATTAATTTAGCAGCTATTAATTTAGCAGCTGCTTTTATCCAAAGTAACTTACAAATAAAGGACATCACATGCAATTTGTCATGAGAGTCAACAATATGCAGAGTAATGCCACATTTAAAGTATATAGTAGATTTGGAACTGGGTTACGACCCTCCCGCCAGTGTTTTCGGCTGCCCTGACCTTATAACCTCAGCTCAACGCTTCTGCTCCCAGAAGAGCAGCTAGAAATTATTTCCAATGGCCATGATCAGGCATCAGTCACGTCTGTCATTCTGTGCTCTCTCTCTCATGGGTGTGTGAGCGGTGTGGCTACAATAGACTAGAGGCATGTGAACTGATTTACCCCATAACAACGATGAGCAGGATCTGATGTCACATTCTATGGCTCCTGTTTATACTATTCTACTCTGATCTATAGTATGCATACTGTTCTAACTTTGAATAAAAAACATAAATATTGAATAAAAAATGTAAAATACTTTTTAATAAGACATTAATTGTGAATAGTGTTGTTCCCTCTCAGTCGGTCACTCTCGACGTCACGTCGGTAATGACCAACTATGGGATCTCGCTTAGAGACCAATCCACTTCGAGTGTAAACTAAACAAGCCAATGCACATTGGCATGCGATGATTGCATCCAGCTGCCGCTGATCACAGCGTGAGTATAAGTAGGCAGCAGGTGCAACGCATATTCAGCTTTTCGCTTCGGAGCCGAGCGAACACATCGTTTTGCTCCTGACTACTCTACTGAGAGAAGAAGACTAAACGAATTCAGCGTGCTCTTTGGAGCTCTTGGTGTTGGTGGTAAGGCGCTTCAGTGGTGGTGGTTTTCCCGTGTCGAGTGGGTTGCACACAGCAGGCTGCACTACCCCCTGTTTGTGTTGCAGACAGCCATTCTCCCCTGTGCGCTTCAGCACACTAAAAGAGTTTTTTTCCTAAAAGAGCATTCACGGGTGCGTCTTTTAAAGACGACGTTGCGTCTGGCAAACTTTATAAACTTTATAAAGACGAATTGGGTCTTGCTATAAACAACGTACCACCCGTGCATTTCTGGATGCGGTCGTTACCTGGCGCTGGGTGATGGTCATTATCACTGCCTCACGTGTCTGGGCATAAAAGAACACTGAGGTGGCGTTCGTGCATGAGTTATCTTCTCCTTGTGGGAAGGTAATCATCTCGGAGCTGCAGACCTGGCTCCGCTGCCTTGATCTGGCTCTCGTCCTGGCTGCAGACAGGCGAGGATTACTTCAGGTGGTAATACGGGGGGTCTGAGGGTTATAGTGGTGGCAAACCCTCCAGGGAACCAACCCTTGAGGGACCATTGCTCCTCTTGCGCTCCGCAACCAGTTGAGCGGCTGAGGGAACGCACTGGGCCCTCTCAAAGAGCGTACCAGTGGTATCCTTCGGCGCTCCTCCCGACGACCGGATGTCGATTGCTGCATCGGAGGGTGAGCCGGAGTTTTCTGGAGAGGAAGATTCGGCTGCGCTGCTGTCCCCCGGGACTGTAGCAATGCCTGAATCGGATCCGGAAATGACGGCTATGCTTTCCCGGGCCGCCGTGAGGGTAGGGCTCGAGTGGAGACCTCCACCGTGTCCCGAGCCCTCAAGGTTGGACGATTGGTTCTTTGGGGTGGTCCGCGCTGGTTCTCAGCGCCCTGCCCCAATGCCATTCTTCCCAGAGGTGCATGAGGGGCTTACCAGGTCGTGGATGGCACCTTTTTCTGCCAGAAACCAACATGCTAACTCCTCCTCCCTCACCACTCTCGACGGTGGTGCGGCTAGGGGCTATACAGGGGTCCCCCCGGTGGAGCGGTCGGTTGCGATGCAATTGTGTCCTAATACCGCCTCCGCCCGGCAGGGTGAACCATGCCTCTTCCCCTGGGTCTGTAGGTACTCGTCTGGTCTGTCCGGCGATGCCTATGTGGCCTGTGGAGAAGCTGCCTCCGCCTTACACGCTATGGCGTTACTGCAGGTTCTTCAGGCTAAAGCACTGGGGGACCTGCACGAGGGTGGTCATGACCCGGAAGTTCTGAAAGGAGCTCCGAACCACACTGACGTCAAGCTCCGAGCGACGAAGGCCACTGCGAGTTCTCTGGGTCATGCGATGTGAAAGAAAGTCGTGACGTATTGTCAAGTATGGTGACCCATACTCGAAATTGGTGCTCTGCATTTAACCCATCCAAGTGCACACACACAGCAGTGAGTAGTGAACAAACGCACACACACACACACACAGTGAACACACACCCAGAGCAGTGGGCAGCCATTGCTCCAGCGCCCGGGGAGCAATTGGGGGTTCGGTGCCTTGCTCAAGGTGCGAGAATCGAACCGGCAACCTTCAGGTTACAAGCCCGACTCCCTAACCTTCAGGCCACGACTTCCCACACTTGTGGTCCAGGAGTGCCATTTCTGACTGTGTCTGGTCGACATGAGGGACGCCAACAAGTCGGTTCCTCAAGGTCCCTGTGTCCCAGACCGGCCTCTTCGGCGACGCAGTCGAGAACTGGACCCAGCAGATCTCGGCTGCACAGGAGCAAACTGAGGCGCACGTCCTCCCCAGGTGGGCAGCTGCTGCCTCCACCCGTCCACCGGCAACAGCGCCCCAGGCTGTTCGTCGCCAAGGGCGACCCCCTGCGTCCACACCCGCTCCCGTGCCGCATCCGCAGCAGCCTCAAGCAAGCGGTGCCGTGGAGCTGTATCAACCGACAAGGTGGTATACGCTCCCGTCGCATGTTGCAACTCGCCCGCCACCTCCTCCTCTGGAGTCAGAAGCATCTGAGGTCGCTTCGTGCCATTCACATTCCGGGCTTGCACAACCGGGCAGCCGACGAACTGTCACGAGCTGCGCTTCCCGGAGAATGGAGACTCCATCCCCAGACAGTCCAGCTGATCTGGAGTCGTTTCGGAGCTGCTCAGGTAGACCTGTTTGCCTCTCCGAAAACCTCTCATTGCCAGCTGTTTTACTCCCTGACCGAGGGAACACTCGGCACGGATGCACTGGCACACAGCTGGCCGCGGGACTTGCGCAAGTATGCGTTCCCCCAGTGAGCCTTCTAGCACAGACACTGTGCAAGGTCAGAGAGGACGAGGAGCGGGTCCTGTTAGTGGCACCCTATTGGCCCACCCGGACCTGGTTCCCGGAACTGATGCTCCTCGTGACAGCCCCTTCTTGGCCGATTCCTCTGAGGAAGGATCTACTGACTCAGAGACGGGGCACCCTGTGGCACCCGCGTCCAGACGTCTGGAAACTTCACGTCTGGTCCCTGGACGGGACGCGGAGGTTCTAGGTGGCCTACCCCAAGGGGTAGTTGACACCATGACTTCAGCAAGAGCGCAGTCTACAAGACATGCTTACGCTTTGAAGTGGAACCTGTTCGTCGAGTGGTGTTCCTCTCATCAAGAGGACCCCCGAAGATGCCCGATCAGAGTCGTGCTGTCCTTCTTGCAGCAAGGGTTGGAGCGAAGGCTGTCTCCCTCCACCCTTAAAGTCTACGTGGCTGCAATCGCTGCTAACCACAACCCTGTAGAAGGCAGGTCGGTGGGGAAGCATGACCTGATCATCAGATTCCTTAGGGGGGCGAGAAGGTTAAATCCTCCACGGCCCCCCTCTGTACCCTCTTGGGACCTGACTCTAGTGCTTAGAGCACTACAGCAGGCCCCATTTGAGCCTTTGCAGGCAGTCGAGCTGAAGTTTCTATCAATGAAGGCTCTTCTCCTGCTTGCATTGGCCTCCATCAAGAGGGTAGGGGACCTGCATGCATTTTCGGTCGACGAATCGTGCCTAGAGTTTGGGCCGGCTGACTCCCAGGTAATCCTGAGGCCCCGGCCCGGCTATGTGCCCAAAGTTCCCACTACTCCCTTCAGGGACCAGGTGGTGAGCCTGCAAGCGCTGCAGACGGAGGCAGACCCAGCCCTGGCTTTGCTCTGTCCAGTCCGAGACTTAAGATGCTACGTAGACCGGACACAAAGCTTCAGGACCTCAGACCAGCTCTTTGTCAGTCACGGAGGCCGGCAGAAGGGGAATGCCGTCTCCAAGCAGAGGATGGCCCACTGGATAGTGGACGCCATCGCCCTGGCTTATCAGGCACAGGGTGTGCCCTGCCCGCTCAGGTTGAGAGCTCACTCTACTAGAAGTGTCGCATCCTCCTGGGCGCTGGCTCGTGGCGCCTCGCCGGCAGATATTTGTAGAGCTGCGGGCTGGGCGACCCCTAACACGTTCGCTAGATTCTATAGCCTTCGTGTGGAGCCGGTATCCTCCTGTGTTCTCACCTCAAACAGGTAGAAGCGCTAAGTGGCCCCGGCTTCGGGTCAGCTTGCTATAACTGCTCCAGAGAGTCCGTACAGCAGACCCTGTCGAGCTCCTCCATCCCCTCGGCAGCCAGACGTGGCGGAGCGTCCGACGCCAGGCCCTCACTCGATGAATCCGTGAGAACCGTTAGAGGGCTGGGTTCCATATGTAGAGACCTAATTGGATCCCATATGTGTAAAGTCCACAGTATAGCCATAGAGCCCGTGTTTCCCCGGCAGTCAGTCTGCGTTCTTAAGAGGATTACAGTCACCTCTAATCTTCCATATGCACCTAAACAGTTTATTCATATATGTAAGTGCATCCGAAACCTCCTTCAGGAAGGATGGGGCTTCCGCACGTTCCTGTTCCAAGTAGAACGTGTACGTTTCCCAGTGTTATCCAAGTTCACTGTGTGGGTAATGCTACGACGACAGTGACTGGCCTTCTGTTGCGAGCACCGGCCTACACCAAAAGGGGGCGCAGGAGGCTCGCACAGGACACTGGAAGGGGCAGCATCCGTGGCACTTTGGTAGGGATCCCATAGTCGGTCATTACGAACGTGACGTCGAGAGTGACCGACTGAGAGGGAACGTCTCGGTTACGTATGTAACCCTCGTTCCCTGAAGGAGGGAACAGAGACGTCACGTCCCGTCATCACGGCTTCTGTACCACCGCTGAGCGGCCGGGTCACTGGCTCGGCTCCTCAGCAAAAACCTGAATATGCGTTGCACCTGCTGCCTACTTATACTCACGCTGTGATCAGCGGCAGCTGGATGCAATCATCGCATGCCAATGTGCATTGGCTCGTTTAGTTTACACTCAAAGTGGATTGGTCTCTAAGCGAGATCCCATAGTCGGTCATTACCGACGTGACGTTGAGAGTGACCGACTGAGAGGGAACAACACTATTCACAATTAATGTCTTATTAAAAAGTATTTTACATTTTTTATTCAATATTTATGTTTTTTATTCAAAGTTAGAACAGTATGCATACTATAGATCAGAGTAGAATAGTATAAACAGGAGCCATAGAATGTGACATCAGATGCTGCTCATCATTGTTATGGGGTAAATCAGTTCACATGCCTCTAGTCTATTGTAGCCACACCGCTCACACACCCATGAGAGAGAGAGCACAGAATGACGTCTCCATTCCCTCCTTCAGGGAACTAGGGTTACATACATAACCGAGACGTTATTGTTAACTTTCAAAAAATGTTTTATATTAACTGAAATAAAGATGAAAAATAAAAAAATATTAGATGAAAAATTAAATTAAATTAAATCCGCAAATAAATATATTTAAGCTGAGGTACTAAAATTATAAAAAAAAAAAAAACTGAAATAAAAATAATATCAAGCTAAAAAGAAATATTTTAAAAAACAAAAACTTAAAAATATAAAATATGTTTAAAAACAATAACTGTGATCAATATTGTTATTGTAAAGCAAAACTTTTAAAACTGTTTTCATTAATTGAAATAAATCTGAAATAAAACTATAAATATCAGATGAAAAAAAGCCTAAAAACTTAAAGTCAAAGAATTTTAGAAATACTAAAAGGACTAAAACTTAAATAAAAATAAATTACAGCTAAAAAACATATTATCAAAAAATTGTGGTAATGTGAAAAAATTTAAAATACTTTTTTAATAAAGCATTAACTGTGAAGAGTGCTGTTATTGTTAACTAAAACTTAAAAATCATTTTCGTCAATTGAAATGAAGCTGAAAAATATAAATATTAGATTAAAAAAAAAACTTGAAGGAAAATTAGAAAATATGTTAGGGTTAGTTTGAGCACTAAAATTACTAATCCTAAAACTGAAATAAAAAATAAAGCTAAATAGAAATATTACTTAAAATGAAAACAGAAAATATAAAAATTAAAGCTAATTCAAAACATTAATGAATATTATATATATTTATAAATAATTTACAGATAACACATTGTTAACACTGAATTATGGCTTCTACAGAAGCATATACCATCCTTTAACAGCCTCATGGTAAGTCTGTCTAGAAAAATACAGCAAAAAAGTAATTCAAGCTACTTTTGTCTCTGAAATGAATGGTAGATTTGTCCTAAATTACTTAATTCACCCTATATATTCACATTATGGCTAGCAATCAGGTTGATTAGGCGGATTTCAATATTTTAAATCCTGAATTATCTATATTCTCTCTTGCAAGTTGTCTTTGTGCTAATCAGAAAATTTTCAAAAAATAATATTAAAAAATATCCAAATTAATTAAAACCCATTCCTTTCTATTCGTGCTCTTTTCTAAACACATCTTCATATTCACATTCAGCCTCTCCTGAACATTAAAACACAAATAAATTAATTATATTCTGAATTAAAACTACTGCATTTCCCCTTGGAGCCAGCTCTCCAAGATCAGACAAAGAATCCAAAGGAATATTAAAGCAGTTTGGGGCGATCTGGAGCGGCCCAGCCCATTCGCATTCCGGTCCATTGTTCTGACAGCGATATTTTCACAGCTCCAGTATAATTGGCTTGTAATGATTGCCGTAATAGGAGCAGTAGTCTAGTGTAACCTGTAAACCTTAATTAAACCAGTCACATTCAGATGGACCCAAACCAACCCTCTGAGCGAAGCTGTGTGTCAAGAGCGAACGGACCACCTCATGTAGAACTAATCACACACACACACACACACACACACACACACACAGAGAGGGAACGGTGTTTAGAGAGAGCAGAGAGTGTAACAGCTCTCATATGTATTCGTGTTGCACACCTGTGTCCGTTCAACAGGAATATCACTATAATACATGAACACTGGCACAGCATGCAGACAACTAACATTCTCTATAAATCAACACAATCTCATTAGCAGCTCATCCATGCCACAACAGATTAAGAAGCTTGTAAAACTAGTTTAAAGATCCAATGAATCTGTTTTGACATTTACAGTTTACTATCCTACGTTGACATATTAACTTTTGAAATTGGCAGCTCAGCTGGAACAAATAAAAAAGGTGCCAACACTTTCCAATAAGGTCCTATTAGTAAACTTTAATTAATACATTAACATAGCTTTTAGCTTTTGTACCTTACCACCCCAGTGACAGTTTTGTAACTTTTTTTTTTTTTTCAGAGAATGTAACATTTGTTACAGTATTTTCTTAATCTTTGGTTGCTAAAAAATACAACCATTAAATAATATTAAGAGATAAAACCTTTTATTTTAATAATGTATTAATAACTGAAGTATTTTTTTAAAGGGTTAAAGTTAAAGGGTTCCTCCACCCCAAAATGAAAATTTTGTCATTAATTACTCACCCTCATATCGTTCCAAACCCGTAAGACCTCCGTTCATCTTCGGAACACAAGTTAAGAAGTTTTTGATGCATTCTGATGTCTGTCTGACCCTCCCATAGACAGCAGTGTAATTACCACAATCAAGGTCCAGAAACATATTTGCGTTCAGTGGATATTCTCCAAAATGGCACTACGGTGACGGAGACGAATTGTTGAATAAAGTCGTTATTTTTGTTTTCTTTGCATACACAAAGTATTCTCGTAGCTTCGTAAAATTACATTTTAACCCCTGATGTCACATGGATTATTTTACCGATCTCCTTGCTATGTTTCTGGACCTTGATCGTGGTAATTACACTGCTGTCTGTGGGAGGGTCCAACAGCCATGAGAATGCATCAAAAACAACTTAATTTGTGTTCCGAAGATGAACGGAGGTCTTACGGGTTTGGAACGACATAAGGGTGAGTAATTAATGACCAAATTTTTATTTTGGGGTGGACTAACCCTTTAACTAATGCTAACAAATGAAACCTTATAAACTGTTACCAAAAATGTTTTTTTTTTTTTTTTTTATAGCCTGGCAAAAATCACACTTGACAACTTATAACAATGACCAAAAAAAAAAAAAAAAAAACACTTTCCTGGTTCCAAAGAAAAACAAATGTTTCTTTTTGTAAACTTTCATCAAAATGCAATAATTTGATCCTGAAACTAACCTGAAATAAAGTATGTTTTCTTCTCTTAATGCCCATCAAGGCTGCATTTATTTGATCAAAAATACAGTAAAATTGTTAAAATTGTAAAATATTATTACAATTTAAAATAACTGTTTTCTATTTGACTATATTTTAAAATGTAATTTATTTCTGTCATGCAAAGCTGAATTTTCAGCATCATTACTCCAGTCTTCAGTGTCACATGATCCTTCAGAAAATCATTCTAATATGCTGATTTGCTGTTAAAGAAACATTTCTTACTATAAGCAATGTTAAAAACAGTTGTGCTGCTTCATATTGTTTTGGTAAGCATGATACAATCATTACTATCCTGTTTTAGTCAGAAATGAGTAATGTTACTGAAATAAAATGGATTGCAAATTTCATGTTAACGTTAAGTAAAACAAGCAATCAAAGTCATGACTGGGTTCATTTGGGACAGTAGAGCACAACTACAGCGCTTCCAGAAAGAAACCCAGCATTTGGTTTTATACACCAGAGCATTACACGCTGGCTAATTTAAGATAGAGACAGATAATTGGATTCAGGCAGTGTTATTCTGCGCATTTGGTATCTGTGTTGTATCAAGCTCCGATCAATACATTCTGGGAGCAGAAAATGATAGTCATCTCCTTATCATTTTCCATTAAAATCCCCTTTTGATAACATTTCATCACAGGCTGGTGGGAAGGAAAAGAAACAGAGAGAGAGAGAGGGAGTGGGAATGATAGGGAGATAAAAATAGAGTAAAAGAAAGGTTTTCGTAGCTCCATAAAAACAACTTTATCTCCTCTGTTTGCCCCCAAACGCTCCAAAAACAGGCCGCACTGGATTATGGGCTATAAATTATATTAAAATCTCTCCATTGTAGTAATTTCATTTTCTCTTCTAAAATAAATCTCAGTCCAGCAAACACAAAACACTGGAAGCCAAACAGTTTCTGGACACCCTTTCTGAGGTTACTTCTGAATTAAACGACTCTATTGGCAATTATTTATGGGAGTTTTAACTCAACATGACTCCATTACATCTGAACGACTTCACCGTAAAACAGCTTTAGGGTGGAACACATTTAGATGAGTATTTTAAACAATGTGCCTCTTATTTCGGCCAAAATCTGCTTTAAAACTATGCTTTATCACCAACCAAAAATGTTTGCAGAAGCAAACTTCAACAAGACACATGATTTGAAAAATGCATATTATTCAACACATTAGCAACCATCTCATTATTTGTCTGAAGCGTAATGAACTATCCACACAGAGATCATAAATGTGCTCAGAAATGTGGACCTCTCACAGGTTTTTTTTATCTACACATGTTGGAGAGGCAATGAAATGCAATTAGAGTTGACTTCCTACCCTCCATTACCCTTACATTAAATAGCCATTACGTTATATGACTTTATCTTTATATATAGCTTTTCTGTCTAAAAATGTAATTGTTACATCATTTCTCAGAGCCAAGATCTGCCTTCATTTCTCTGCACCACCTTAAGGGCCGGTCACATTTATACACATATGTACACTGCACACATAAGCTGTAATTAATCAAATATATTTACTTCAGAGCTAATGCTTCTGTTCTGTGAAAATAGCCAATTATATGATACACTACTGATCAAAATACTGAGCCTTCTGCTTACAAAGGCTACATTGTTTTGATTAAAAATACAGTAAAAACAGCAATATTGTGAAATACAAGTTTTTATTTTAATACATTTTAAAAACTAATTTATTCCTGTGATGCAAAGCTGAATTTTCAGCATCATTACTCTAGTCTTCAGTGTCACATGATCCTTCAGAAATCGTTCTAATATGCTGATTTGCTGCTCAAGAAATATTTCCTATTATTATCAATGTTGGAAACAGTCGTGCTGTATCATATTTTTGTGGAAACCATGATACATTTTATTTTTCAGTACTCTTTTATGAACAAAGTTTAATAGAACAGCATTTATTATTTGAAATAGATTTTTTTTTGTAACTTTATAAATGTCTTTACTGTCACCTTTGACCAGTTTAATGCATCCTTGCTGAATTTAAGCAAAAAAAAATAAATAAATTAAAAAAAAAAAAAAATTGACAGTAAACTTGACCAGTAGCATATATAAGTCTATCGCCATAGTATAAACACAACACTCAGTTTAAACTATTTTGACTCCACTGACTTTTCACAGCACAGCCAATGATTGCTGGACAATTTGCATAATGTGTTATTATGTGGGCAGTGCTAGCACAAAAATAAACAAGATAAAAGAGAAACTGTACTTGTGCATATCTAAATGCATCAAATGCATGACAATATCAAATGCACATTCAGAGAATCATCATATCATAGCAATAATCATACTATATACATAAGATATTCAATGCAAATAATACTATATGCAGCCATTTTCATGTGTAGATCAAGTGAAAGGAGCATTACACTGACTGTCACTATTAGGGAACTTTAATGCACAAAATTCACATGCATTAATGCAGACCTCCTCCTTCGGCTGAAAGAGCTCAATGTGTAAGTTTACCTTAATAATGCAGGAAAGATCACTCCTAAAAATTAAGAAAAAACAGTCTGACAGTCTCTAGTTTTTTAGAAAACCATCTACTGCTGCTTTAAAGTGTCCAAAAAACATCTGAAGATCTGAAGGACCTGTAATGGAACATCAAGAACTTTTTAACCATATAGCAACTCGAAAATTCCAAAGCTAAAAATGGTTCTTGATAAGAAGTGGCTTCAACTACTGAAGAACCTGTTTTTAACAATGTACTTCAGATTTTGAAGATGAGATGTAGTTTCAAATTCATGTAAAAGATACTGTATTATAAAATAGATAGGCACAGAGTGACTATGATACTTCACAGTACAGCCTGAAGGTCTACAGCATGCAGTCCAGGCTCATTACCCACAATTCCTTTCTCAACAAAAACCAATATTCCCTATAACATCTTTCATAATCTGACATCATGCTAAACAGTAATTACCTCAATGCTTCACCTCGCTCCTCTCTTTGCTCTATCATTGAGTGCCGATGTTAGTCTGAATAACAAGCTTTTTACGCACCTACTCGCACGGCACGATCCAGGCATTTATTGACACCCCTGATTAAACGTGTGCATGTGAGCGCAGGTCAAAGGGAAGCCTGTAAACATGCTGCTTGTGATGATTAATGTTTACCGCTGTGGCTGTTTGTCTAATGTGATGCATATACAAAAATACACATCTACTCTCTTCTTAAAACTAGTTGATTTTGATAGAGCTGTTATCATGTTGCTTAGCTAACAAAATTATATTCCAATAAGCATAAATATGCATAACACCAACAAATATGGTGTAAAACAAGTCTTTTTAATTGCACACTGACCTATTTTATGGTCTGCCATCTTGGATCATTTGTTGCAATGTATTTTGAGATTGCCTTGAAGGGCACATGTGAAGGTTTAAAATTATCCAAAATAAGTATCTTATAAGCAGCATAATCATACCTATAGGCAACAATTTAAAGCATCGTGGCTAGTAAAATACACACCGTTTATGACAGCTTTTCATGCATATTATGCCTTAAAATGCTGCTATGTAGAAAAAAAGTAATCTTAAAACAGCCTAAAGAGGTTAGCTGTTCTCCCAGTCCAGCCCAAATGACTAGTTTGGTTTGTTTTGCTGTTTTTAGAGATATTTTATACACTTGGGGGTTTAAAAGATACTTAATATTCAGTAATATTATAGATTTGACTGCACTGATACTATTGGATGAGAACAAAACTGAACTAAATTGAGCTGAATAATGACAATTGTTTTCTGTAGAGATGACAATTCAGATCAACTGACTTGATCTGACACTATTGGCTTTTGTAGAACTGCTTTATAGCTGAAATTGTATTTATTTCATAATTTTATTAACTTTGCACTATTATTGAACTAAAATGAACCAACACTGAACTGAACTGAGCTGAATGCTATTAAGTTATGTAGAGCTGCTTTATAGTTGAACTGAGTTTGCTTTATAACTAATGAACTATATTCACACAGTTATTGAACTGAACTGAATCAACAATGAATGAAATTGAGCTGAATAATTGCACTATTGACTTTTTAAATCTGCTTTACAGCTGAAACTGTATTTATTTCTTAACTGACGAACTTTGCAACATTAACACTATTTATTTTTTATGTTTATTACTGTGAAGCTCATTTGAAACATTATAAAGCACTATATAAACAAATGTTCCTTGAGTTGTCAGCTGGTCAGGTTGGGATACTAGCTAATGAAAACTAGCTAAAGACAGTCAACCACATTAGGCTGGCTTATTTTACCAGGTCTGTGAAAAAGAGTAATTGAAATGTGCATCTAATGCTGTTTTCCATCGATTTCACCCTCGGCCTATTGTGGAAGGTCTTGCACACTCATAAAGCGCATTTAATAGCAGTAATTTAATGTCAGTGTAAACGATAATCTAACAGCACTGTACTAATAACGTCCCACTGAGACAGCAGTCAACAGAGAGCATGCGCGCACGTACGTGTGTGTGTGTGTGTGTGTGTGTGCGTTTGCGAGTGTGACAGGCCTCCTACGCTGATTCATTCTCTCTCTCGCACTGTCCTATGGGCATAAACCATTATTCATTTGTGCAGTGTGTGTGTGAGCATGTGTGTGCCTCTGAGCGTGACAGAAAGAGGGAATATTTTGAGCAGAAGAAGGGAGGGGGACGTAGGTACTCACAGAGGAGTGTGTTGCTTTAAATGGGTTTTCAAGTTCAATTAACATGACGTTTTTAATGAATTAGAGGACTAAGTTTTCTTTCACTAATAAATGAAATAATCACAGAAAACCTGGGCAAGAATCTGTCTGTTTAAAATGCATATGAAATGTATTACATCCCTTTAGCTCTGCTCTCAAATCAAATTAGAGCTTCAGTGAAGTGAGATGACCTGCCTAAGACTAAAGAGAAATCGAGGAATGTAAGCTCTTTTACTGGTACAAATATTATTCTAAGCTTATTTAAGATACAGGAATATATATTGTACATACTGTATAATACAATTTAGATTCGGTTTTGATCCCACTAAGAAAGAACAAGTAAAAATGAGATTGCTTTAGTATCTCATTTGTTTCTTGAAGAAAATAAGTTAATGCAAAATGAAAAAAAGACCACATTAATCTCAAATGCATCTTCTAGAATTTCAGAAGAGATCTCATTGTGAACTCAAACATTTCTCATCAAATTCTTCAACAACCAAATGATCTGAGATGCTTTCCACATACATTTTATAGCTCTACAGTCTTAAAAATAAAGGTCCCAAAAGGTTTATTTTGCAGTGATGAAATAGAAGAACCATTTTTGGTTCCCCAAAGAACCTTTCCGCGAACAGTTCTTAAAAGAACTGAGAATATTTTCTTATTGTAAACAACATTTTAATGATCTACAGAACCTTTTCCACTATAAAGACCCTTTTGTGCAATGGAAAGTTTCCATGGATGTTAAAGGTACTTCATGGAACCACTGATGCCAATAAAGAACCTTTATTTTTATGACAACAATTGACTTATTTTGGTCTAGAACTGACTAGTTGGCAATTTGATGAAACTGGCCTATTTTGAAAATTATTACAAGAGTCCATGCTAAACCACATATACTTCCTAAAGAATCATGTCCTAATTTCTCTTGGTGCATTAATTTGTATGAGATTTCGTTTGTGAATTTGGAAAAAAAAAAAAATAATGCACTCTTGCTCAAATAAAGCACTCAAATGCCAAACAAAGAAATACTGAACCTTTACTGGGTTGACGATTTCTTTAAATGCATAAATTAGCACGTAATGTAAGGTTCACATTTTGCTGTGAATGAGAAACATCACACCAAATGTTTCGTTTCACATAGTGAAGAAGAGCGCAAGTCGCGCGCTGGGAGCTCTTAGTGTGCATCATCTGCGCGCAAAGCGGGGCTGCCCTACTTCTGCGAGCACACACAAAAATACGAGATGATTCACAAGTGGGAGTGATGACACACAAGTATTGTCATGAAGCAGAAAAGCACAACGCATGAGAAATAGAACATGAGAGATCTGTCAACATCAGATGGGTCTGAATTAAATCTGACAGTGTGCATTGATGGAAATCAGTTGCAATCATACTGAATGTGGTTCAATATAACGTGGGAATCAAATAGCCTTGTGTGCATGCAACAGAACAAATTTGATGCTTATATTTTAAGTAAACAATAATGTCTATCTGTTATAAATCTTATACTACATAATAAATGATAACCAGGTGCACAGGGTGAGCCAGCACAAAAACACAATGCATCAATGTACTACATGAGAAATAGACCATGTTACTCTAAATAGTGTGACAGAGGTAGGTTTGAATGGCATCTGACAGCATGTACTGATGGAAATCAGTTGCAATAGTACTGACTGTGCTTAAAAACAGTGTGAGGGAGGGAAATGAGAGGATGAGAACACACAGTGTGCATGACGAATAAATCTATGTGCAACAGAAATAAGATTGTTAGATTTTGCTTAAATATTGAACCTGCAAGATATCCTAAAAAGTGAGAGGTAGATTACATTGACATCTAACAGCATGCACTGATGAAAATCTGGTGAAATCATATCCAGGGTGGTTTAATATCGCATAAGGGAGCACAATGAGTTAAAATATAAGAACAGGGGTAGCATGCAAAGTGTGTAAAGGACAAATGTGCATGCACTCTTATGTTTATAAAGTCATAAATACCAATATGTAAACATGTTTGTTTTTTTATCTTTCATAAGAAAGGTTAACCAGGTGCGCAAACACAAAAAACGACATTAGTGCATTATTAGTGTATTGCATGAAAAACAGACAACGTTACTCTTAAAAAGACTTTGGTTTGAATTCCATCAGTGCATGCTGTCAGATGTCAATCGCTTGTAATCGTGCCGGCCGTGGTATAGGAGAGACCAGAATGAGTGCAAAATAAGACCACGCTCTGTGCGTGAAGAATAAATACATGCGCAACAGAAGAAAATTGATGTTTAGAAGTAAGCGGCGGTGAACAATAACGAGGCAACATATTTTTAGCTCGTAATGCATAATATAACAGGTAACCCATGTGGCCAAAGCCCTCACCAGCCATTCAAAAGCAACATTACCTTTGTGCATGCCTGTGTAACGGTCCTTGAGGACAGTCAGTTCGTGGATCTTTCCAAACTGTTCGAAAAGAGGTTTGAGGTCCTTCTCCTCCAGGTTGCGCGGGATCTGTCCTATAAAGAGCTTGATGGCATCCTGGTCTTTCATGGTGCCGTTGTCGGGGTGGATGGAGATGGGCTCTGAGCCGTTCATGGGCTTGGGGAAGGTGATGTGCGCGTACTGGGGCTGGTGCGGGATCAGGAGCAGTGGTGCCGCTGCCTGGCTCGGTACCGCCCCCGGTCCAGAGAGGAGCAGGCTGGCGTGGGCAGGCTGAGGATGCTGCTGAGGATGCTGCTGCCTCCTCGCTTCAGTCTGGGTGAATCTAGCCATTCTGCGCGCAGCGGAGAGCGCGATAATAATAACAACATACACACGCACGCACACGCGCAGGGAGAGAGTACGCGCTCAGCTGGAAACGCGACGCTCACTTTCTATTCTACACATGTCACGCTCGCGCCCCCCGCACCTGATGGGAGGAGGAGGAGGAGATGAGAGCCGAGTGCGGTCACGACTCACATGCGCGGGCCCGTAGCGCCACCTGCCGAACAATAGTCAACTGCGCTACTACACAGATAGATAGATAGATAGATAGATAGAATGACAAACAGAACGATAGAACGACAAAACAATAGATGTTTTGACTTAAATTTACAGATATGAAATCTAGCAAACAAAATCATAAAGTTTATCACTGCAAAAACAGATTTACTTTGGAACTATTTTCACTCAGATATTACTAGTAAATTTCAGTATTTCAGAATAAATGCAAAGACATAGCAAGTACCATAGAATTGTGACTGTGACATTTTGAAAACATTTTTTCTTGTAAAATGTACTCCAACAATCTTTGTTGTATTTACAAATTTGTCTGTCCAAAATACCAAACAAAATAGGAAATAAAAAAATTTAAAAAAAAACAAACAAACAAACAAAAAAACACATCAACTGGTGTTCATGGGGGTTCCTCAGGGATTAGTTCTTGGATCCCTTCTCTTCTCCATATACAAAACATCATTGGGACTCATAATTCAGGCACGTTTTTTTTCCTACCATTGCTATGCTGATAACACACAGCTCTATCTTTCATTTCAACCAGGTGATCCAGCGGTAGTTGCACAGATCCCAGGTTGTCTGGCAGATATCTCGGCATGGATGAAAGAACATCACCTACAGCTCAACTTGGCAAAGACTGGACTTCTCGTCTTCCCTGCCACTCCGACTCTTCAGCATGATTTCACCATCCAGCTAGATTAATCAACAATTACCCAATCAAGTTTGGTCAAAAATCTTGACTCGGTGTAATCTTTAATGACCAGCTGACTTTCAAAGACCACATTGCGAAAACCGCTCAATTAACCAGGCTTGCATTGCACGGCATCAGAAAGATCAGGCCCTTCCTAACAGAGCATGCTGCACAACTTCTTGTCCAGGCCCTTGTCATTTCTTTGTATTACGAGCACTTCCTGTGTTTATTTGCCTCTATGATAAATCGCTTGTTGTATTCCTCAGCTGTAAGTCGATTTGGATAAAAGCATCTGCTAAATGAATAAATGTTAATGTAAAATAAATACATTTTAAATTGACAAAAAAAAAAAAACCTTGAACAGCAGTTTCATGACATCTGTTATGAGGTCATTACATTTTTCCATATATGTTTAGCAGGGTAAATTATACAAAAAAGCCTAAGTTTAGATATCAACTGGGGGTAAATTGACGTTTTTCTAATCGATGTCTTTAAAATGATCCTAATTTGAAATCACATATGACAGAGTGACAACATCTCTTTGAAACAAGGCTCTTGTGGATCTATTATGAGGATGGAAAGGAAAACAAATTTCACCTAGGTACAGCAACCGATTTTTATTTATTTATTTATTTTTTATTGCTGAACTCAAGAACATACAGAACACAAAATATCCACAATAGTGACACTTGAACAGACACCAACAAAATAAAATGGTAAAAAATACAATAAAATAAAAAATGAAAGGAAAATAATAAAATAATAATAATAATAATAATAATAATAATAATAATAACAAATGCAATAAAGGGCTATTGTTTTACATAAGATTCCCTACACGAAAACTTTAAGTGCGGAGCAAATTCCAACAGTCTTCACAGCTTTCTTATTAGTAGATGCTGAAATCAAATTAATATAATTCTCCATGTCTCTTAAAAAGACCACAAAGACAGGTTTACAATTTGAGAATTTGCATTTGTGAGTATAAAATTTGCTTAAGAAAATAATTAAATTTATAATAAAACAAATATTTTCTTTTGTGGGGTCTGAGTCAAAATACCCAAATATAATATTTCTCATTTGTATAGAAAATTCTGGCAAAATCTTCAACTTAATAAAAGCACCAATATCATACCAAAACTCCTGAGTGTATTGACATGACCAAAATAAGTGTTCCACATGTTAGCTCTACATCAGCTTTAAACTTTTGTATAATTTTTTTGACAGGATAAAACCTGTGGATCAGTTTAAAAGACACTTCTTTCACTTTATTTGTGAGAAAGAATTTTTACTGTAGTGACCAGACTTTTTTCCAGTTAAGATTATCAAATAAATTATTCCAAAAAAAAAAAAAAAAAAAAAGGTTACATATGGAGCAGAAATTAAATAATGATCTCATTTTAGTTTTTGTTTGATGCGGAAAAGCAAATTTGACCAACAGGCGTGTCACAGGGATTAAGAAAAGATGCAGTAACTGATGAAGAGTACCTACAGTTTTTAAGAAGCATACACAAACCAGAAGGAATAGCTCCCATAACTACAGCTAATTCTTTTGGAGTTACAAGTATTTGGAAAGAAATTCTGAAAACCTGAGCAAAAGACCTTGATTGTTAAACAACTGCAGCACCAAAACCAAGCCATTACTAAACCAATTATCATAATACAGAGATTTGTTCTTAAATAAAATGTTCTTATTAGTCCAAATAAAACACCTCTGTGGTGAAAAGCTATGTTTATAAATTAAAGCCCATGCTAGAAGAACCTGTCGATGAAAGATGGAAAGTTTGATTGGGAGTTTGGATATATCATAATTACACATTAAGAGAAAATGAAGACCACCAAGCTGTGAAAAAATAAGTTGAGGGAAAGCATTCCAAACAGAAGTTGGCTTAGATAGGTATTGCTTCAGCCAATTAATTTTAAATGTATTGTTAAGGGAATCGAAATCAATAAAATTCAAACCACCGTTATTATTATTATTTAATATGACTGATTTTCTTATATAATGAGTTTTGTTTTTCCAAGAAAATTTTATTAAGACATCATTAATTATTTTACATGTGGGCTTATCCAAAAAGAGAGATTGAGCTGCGTATGTCAAATGAGACAGACCTTCTGCCTTAGTAAGCAGTGTTCTGCCTTTTAAAGTCAAATCTCTTTGTAACCAGCAATTACATCTTCTTTGTGTTTTTGCGATAATAGATTTAAAATTGGCTGAGCACCTATACTCATCTTTAGTTATTTGTATCCCAAGGTATGTTAAACTATTTTTGACAGCAATACCCTCAATTGAGGCAACAGAGCAATTTTTAATTGACAGCAATTCACATTTATTAATATTTAAATTTAATCCTGAAGCCTCAGAAAAAGGTCGGAGAATACTCAATGCTACGGGGATTTGTGAAGAGCTATACAAAACTAAAGCCGTGTCGTCTGCTAATTGGCTAATTATAATTTTAGTGTTTCCAATTGTGACACCCTTTAAATGGCTACTATTAATATGCATGCTAAGGAACTGTGTTGCAATTAAAAATAAATATGGGGAAACCGGACATCCTTGTCTGACTCCTCGATTTAAAAAGAATCTAGGTGACGTGCCATTACTCAGTTTAATTGAGCTGTTTCCATTTATGTATAGCATTTTAACCATTCTACAGAACGAGTCGCCAAAGCCAATTTTTTCAAGAGCCTGAAATAAAAATGCGTGTTCCAATGTATCAAAAGCTTTGTAATAATCTAAAAAGAAAATAAAACCATCACTATTAATATAATCTGAATAATCCATCATATCTAATACTAGTTGTATGTTATTAGAAATATGTCTTTTCTGCATGAACCCTGACTGTGTTTTGTCAATGATAGAATTCAAAACATGTTTTAATCTTTTTGCCAAAACTAAAGCTAATATTTTATAATCATTGTTCAACAGTGTGATTGGACGCCAATTATCTATGAAGAGGGGATCTTTTTTCGATTTGGGAATAAGAGTAATTAGGCCTTGACGCTGCTGGAAGTACTGCCTTCTCTATACTTTCTTCATAAACTTTTAATAAAAAAGGAGCTATAACATGACTAAACAGCTTATAAAATTCTGAGCTAAGTCCATCTGTTCCGGGAGATTTGTTGGCTTTTAAAGAGTTAATAGCTTCCTCAATCTCTTTTAGTGTGATAGATACATCATGAAAATGCTGATCTGAAATACTCAACTGTTTTATATTAGATAATGTCTGAAAAAAAATTATTCATATGTTTTGGGGATGATTTTGAAGCATATAAATCGCTGTAAAATTTGGCACAGAACTTTGCAATACTTCTTGGATGATCAGTAATATTGCCATCAACCATAAGTTTTTTAATTTGGTTATTTTTAGCTTGTTCTCTTTCCGGTCTGAAAAAATACGCAGAATTTTGTTCACCCTCCTCAATCCATTTCCTACGTGATTTAATAAATGCCCCTTCAGCTTTATAAGTTATCTATATAATTTGTGTAGTAAATCTGCCAATTCTTCTTTTTCACACTCAAGTAAATCATCTACGTTTTTAGATAAGAGATTTGTGATTCTACATATAACAATACTTTCAATTATTTTTTTCTTTTGTGCCAAATCACTACAAAATTTTCTAATATATTTGCCAATTTCATACTTAGTAAGTTCCCAGTAGCTACTGTATCTATTTTCTGATCTTTATTCTAATTATTTTGAATTATTTTAATCATTTTGTCTTTCACCTCATCATAAAGGAGAACTGAATTGTTAACTTTCCAGTAAGAGGAAAATCCGCTCATATTATCAGAAGCTTGAAAGTGAGTGCGAATAAAAATACTCTTGTGGTCAGATAATGATGGCAAAATGTTAGTAGATGTGTTGCATAATTCCTTCGAAATCAGCCAAAAATCAATTCGAGACTGAGAGGAGAAAGAGTTGTTGCACCATGTGAACTTCTTTTCAAAAGGATGCGACTCTCTCCAACTATCTATTAAAGAGAATCTTTGCATGAACATTTTGATATATAGACAAGAATTGTCCGGTGGTTTTGGGGGCCACCTATCTATACTGCTGTCTAAAGCCACATTAAAGTCTCCACCAAAAACAAGCATGGCATATTTAGTCAATAGATTTAACACTTGTTCCTCTAGACGGCTAATAAAAGCTTCATTTTCTTGCTGGCTGGTTACAACCATAAACACAAACAAGAATACATGTCAAATTTGAAATTTCAACAACAAGGCAGATAAAATGGCCACTTAAATCACTTTTATGGAGTAAAATCTTCCCTTTAAACTTGTTTTTTAATATTCATACACCTTCTGAATGTGTCGTGCCATGAGACATCCGTAAGTCCAGGCCCCACTGCGACCTCCAGAAATTGAAGTCCTCTACAGATTAGTCTTGCAGGAAACAAAAATCACAATTGAATTGTTTGAGATGTAAAAAGATAGCTTTTCGTTTAGTAAGATTTCTCAGCCCTCTAGCATTTAAAGAAACAACGGATAAAACATAAATTATAAAACAAACAACAAAGTAAAAAAGCTAAATAGACCTAAGTGAGCAAAAAAGAAGTCTAATTGTATAGGACTTTAACCAGTCAAAAATGAGCCTAAGAATGAGAACCACAACTCTAACAGCAGGGAGAAGAGGTACAGCAGCTGATCCTCCACCTGCGCGTAAACGAGATGACGTAATCGAGGATGTGCACAGCAGAACTCCACGTAGTACACACATTCTTGACGTCTTACGGAGGACCAGCAACACACAAACCCGATTGAACGGAAGATCAGAAACTCTTGCTTTGACTAACTAATCTGTACTTACCTTTTAGCCAGAAAGTGAGTCATGTCGGTGAATTACGCCGCAGGACTTTCTCCATATGCGGATAAAGGCATCTGCGGCCTCCCGGAGGTGATGTTTACATGTGTTGCCGTTAGCCGGCTAGCTAGAATTAGCTTCATTTAGTGCACATTAGCGTCATAATTAATATTTGCTTAACGAAATGTTCTGCTATTCTGTATTTAAAGCTATTTCAGTCTCTGTAGACGTACGTGTGTAAAGAATATGACAGCTGTATGTTACGCTTCATATCGCTACCAAATAACATTACACAGTTACTGAATTAATATGCTAATAATAAAGACATGAGGTCTTTGTCACTTTGATTTTACCAAAGAGAAGGAGGAAACCATATTAATATAATAAAAATCACCTGTGGTTAATGAATAATTGCTTTAGTTTTTAAAAAGAATCGCATTTTTCCCGCCAAGTAACAGTTCACTAGCACAACTGTATGACTGTTTATGATTGCCAAGCAACGCACCGTGTTAATTTTAAGCCAAATAAGTTATTTTCGAACAATATATAACAACAACAACAACAATAATAATAACACGCATATAAGGTATTTAAGTCTAAACAAACCATAAAGACAGAAATATGTGATTATTTACCTAAATTCAGGTAATAACGTTTAAAAGGCTCAGGTAAAAGAATGAATATATATATATATATATATATATATATATATATATATATATATATATATATATATTTGTATGTATAAAATATATGTACTTTATAAGTAGTACACTGTCATATGGATAGATAGATGCTGAATAGTTCTGAAAGGTTGCTAAGGTATTTGATTGTAAGTGATTTCTATTTAGTTGCTGTATAGATAGATCGATAGAAAGATCATAATGTATTCAAAATGAAAACCACGTGTGCATTCACAAAACACTTAGTATAAGTTCAACCAGCTTTAAGAAGTTTAGCTAAATACAGATTTACAGTTTGAAATAGTTTCTGACTTTCTGTACATTTTTTTTTATGTGACCACTTACTGGTGTGACAGGAGTTGGGCTGTTTGTAGTGCAGGTCATGAGTCTGAACGTGTTTGTGTGTGTTTGCAGGAGTTTGACAGTCCAGAGGAGCTGAAGACTAAAGTGGAGACTCTGGCCCAGTGGATCAGGGAGTCACAGTACATGGTGGTGCATTCAGGAGCTGGAATCAGCACGTCTTCAGGGATCCCGGACTTCAGGTACTGCACACAGACTTTTGCGGATCGGTGTATATTAGCATCATTGATACGCTATTAAAGTTTTTGTTAATATTTTGATCTTTTTTTTAAATATTGTTTCTATATATATATATATATATATATATATATATATATATATATATATATATATATATATATATAAAAAATTTCGTTTTAGTTAAATATGTAGTAAATTTGTTTTTTTTTTGTCTTTTTATGAGGTTTTTTTTTTATGTCGATGTAGTTTTTATTACGTATTAGTTTTAGTTTATGTAGTTTGTTATTTTAGTATTTTAACATAAACGAAAATGAGAAATGTTTATTTTTATTTCACTAATTTATTATAGTTCAGTATTTACTATGGTTTTAGTTAGCAATAAAAATTTTAAGTTATTTTTTATATTTAATTTTATTGCTGTTAATGCTCATATTATATCAGTTAATTATTTTATTTCAAGTAATTATTTTTTTTTTATGGTTTTAGTTAACAATAATAACCCTGGCACGGATGCACCAAACATGCCTGCATTAATGTCATTTTCAAAAGTCTAAAAAGCTAGTATAGACTGCTCTTGCTGTTCATCTGTGTTTTGGTAGATGGCGCTCCAAACTGCTATTTTGAAAGCATAAAAGAGGATGGTGACTCTCAAGCATTAAAATGGACAGAAAAGCACCATAAAAGTAGTCAGTGTCGCTTTTTTTTTTTTTTTTTTTGCTTTACATGCAAGTTATCAGAAAGCATACAATAGCTTTGTGTGAAATGTTCAACGATTCTCTGAAAATTGTGACTTCTTTGTTAGCTCTCATTTCTTTGTTACAAGTCTCATTTATGTTCACAATACATGTAAGAACATTGCACTTTTTTCATATAGTCATCATGAGAACTGATATTGAATGTATTTACTGTCTCTTTAAAGTCAGGACCAAGAGGAAAGTATTTATAGACATTTTCTATGTAAGGCCATCAACTGAGTGAGCTATAATTTATACTAAAGACAATGGCTATGCATTTATATTTTCCACTCACATTCCTAATCTTCTGGCAGCCCAGTAGAAGGAAACAGGGATAATCCTGTGGATTTAATCCTTTGGAAATAACCAAAAACATGCTTTTCATAACCAGAAATAGAGCTTTTGTTTGCTTCCGTCTTTATTTCCGTGTTTCTGTGTGTTGCTTTGTTTGTTTATTTACTCTACAGATACAACCCACTTGTGCATTAGTTAATAAATGATTGGACTGTGTATTCATGCATACCTATGGCATATGACAAAATTATTGGTCAAGATTTATCATTATTATTGTAGTGTTGGTGTGAGCTAGTAATGCATTCTGGGGTAATCATCTTTTTTAAGTAGTAATACTTACATTTTTCCAGTATAAAATCAACAGTCTTCTCTAAATGCGAGATCTTCGAGCAGCTGTACTCTCCTTTATGCAGATATTGCAAGCACAGCAAAAGCTGAGGAAAACAGTACTAGGTAGTGTTGTCGAGTTACTGATGCTACGAGGTGTTAGTGCACCTGTCCCTTTCATCTTTTTTTCTTTTTTATTTATTGCACAGCTTAATTGCATACAAGATCAGGGAAAGATGGTTGTATCTTTAACAATAAACAATCATAATGACAAAAAAAAGAGGAAAACATAAACACAATGGGTTTGCGTACATCATAGTATGAGATTTACATACACAGGGGAAAAAAAGCACAATGACAAGGTTAAATACATTTGAATAATCATAATATTCATATAATCATAATGCATCAAAAATTGCATTTGTTGTTGTTGTTGTTGTTATTATTATTTATAAGCCCGAGGAATAAAACGATACTTAAATTTAACAAGAAACATCAAAATATTTACAGATTTAATCCTGAATTAAACCTGTCGCTCGTATCTTTTAAGTTGTTGCGCTTGTTATAACGTCATAGGTCTCTCCTGCCTGTGCAATTCAAGTGGAGATGGGTGAATTACCTTTAAATTTAAAATATAAGCAGCTAATGATGAATTATTGGGCTAATTTAAAAGGGCATAATGAAGAGAAACACCCTACAGTGTTCTTAACCCGTGTTGGGAGAGTTTGAAAGCAAAGGATGAGTGTTTTGTGTGATCATCACATAAAATGGCAAAAGAAATGGGTTTGCAAGAGTTAAAATATAGTCCTATTGTTCCTTATCCTTTGACACCGCCTTGGATGTTTCCCCTAGTGATTTTAGATTTAAATATTCAAGATGAAATAAAGAGACTTAAAGGGAAAGGAAATTGGGCAGATATAGTAGATGAAAGATTAAGCACAATGTATAAGTCTTTTATTGCTATATTTACTGATGGATCAAAGGATGCTAAGAGTGGAAATACTGGATATTCATTTGTCATTCCAGAATTGGAAATAAGTATTAGGGAAAGAACTTCTGATAATCTAACAGTATTTACAGTTGAGATGTTAGCCATTTTAAAGGCTCTTCAATGGGTAGAACAAAATAAGGTTAAAATGGCAGTAATATGCTCAGATAGCTTATCAGCATTGGTTTCTTTGCAGTCTTTATCATCTCAAAATAGACCTGATCTTGTCTATGAAATATATGAATCTCTGTATAGAATAAAACATACACAATTAAGAGTTAGTTTTATGTGAATTCCAGCACATAGGGGAATTGTGGGCAATGAGATTGCAGATGTGTTAGCAAAACAAGGTTTAAAACAAGATATTAAGCAATAATACGTATTAATATAATAAAGTCATGGCAGAAACAATGGGACGAGGAAAGTAAAGGATGTCATTTGTATAAGATTAAACGAGCAGTAGGAAAAATGATATCAATAGGAAGAACCCCCAGAGAGCAAACTATAATATCTAGAATGAGGTTAGGTCACACTGGGTTAAATAAAACAATGTTTTTATTGAAAAAGCATCCTTCAGGTTTGTGTGATTGTGGTACAGAAGATGAGTCAGTGGAGCATGTTATTTGTCACTGCATTAAATATAAGATGCAAAGAATAAGATTAAAAGATGAGTTAAAGAAATATGGGGTGAATGTATTAAAGTCTTAAGGATATATTAAATGATGGGCAGACATATAAAGCTGTGCTTATTTTTCTGAAAGAGGCTGGTTTAATGAATAGAGTGTAGTTGTTCCCCCCCCCCCCCCCCCCTTTTTTTTTGTCTTTTTTTTTTGTTTGTTTTTGTTTTTTGCTGCTTTTTTTTGTTTGTTTCGTTTGAGTAAATATAAATCTTTTGTCCACACTCCAGTACAGCAGGTGGCGATTATGCACCTTAAAAAGCAGTTGCCTCACGCCAATTAAAAAGAAGAAGAACGTCATGGGTCACATGACAACGTCAACATGGCGGATCACATTCATACTTAACGAGATTTGGCTGTAGAGTACGTACTCTTTTAGCGCTCGATAAGTAAGTACTTATTGAAATTAAGTACCTACTCATTGAGTATGCAGTTTCGAACGCAGCCAACCTGTTGTGTTGCGACCAAGCAGCAACCTCCCACTCTCTCTCGTGAAACCAAAACGGAAGTGACTAAAACTGCAGTTCATCGACTGGCCGCTAGAGGCTGGCTCCAAAAGGGAGTCAGTCCCATAGACCTCCCATGTTAAAATGCCCAACTTTACAGCAGAAAAAAACGTTTACAGCCTGGTCCAAAAAGTGATTTTGGTCTATATAACTAATTTTGCCCTTCATGACAACTGTGAGGGGGTAAATTTTTTAAAATTATATTAAGCCTTAAAGTTCTGCATAATTAAGGGCGTGACCACTTGAGTGACAGGTGGATTGCCGCTTCTGTCACCACCGTCGAGCTAAGTGGGCATGGTTTCAGCAACCAACTCCCACCTCTTTGCCCATTTTCGATTATCCGGGAGTGATGCGCGGTGACGCGCTGCCAAGATGGCGACGGCCGACTCCACCCACTTTGAGCTTCAAAAACGCTCTTCATAAACCTATGGGTGACATCACGGACACTACGTCCATGTTTTTATACAGTCTATGGCTGTATCCGAAATCGCCTCCTATACCCTTAAATAGTGCACTATTTGAGGGGACAGCCATTTTAAGTGGTGTTCGAAACCATAGTGGACGTTCTCGAGTGCACTCATTCAATCCCACAATGCACCGCAAAAACGAGTGTACAACCGATGTACACTCAACGGCTAGAGAATCCCCATAATGCACTGTGAGACTTGCGTGCCGAATGAATTCCCACGTCTCGCCAGAAGATGGAGCCCACAGCTGAATCATCCATTCATTTATTTTAGAAGCGCTTGTCCACGGCGTAATACAACACAGGTACAAATGAATTGTAAATTGACTGTTAGGGTTTATACATAATTTCTGTGACAGAGTTCAAGATAAATCCTTCAACCTTACTACTGGAGCTGCCCGTTTCAAATGATTAAACAGCAAGCAAATGCGGCAGTCCTTCCGGTGCACTCAGTGTCCGAATTCACTCACTCGTTTTCATCCACTCCTTCAAGTGAACTGTATGAGTGGACTAATGTAGGGAATAGTGAATGAGGGTATAGGGGGCGATTTCGGATACAGCCTATGGTTGTGACGCACATATAACACTAAAGCAATAGTCCACCAAAAAAAATTCAAGTTAGATTTTTCTGTTGAATGTAAAAGGTGTTTGGTTCCCAAGGGACGCTGCCACTGCTGTCATAGCATCTGCCATTTGCAGAAATGTTAGTTGCATTTATAGCAAATGCGCACCATTATGTCCACTACTGTTCAAGAGTTTGAGCTCGTAAGCTTTTTTTTAAATGTTTTTTTTTAAGAAGTCTCTAAAGCTTAGCTGACTTTGCTGAATTTTCAACATTCATTAAGCATTATTTATACTTTTTATTTTCTGATTTCCTTTGAATTTTAGTTCATTTAAGTAATTTTGTTGTCTTGTTGTCAATTTTATTTATTTATTTATTTTATTTATTTATTACCGTACTTCAGAAATAATTCTGTTTTATAATAATAATATACAGCAATAATAATTTGCTGTTTTAATGTTCAAGAATCATTTCTTATTATCATTGTGCTTAAGATTTTTGTGGAAACCATGATACATTTTTTAAGGAATGAAATTCTGTAATGAATTGAAAGTTCAAAAGAACTTTTATATGAAACAGATTTTTTTTTTTTTTGTGACAATGTAAAATACTTTTTTTTTTTTTTATCATTTTAATGCACCCTTGGTTAATAAAAGTGTTTAATTTTTTTTTCGGAAAAAAAATACTAACTCTAAACAAGTGGATAGTGTGGATTCAAAATGTTTGCATGAAATAAAGTGCATAAAATTAATCAATGCATCTTTTATATTATGTTTTTCATGAAGCAGAAATACAATTAAATTATTAAACATTTTCTTTTGAAAAATGTAACGGACGGTTTGGCACGATGTGAGGGTTAATATAGAACTTGTTTATAGCTGAATTATTCTTTTAAAATTCATAGACACAAACTCACTCTGGTCTTGCTTCAAGGGAGCAGGTTGACACATTTTCATGGTTAAGTGTTTTAACATTCTGCAGGCATATTCATCTAAACAGCATTGCGCTAGAATCTCCTTTCAATTTCCCACATTGCACAGCTTGTTGGTGTGCTATGCAGTATTTCATAAGTGGAGAGCTTACTTGGGACATACGTAGTCTCGGGCTCAGATGGCGTGCCCACGGACTGTTTACTGACCGCCTGCGTATTGCACACAAAAAATGTCAAGAGCTTTCTCAAACGTTGAGCTCCAATCTGATTGCTTGGCTTGATGCAATTTCCAAAAGTCAGAGTGCACAGTGAAACAAACTTACCGGTCTGCTTTGGGAAGAACTAAACACTGCATTTGTTAAAGTTTCAGACATTGAATCTTTGAAAGACAGTCAAAAGTTTCATTTGAGACACTTAGTGAGCAAGCAGACCTTTGTTTTCATCCGATTTCAGATTTACACGCCTCCAAATGTCGCATTAAGGAAAAGCTGACTGTGTTTGACGGTTAACGTGTCAGTCAGACGCCCTCTTTCTGTCTAAGCAGGTGATTCTTGGCCAGAATAAGCTGCTGTGTGTACAAGACTTTGATCAATAGCCTAAAGTCTGGATAGGACTTATTTATGGGGTTTATGTAGTACTTGTAAGAGCTTATCCAAGTTTAGTAAGAACAGAAAACTTTATAAGTCAGGCAGGGAAAGCCGCTGCATGTGTGTAACTAGGAAAGCGTGAAAAAGCAAACCGGATTTCAGCAGAATTGGCTGTTGTGTGCGGTAATGCAAATTCCCAAGTGCACAAGAGCAAGATTTCTGCCCGTTTAAGTGAACTTTTGAGTCGTTCCTCTTAGTAACTCCATTTGCAGTTATAAGAAAGCGCAGTGACCTCCTGCTGTTCTCCATGATAACTAAAACCCCGTCTTTGTCATCCGAGATTCCCAGCAGCTCAGCTCAGCAGTGCTCACTGAATCACAGAGGGAGAGGAGGATCAGACAGGAGATAAAGGCTTGTGGGAATGGAGAGTCATTTTGTTCTTTCCTCCTGAAGTTCACTGGTTTATTGCACCAAAAATAGTTTTATGTAATCATTTTCAAACCTTCATTTCATTTCACCTTCAAATCATTTAAAGCAACAGAACTTATGCACTGTAATTCTGGAATAATTTACATTTATGCATATGATGGAAATTTGTATCCAAATTGACATGCATTGCATTTTAAAATATACATATTATCATTTCATTTCACTGGGAAATGAACCCATGACTTTGACATTTCTAACACCATGCTCTGTTTAGTCTATAGTATCTATACACACTGCTGTTCAAAAGTTTGGGGTTGATAAGATTTTTTTTTTTTAAATAAAAGAAGACTCTTCTGCTCACCAAGGCTGCATTTATTTGATCCAAAATACAGTAGAAACGGTAATATTGTGAAATATTATTACAATTTAAAATAGCTGTTTTCTATTTGATTGTATGTTAAAATGTAATTTATTCCTGTGATCAAAGCTGAACATTTTCAGCATCATTACTCCAGTCTTCAGTGTCGCATGGTCATTCAGAAATCATTCTAATATGCTGATTTGCTGCTCAAGAAACATTTCTGATTATTATTAATGTTGAAAACGGTTGTGCTGCTTAAACTTTTTGTGGAAACTATGGTGCATTTTTTCAGGATTCATTGAAACAGAAATCTGCAACATTATAAATGCTTTTACTGTCACTTTTGAACAATTTAATTCATCCTTGCTGAATGAAAGTATTAATTACTGTTAAAAAAAAAAAAGTCTTATTAAAGATCCAAAACTTTTGAATGGTAGCATGCAGTACTTGTACATTGTAAATATGTGTGTTTGCATGTTAATATCACTTTTTGCAGTTTTGCTTCCTTTAAACGTGAATTTTTTACACACCTATGTTTTGAGTTTTGAAACTGACAGTATCTTTTCACAGTACATCAAGCTCTATATTTCAAAAGATCAAGGAAGATTCGATTTTTCAGGATATGACCCAGGATGATTCCTGACTAAAACTGAGGACAAGAGACTGTATTTCAACCAAAGCATGTTTGTGATCTCTGTGCTGTTTGTGTTCATCAGAGGTCCTAATGGAGTGTGGACAATGGAGGAGAGAGGTGAGACGCCTCACTTTAACACAACGTTTGAGGACGCGCGTCCCAGCCTGACTCACATGGCCCTGCTGCAGCTGCAGAGAACAGGACACCTCAAATACCTCATCAGCCAGAACATAGATGGCCTTCACCTGCGCTCCGGCTTCCCCAGGTAATGACGGATATTACACACAAAAACATCCAGTCTGATTGGCTGGTTTCATGCCATTCCCACGTCTCTCATACCGTTTTGATTAAAGTTCTGACCTCTGTCCTGCGTGTGATGTCAGATGTGTCATGTTAATTAGCTCTTTTAATTTTCTCTTCCCATAAGCAAATGCAATCAGCATGTCTTGTTCTAGGCAAATGATTTGAAGCTGTTAATGTTGAGTTTAACATATTGACATGATGAATTGGACATTTTATTCAGAAAGACGTAATTAAAAGCTCTCAGTCATCATTCATTGTATTGTGTTTTTTATTAATGTTTTGTATTTAAATCAGGGTTATTATTGTGAAATAAAACTCGAAGAAAAAAACTTTTTGTTACTTAAACATAAAATACTAAAAATACACAGTAACTGAAATAAAATAAAATACTAAAAAAAAAAACTTACTCTTATTTCTGTTTTCTCTTATTAATTTTTTTTTTTTGGTAAAGTACAAAAATAAGACTATTATTTTAAAACTTCATTAAAATAATTTTTAAAAAATTACTATAACTTCAGTTAAAAAGAAAACTGAAAACACATAAATAAAACTAATTCAAAAATATTAATAAATCTATTATAATTAATGAAGAATAATACTAAAATAACACTGATTTGAAAATAAAGTAATAGAAATGACAAAAACACAAAAACTTTACTAAAACTTTAATCATTAAGAACACTTAAAATATACAAATGAAAACTAATTCAAAAATATTAATAAAAATGTGATAGTGTATGAATTAGGGATGCACCGATATGAAAATTTTGAAAATTCTTTATGCATAATACAAAAACAAACTGAAAATATATAAATAAAAACAAAAAAATAAAACTAATAGTTTATGAATTATACTAAAATAACAGATTTGAATTGTTAAACAACCCACAGTCATTTGCTCGTATTGATGGAATTGTGTCATCATTTGCTCATTCTTTCTTTAATTGCTTCTCTTTCTCTTGTTATTGATTGTGATTCATTACTCATTCTTCTGTTCTTATTGGGTTTGTTTATTTCTCTCTGTATCTTCTAGGGATCGATTGTCAGAGCTGCACGGGAACATGTTCGTTGAAGAATGTGAGAAGTGTGGCAAGTATGTAATTTATCTCTCTGAACATGTTAATGAAGTCTGTCTGCACACGTCAAGAGCAAGAATAAGCACATCTTCTGATGTAGTTTAACAAGTACAAGAGATTCAGGGCTGTTTCAAACTTGTTGCTGTGTTACTGGTTGCTAAGGGTACATAATGATGCAAAAAGACTTTAAATGATTTATTTGACCAGCAACATACAGTGGTTGAAACAACCTTCAGTCTAACTTAACTTTTGTTTCAGCAAAGTTTAAATGACTTAAAAAAGAACTTAAATCTAATTTGTATGTAAAGTATGTAATTTTGTGAGTTAAATATTTTCTCTTCGTTTAAAGCAAAATTCTTATTCATTACAGCTTAAGCTCAAGTCAAAGCTCAAGCATTTGTTGTTCATTACCACAAAGATTATTTCCATTTGTCCCTGCTTATCAAAGCAGATTTAGAAAAATTTAGCATTACATCACTTGCTCACCAATGGATCCTCTGCAGTGAATGGGTGCCGTCAGAATGAGAGTCTGAATAGCTGATTAAGACATCACAATAATCCACAAGTAATCCACACCACTCCAGTCCATACGTTAATGTCTTGTGTAGCCAAAAGCTTTGTGTTTGTGATAAATAAATCCATCATTAAGGTCTTTTTAACTTTTTTAACTTCATTTTAACTTTTTAACTTCACTTAATTTACTGCCCCTCTACAATCAAACACAATAAATATGTGCTTAAAAATTAATTAAATAAAAATAATTACTCTTATTTTATGCAAGTTGGCTAAAATGCCATGTCCGCAAGTAAGCTTGCATAACTTTAGCCACAAATATAAGTAATAAAAGTCAAACAAATTCCATTTTTTTCAATATCGTTGTATATTCTTATTTATAATATTCCTCAACAAAATATATTTTTTGTTATTTATACATTTTTAATGCTTAAAGTATTTAAAAGATGTTGTGTCCCTGAATTGAATGTCCCCCCTGTTACTCTGATGAAAAATCCCTCTTAACACGGCCCTTGAATGTTTCTCTAATAACACGATTCTCAGGAAGTACAACACTTTTTGGTGGCAAACTATCTACAAGAAGCAGAGTAATTAACAATCTTTAATTCACCCTTTTTTCAGTGTTTTATAATGATTCACTGATGTGGTAAAGCATAACATGTCTACTCTGTTATGCTTATTTCTAATGGAAACTGATATTTTTTTGTAATTTTGAAAATATGGTTAAGCAGGTTAAAAATCTTCCTCGGTGATCACTACACACTAGCTTGTTGTTTATCACATGAGTAGCAATACCTGACTTTACCATAAAATGTCCCTCCTGTTACTGTCCACCCTGTTACTGTTTTGCACTGTAACAGGGTAGACATATTGTAACATTTGATGTAAAAATTACATAAGTGTTTAAAGCATGTATTGGTACTTTAGTTAATTTATTATGCATATAAAAGAAAGAGCTGCTTAAATAGTATGCATGTATTTGTCAAGAAATGGCGCTGTTGTCTACTGAAGAAAAGCAGTGGTGCTACAGGGTTCGTCATGATGCAGACCCTGAAAGAATGCAGATATACCTCAATAAAAAGAAGGGGAGGTAGAGAAAGGACATAAAGGAAGGAAGAAAAAAAAAAGAAAGTGTTAGACCTCAGCTTTGCTGATTAGGTAGAAAGTGTAATAAATGATCTTGACTTTGCTATTACAATGTGTGTGTCTCTGTAGTGTGTGTTCGTGTCTACGTGCGCTGTGTGTGTGTGTCTGTGTGGTGTGTGTGTGTTTATACTGGTTCACATGAGGAAAACAGCTTATCCTCTAAGTCATACAGAATGAAGTGTTTTGAAAACCTAAAATAACTGTAGTTTTGTGTTTTGAAAATCTAAAACAACTTTTTTGTGTGAGGAGTAGGTTTAGGTGTGGTGTTAGGGTAAGGATATAGAAAATACAATATGTACAGCAGAAAAACCATTACGCCTATGGCATGAACCCATAACGATAGGAATATTAGTGTGTGAGTGTGTGGTGTGTGTGTGAGAGAGAGAGCAAAATAATATGTTCTCTAAAACTATAAACTTGCAATAGTAAAATACAATGATAAACCTATTTTGTAGCCTTATAAACGGACAGCATAACAAATGAGATCTTATAATAATAGGTATAAGAACAACTTACTTTAATGTGATAATAGGCCTTATATCCTATACATTTTATATACAGAACCATTTATCTGTTGTAGTGATAGTAAGTTGTGACAGTATGCTTCTTGTATTAGGCAACATGTTGAAATATACTGTTGTTTAGTGGTGTGATGTCCACCCTGTTATGTCCTGTCCACCCTGTTACCTCAGTGTTTTTTGATATTACTAAAATAAGTTCAACAAATGCTATGCATATATTTGTGGTTACTTGTAGGGAATGAAATGATAAAATGAAATAAGTTAAAATGGTTACAAAATTCCATTTAAATTTTTTTTTATTCTGAAAGAAATGTTGAAATTACACTGTCTCAAAAATACAACAATTTTTTCAAGATAATGCCCGATTATGAACACTTTGTTAAAATACATTTGCAGAGTAAAGAGAGGGACATTTTAGCTCTTAGAAAATGTAAATATTACAATAATTGTGCATTCAAAACACTTGTTAATTGAGATGAGAATGCCCTGTAACAGGGTGGACATTTGGTCCTTGCATGTGTGAGGAATTTCGTGAGAAATTATTAAAGAATAATATCCTGAGCTGGACCAATATATTTTTCTTATAGTGTAACAATCCCTTCTTCAGATAAAGTGATTATATCATGGAAATTTAAACACTTTTTTTAATGGAAAGTTACCAAGCTGAAATGGCACCGAATAGTAAGAATGACCCTGTACATTTATCCAAATCTGTTCCCATGAAGAAACAAAACCATCTGTATCTTGGATTGTGTTGATTAAGCTCAACTTGTACTGAACCTGAAATATTCCAATAATGTTCAAAGACTTGATAAACGATAAGGTGTTTTGTAGGGTGACTTAATGCTGTTTGAATGCTTTCAAAACATTGCTGTTTATTTGTCAAATTCTGATTTAAAATCAAATCCCACAACTACCCACAAAATATAATCCCAACAGTTTTGGGCAGAAAAATAGGTAAGTAAATAAATAAAATTCTATTTACAGAAAAATCTTTGAATTTGCAGTCTCCAAAAACATATCGATTCAGGTTTATTTTTCTAGTGCACATTGCATGTTTGACATTGAACGTGCGGTATTGATTGTGTATGTGTATCATAGCTCTGTGTCAAACAGATAAACCATGTGAGAATGCTGAGCTATTGATCACACACAAATCTCTATCGAAGGATGCAATGGGTCGTGTGCAGGTACTGCCACTGTCACAGCGATAAGCACTTGTCCCCTGGGCTCTTTCAGGCAATATGTTCGGGACACTGTAATTGGAGTGATGGGTCTGAAGCCAACCGGACGCTACTGCGATGTCACGCGCTCAAGAGGACTCCGATCTTGCAGGTGATTGCACCGTTTTAGAGGAATGGACCTTAATAGGTCCATCATGATTTTCAGTGATGGTGGGAAGCCAGAATTTCATGACAGTTTATTAGAGAATTTATTGTTTATTATGTCTATAGTGGGGAAGTACCTCTTCCCAAGCTCTTTTTTTAACAACACACTACCGTTCAAAAGTTTGGCATCCATAAGATTTTTTTTTTTAATGTTTTTAAAGACATCTCTTCTGCTCAACAAGGTGGCATTTATTTGATAAGCAGTAATACTGTGAAATATTATTAGAATTTAAAATAACAGTTTTCTATTGTAAAATATTCTAATTTATTTATAATATCTAATTTATTATAATTTATTCTAATAATGTTATTTATTCCTGTGATGCAAAGCTGAATTTTCAGCATCATTATTCCAGTCTTCAGTGTCACATGATCCTTCAGAAATCATTCTAATATGCTGATTTGCTGCTCAAGAAACTTTTCTGATAGTTATCAGTGTTGAAAACAGTTATAATAAATTTATATAATAATCGGTGTGATCAGCTCACACCGTTTGCTTCGAGGGACCTGCTCAGGTGTCATTGGCAGTCTCAGGCTGTGCTTCCTATGGCTTTAATGGCTCCTGGCAGTCTGAGGCCCCGGGGCACTGGCCCCTTCGCTTCATAATCCAGCCCTGAGCGTCCTCTGACATTGCAGCAGGCAAGTGTTATGACCGGATTCACAAAAATCTTAAGAATTAAGTTATTACGATAAATTTCTTAATATAAATTCCAAGAAGTCTGGTGTATGTGCAGAATACTGCCAAAGATTATGTTATATTTATGGGCTAAGATTAAAAACGAGCTCCCTGTTTAAGAGTTGTTACTGAATTTCAAAGCAAAAAGTTGAGTCAAACATAATCATGACCTATCATTGTTTATATTATCGATCATTGCTATCACTTAACTTGTTAACTTAACAGAAAACTTGTGCGCATACGTAGTAATAATAATATGTATTATAGTCAGGGGCTGTTCTAGACCCTTTTTAGATGGGCTTCAGCCCACCTATTTGTCGTCTCAGCCCCCCTAAAACAATAATCGGTTATCTGAACGATCAGGGCAGTGCTGCTTCATCAAGAAAGTTTATCATTCTCGCTCATTTATCGATCTCAATGTGGTACTCACGCGCAGTGATAGATCGTTAATGTGCGTGCACACATTTAAATGAAGCGTGCACGCACTGAGAGGCACTACGGACAGCACACCAGCCATGAAAGTGCGTTTTGGTGTGCTTACGATACGGACCCACACACCTAAACCAAACCATTGTGTCTCGTATGCGTATAAATAGCACACCAAATAGAAACAGAAAATCGTGCCACTGAAACGCTCTTTCATGAGATTGGGTCATTCACTTTTGCGTCTTCTCGAGCAAATAAGCAAATACACAAAATATTATGTCACAATGGCTGTCTTGATGAGTATCCAAGTAAACGCAGTCAATTATGTCCTAAATAAACATAAACAGTTAAGAAAATATTGGATGTGTGTCAGTATAACTGATCCATGCATTTCTTATATTAGGCTAATAATGTTATTCAAACAACAAAAGAAAACCATGAGAATCACTCACTAAGTAACGTCTGTAACTTTAATAGGTAATTGTGTCTAATTACTTCATACAGTAATACAGTTTTCATAAGCACAGTAAAATACTGTTTATTTTGGTAGTTTGTATCTTTGTATCTAATAGTCTCTCTGAGGGCTAAGCCCCCCTAAAGATGAAATCCTAGAACCGCCCCTGATTATAGTGTTATGTTGTAATGTGTAATTACAACAATTTATATGAAATAACACAATAAATTCATATGACATCTTACCTTTGGGGATTTAAGACAAGTTGGAGGCTATCCTAAATTTTTTACAATGATTTTTTAAAGATTCTTTTAAAGAATTTAAATTCCTCTTAAGTTTTGTTTTAACAATTGTTAGAAAGTGATAAGAACATTCTTAAGAAGTTTTTTTTGGGAAAACAAAAGATTTGAAACTTTTTTTCTTAAGTAAGAAAATAAGAAAAATTGTTATTCTTAAAATTGTGTTTGTGAATCTGGCCCCATGCTTAAAATATATTTTAGTGTAATGACATCACCAGTGTTATTTAGTATCATTAATATACTATTGTAGCTTTTATAAATATTTTGCATGTTTTTATTTCTATATTTTCCATTTTAATTTTACTAAACGTTTAAGTAATTTTGTTGTGTTTTTGTTTTTTTAAAGTCTATAGTTTTTATAAATTTTTATTTAAGTTTTAGTTATTTTAGTACATCAAGTTAAACTAAACTTAAAATAGAATATATAATAAGTAAATAGGATTAATAAAATTACAAATGTTGTCTTGGCAATGAATATTTTATTTCAGTTCACTTTTTTTATTTCAAGTAACGAAAATATTTTTTATGGGTTTAGGTTTAATGATAGCTCTGGTAATCGCAAACGACTGTAAGTCAGTAGTCAAAACAGGTAAAAGAATAATATTTTTGATATTGACAATGATGCGCTGGTTTCTTAAGTTGACATGCTGCCTTAAGAACACAATGTTCATGGCGCATGACGCTCACTAAAACAGTACAACAAGATTAAATGTACAAAGACGTCTGTCTGACGCATCTGTACATAAAACTTTTAAAAATAGTAAGCACACACACTGCGCAAACGCCCCCTCAGATTTCTGTGCCTGTCATGAGCTGTTCTGTCTCATCACTATGCGTGTGTTTGTGTTTCTCTGCAGAGGGAAGCTGATCAGCACTATACTGGACTGGGAGGACTCACTGCCTGACAGAGACCTGAATAGAGCTGATGAAGCATGTCGGTAAGGACGATAAATATCCAGAGAATGAGAAGGTGTGCTCAACAATACAGGGAGAAGGCCATTATATAGGGAATCAAGAATGGTGCTTGTTGAGAATAAGGCAAGTAGCAATTACAGGTCTAAAATAAGATTGGTGATTGACAGGTGAATTTAGGAAACGCAATTCAAAGGCAGTTAGTAACTTTACTATTATATACCTTTTATGTGTAACAGTTGATTGCTGGGGTATAGTTACATAGAACTAAAACTTTTTTTTTTAGTTGAAATAAAATAAACATTAACTACACTAAAATAAAATTATATATATATATGTGTGTACAGTGGGTACGGAAAGTATTCAGACCCCCTTAAATTTTTCACTCTTTGTTATATTGCAGCCATTTGCTAAAATCATTTGTTCATTTTTTTTTTCCTCATTAATGTACACACAGCACCCCATATTGACAGAAAAACACAGAATTTTGACATTTTTGCAGATTTATTAAAAAAGAAAAACTGAAATATCACATGGTCCTAAGTATTCAGACCCTTTGCTCAGTATTTAGTAGAAGCACCCTTTTGGTCTAATACAATCATGAGTCTTTTTGGGAAAGATGCAACAAGTTTTTCACACCTGGATTTGGGGATCCTCTGCCATTCCTCCTTGCAGATCCTCTCCAGTTCTGTCAGGTTGGATGGTAAACGTTGGTGGACAGCCATTTTTAGGTCTCTCCAGAGATGCTCAATTGGGTTTAAGTCAGGGCTCTGGCTGGGCCATTCAAGAACAGTCACGGAGTTGTTGTGAAGCCACTCCTTCGTTATTTTAGCTGTGTGCTTGGGGTCATTGTCTTGTTGGAAGGTAAACCTTCGGCCCAGTCTGAGGTCCTGAGCACTCTGGAGAAGGTTTTCGTCCAGGATATCCCTGTACTTGGCCGCATTCATCTTTCCCTCAATTGCAACCAGTCGTCCTGTCCCTGCAGCTGAAAAACACCCCCACAGCATGATGCTGCCACCACCATGCTTCACTGTTGGGACTGTATTAGACAGGTGATGAGCAGTGCCTGGTTTCCTCCACACATACCGCTTAGAATTAAGGCCAAAAAGTTCTATCTTGGTCTCATCAGACCAGAGAATCTTATTTCTCACCATCTTGGAGTCCTTCATGCGGGCTTTCATGTGTCTTGCACTGAGGAGAGGCTTCCGTCGGGCCACTCTGCCATAAAGCCCAGACTGGTGGAGGGCTGCAGTGATGGTTGACTTTCTACAACTTTCTCCCATCTCCCGACTGCATCTCTGGAGCTCAGCCACAGTGATCTTTGGGTTCTTCTTTACCTCTCTCACCAAGGCTCTTCTCCCCCGATAGCTCAGTTTGGCCGGACGGCCAGCTCTAGGAAGGGTTCTGGTCGTACCAAACGTCTTCCATTTAAGGATTATGGAGGCCACTGTGCTCTTAGGAACCTTAAGTGCAGCAGAAATTTTTTTGTAACCTTGGCCAGATCTGTGCCTTGCCACAATTCTGTCTCTGAGCTCTTCAGGCAGTTCCTTTGACCTCATGATTCTCATTTGCTCTGACATGCACTGTGAGCTGTAAGGTCTTATATAGACAGGTGTGTGGCTTTCCTAATCAAGTCCAATCAGTATAATCAAACACAGCTGGACTCAAATGAAGATGTAGAACCATCTCAAGGATGATCAGAAGAAATGGACAGCACCTGAGTTAAATATATGAGTGTCACAGCAAAGGGTCTGAATACTTAGGACCATGTGATATTTCAGTTTTTCTTTTTTAATAAATCTGCAAAAATGTCAACAATTCTGTGTTTTTCTGTCAATATGGGGTGCTGTGTGTACATTAATGAGGAAAAAAAAAATGAACTTAAATGATTTTAGCAAATGGCTGCAATATAACAAAGAGTGAAAAATTTAAGGGGGTCTGAATACTTTCCGTACCCACTGTGTGTGTGTATATATATATATATATATATATATATATATATATATATATATATATATATATATATATGTGTATATATATATATATATATATATATATATGTATGTATAAAATAAAAAAAGACAAAACCCCAAAAAACAAAATTACTGAAACATATTTAATCAAAACTAAAATGGAAAATATAAAAATAAAAACTAATTTCAAATATTTTTAAAAACTATAATAGTTGTTAAAAAAAATTGTTCAAAATTTGAAAATTGGTTCAAAAGGTCAGATATTAAAACTGACTTTGAAATCAAAATGGATAATTCTTTATGGAATTTTTCACATTTATTGTGAATGATTTATCCATGCATCATTATTTGTTTTAGCAAACAACGATCAAGTTCCTGACAAATCTCGATTTTTTTTTTTTTTTTTTTTTTTTTTTTTTCTCATTTAAGAAATTTTTTCTCCGATAACATCACTGCAGGAAAGAAAGGATGATTGCAATTTCAGTTTCTTGCCGATTTTAAAAAGTCCACAGGAATGTACAGAGCAGTAAATCATGACTTTAGCTTAAGATATTGCCAAACTACGGTGAATTATGGACATAATTTATACATATGTGCTTCTGTAGCCAAAATGCTGTACTGTATATTCCAGCAATGATAGATTATAAACTTCATATCAGTACATCAGATTGATCTCACTTCCTGTACAGTGCTGTCGACTATCAAGCTTGTTGATGTGCTGCATGCAAATGGTTTAGTTTATCAAAACACTTTTAATTACTTCTCACTACTTTAGTTTCAGGTCAAATTAATAGATATGAGTCCTCAGTCTTTATTATTGTATCAACAGCACCAGATCGAGCTTAATCATATGACAGCAAGCATACTGCAGTCTCACAAGACTCGACACAGAGACACACACGCATACAAAACATCCCGCAACACCTGCTGCACATCTGACCCGCGACTGTCCTCTGGGCTTCCACATGCTTTCAAAATCCACTGGAGCTTGCAAGAAAAGAAATGTGACCTTGAAAGTTGACAGCGCTTGAATGTGGTTTTTCTCTTTCTTTATTGTAATGCACCATAGTAACAATTTGAGTCCCTCCAGTGATTTTATTGAATATAATTGGTTAGATCTTTTGTTTAGCCTGCCAGGAGTTCAATTTAGGACACAGTGCTACTAAGCTGCATGTGTCTTTCTGCAATAACTCTTTCCTAGTTTACATTGACCATTGGAATGTGTGTTTTTAAAGGAATAGTTCACCCAAAAAAGAAAATGTACTCACCCTCAGGACATCCAAGATGTAGATGAGTTTGTTTCTTCATTGTTACAGATTTGGAGAAATTTAGCATTACATCACTTGCTCACCAATGGATCCTCTGCAGTGAATGGGTGCCATCAGAATGAAAGTCCAAACAGCTGATAAAAACATGCAAGTTCATAATAATGTGTGCATGTTTCTCTCCTGATTCAGATGTGACAAAATCTTCACTGGAGAAAGCAATATTATGTATAGAAGCAACAGTTTGAATTTAAAAACGTCTTAAAGGTGCAGTAAGCAATTTCTGAGAACCGTAGTTGACATTTGAAATCACCAAAACAAACATGCCTCTGTTTAAAAAGATCATACCCCCAGCACCCATTCCCTGCAGAGGTTCCATTGGTTAGCAAGTGATGAAATTTGAAATTTTTTCAGCTTCATACATTTTTGCCTGTGAAATGTGACAGCAGCTTTACAGATATGTCTTTTAAATGGGTAAAAGCTTGTCTATGGATGTAGGTATCACAGATGCATGTAGGTATCACAGTGGGCGCATGGCACTTTGAGATTGATAGCGTGTTCAGGTGAAAACGGAATGGTGCCGATGAGTTTCCCACAACCACATCAGACTCGAAGACCAATCAAGCGTCTACAAGCTCCTGTTCAGACTTAAAGAAGATTCGTAATTCTCACTTTTCTGTTTTTCACTCTTTCAATTTTCTCTCTCATGGTCTGAGGTCACTTGTGATTTCTTTATAAGATAGGTTGTATTTGTTTCTTGCCTGCTGCAATCATTCATTGCGACTGGATTTTGGATGTTGTGGTGAAAGGAAGGTTCAGCCAATCTCTTTTAGTCATGCATTTAGAAAGCTGTTCTTCATCCACATCATAGCAATTCATGGGGAATTAATGGAGCTTTTAGTGAACCAATATTCATTATGCTGTGAACAGGATAATTTACATTTACATTACATTTACATTGTCATTTAGCAGACGCTTTTATCCAAAGCGACTTACAAATGAGGACAATAGAAGCAATCAAAACCAACAAAAGAGCATCAACATGCAAGTGCTATGACAAGTCTCGGTTAGCCTAAGTTGTTTTTTTGTTGTTGTTGTTTTTTTGTTTTGTTTTTAAGAAAACGAGTAGATAGAATATAGAAAAAAGAAACCTAGTTTGTTTGTTTTTTTTTAAGAAACAAGTAGATAGAATAGAAAAAAGAAAGCTAGTGTTAGTTTTTCAAGAAAAGCTAGCAGTTAGAGAATAAATATACAATTGATAGACGGTCAAGTGTGTGTGTGTGTTTTATTTATTTTTTTTTTAAATAAAAAGAAGACAGATAGATAAAATAGAATTAGAATAGAGAGTGCTAGAGTTAGAGGGTCAAATAAAGATGGAAGATATGTGTTTTTAGCCGTTTATTGAAAATGGCTAAGGATTCAGCTGCTCGGATTGAGTTGGGCAGGTCATTCCACCAGGTGGGAACAGTTAATGAAAAAGTCTGTAAAAGTGATTTTGTGCCTCTTTGGGATGGCACAATAATGCGTTGTTCACTTGGAGAACGCAAGCTTCTAGAGGGCACTAGGGATGGCTCGATACCATTTTGGCTTCGGTACGATACCAGAATGTAATACCTCGGTATTGATACTAAATCGATACCATAGGTGACAAATAACCAGCCTCAAAAGATAAGTAAATTGAAAACAATTTTATTAAAATAATAATAATAATAACAAATATCTTAATTCCTTTGTATCAAACTGTAACAGAAAACCTACGGGGAACATAGGTTACATTATGATGTTGGAGAAATATATATATATATTATATATTATAAGTTTTATATATATATATATATATATATATATATATATATATATATATATATAACTTAAGTAATACAATGAAAATATATTCAAATCTTCTTATCTTTTCAGTGCAAACACAGTGCAAACAAAATGTCTCAAAATGTAACAAAAAACCTACCGGGAACATATGTTACATTTAGAGTTTGAAGGAAAAAAAAATACAACTGAAGTAATGCAATTAATGCAACAAATGTTGCTTTATTGTAAAGTGTTATTCTAACAATCAAAGTAATATTCAAAATCACGTTATTATTTCTCTCTCAGATATAAATCTCACTCTCTCGCTCTCGGCTGTTTCATATTAGCAGTCGGCAGCACGGCAGAAACAGTCATTTCATATCATTGATACTAAAATTAATATAGCAAAAGTCTTGCTTAATTCAAATTCAGTTAATATTTCATTGTATGAAATGCAAGTGCATATATTATGTGACCAAAACTTCACTGGTTCATTTGAGCTTACTGTATCATATCTGCATGTGCATTGATCAGTTGCAAATAAAAGTTAAAATTAAATCAGAATTTATGAATGATGCACTCACCTGTCAATCTCTTAATTCTCTGAAAAGATCAGGATGAGCAAGCGACAAATACTTACGGTTGTGCAGCAATTTGGGAAGCACTGCCACCTACAGGTACACTTCGCAACAGCAGCTTATGAAATACCGAATTGAGCAAAATTATGATATCGTACCGTTTTAAATATAATATATATACTGGTATTTTTCAGTACCGGTATACCGCGCATCCCTAGAGGGCACATAGGTCTGAAGTACTGAATTTAAGTAAAGGGGTGCAGAGCCAGAGGTGATTTTGCAGGCAAACATTAATGCCTTGAATTTTATGCGAGCAGCTATTGGTAGCCAGTGCAAATTGATGAACAGAGGTGTGACATGCGTTCTTTTCGACAGTGGAATTTTGAATTAATTGTAGAGGATGAAATTGGCTGGAAGACCTGCCAAGAGAGCATTGCAATAGTCAAGTCTGGACAGAACAAGAGCTTGAATAAGGAGTTGCGTTGCATGTTCTGAAAGAAAGGGCCTGATCTTCCTAATATTGTATAAAGCAAATCTGCAGGACCGGGCAGTTTTAGCAATGTGGTCTGAGAAATTCAGCTTATCATCAATCACAACTCCAAGGTTTCTGGCTGTTTTTGAAGGAGCTATGGCTGATGAGCCTAACTGGAAGGTGAAATTGTGATGAAGTGATGGGTTTGCTGAAACAACAAGCAGTTCTGTCTTAGCTAGGTTGAGCTGAAGGTGATGGTCCATCATCCAGCAAGAAATGTCTGTTAGACATGCTGAGCTTCGAGCAGCTATCGTCCGATCATCAGGATGGAATGAGAGGTAGAGTTGAGTGTCATCAGCATAGCAGTGATATGAAAAGCCATGTTTATGAATGACAGAACCTAGTGATGCCATGTAGACCGAGAAGAGAAGTGGTCCAAGAACTGAGCCCTGAGGCACCCCAGTAGCTAGATGTTGCGACTTGGATACCTCACCTCTCCAAGATACCTTGAAGGATCTATCTGAGAGTTAAGACTCAAACCACTGGAGTGCGGTTCCTGAGATGCCCTTTCTCAATAGGGTTGACAGGAGGATCTGGTGGTTGACCGTATCAAAAGCAGCGGACAGATCCAGCAAGATAAGTAATGAAGACTTGGAAGCCACTCTTGCAAGTCTTAGGGCTTCAGCAACTGAGAGCAAGGCAGTTTCAGTCGAATGTCTACTTCTGAAGCCAGATTGGTTGGATAATTATCTCCTTACGTATAATTAATTAAACATAAGTATCGTACTGTTTCTTTTGAAGAGTGTACTTTAAAGTTAACGACGTTCAGCAAAAAAGAGACTTCAGACAAGCTTAGAAACGGTGATGAAAAAGGCAAAGAGCTTTTGAGCTATTACAGCTGAGCTCGTGTTACAGTTCATTTCAGGTCTGTGAATATCTTACACCCTTTTCTACACCACTGTTGCATGTTGCTATTCTATGTTGTTTTCTGCAATGTCAGGATAGCAAACACAGTTCAACACTTGTAAAGGGAAAAAATGGTCTAACATCTAACAGCTCACTAGTCAACCATTTTGACACATTCTGCTCATTTCAGAATTTTCTGTATACATTTTATTTCAAATGACCAGGCCATTAATTTAATTAATGTATTTATTATTATTATTATTATTATTATTATTTTTTTTTTTTATTTTTTTTTTTTATTTTTTTTTTTTTACATAACAAAAATGCAACCTTATATTTAGATTTTAATTTAAGATTTTTTTGCATCATGAAATTGCATCATCTAATTCTCATTATTGAAAAGCAGTAGTGTTGTTATTTTACTATTAAAAATATTTATTAAAATAAATCTGAAATTAAATTAAATAAAAATGAGTAATTAGTTTAATTACTACAATTGCTAAAACTGAAACAAAAATAAAGCAGAACAGAAATATTTAAATAACTACAAAACCACATAAAAATAATAAAATTTTAAACTAAAATGAAAATACAAAAATAAAAGCTAATTCAATATATTAATAAATTATATGATAGTAGATAAATAATGCTAAAATAACACTGAAAGGCTGTACAAAAATGTTACATGAGATACATTGTTCTTAATTGTTTACAATTATCATATTTCATTCTTTTTTATGCAGAAATTCTTGATTTTTCTTTGCCTTTGTGGTGAAATGCGACTGAGACATGTTCTTGACAGGTTTTGCATAATAATGATACAGATTTGCATCAACAAAGGAACCATGTGATGATGAATGGAATCACGATGAAACTGGATCCACACAAAAGGATATTTGTGATGAATGGTTTATTTGTGATATAAGGAGCACCTAAAGGTTTAATAAAGCCTTTTATTGGTCGTAATGAAGCAGGAACAGACTGTTAAAAAGACAGTCGCACTCGCAGAGCTTGAATGCAGAAGCTGACCAGACTGTAGCTTGACATTTATGTGTGCATTATGACTCAGATGAACTGTAGGTGAACAAACGGAGGCCGAGACTCATGTGAACAGCACCTATTCACCGATTCTGAAAAAAGAACAACAGACTCCAGTAGCTGATACTCTGCGTCTCTTTTCACAGGCGAGCTGACCTGGCCTTGACGCTGGGAACATCTCTTCAAATTAAACCTAGCGGAGATCTGCCTCTTCTAACCAAACGCACAGGAGGGAAGCTGGTTGTAGTCAACCTTCAGCCTACCAAACACGTACGTCTCACCAGCACTCACACCTTTATAGAAACAGTACCTCAAAACACACATGAAAAATAATTTTAATTTAGATTTAATTAAAATTAATATTTTTTCAGCATTAAATTGCTCAAAAATGACAGTTTGAAGCAGCACAACTGTTTTCAACATTGATAATAATCAGAAATTTTTCTTGAGCAGCAAATCAGCATATTAGAATGATTTCTGAAGGATCATGTGACACTGAAGACTGGAGTAATGATGCTGAAAATTCAGCTTTGCATCACAGGAATAAATTATATTTTACAATATATTCAAGCAGAAAAGAGTTATTTTAAATTGTAATAATATTTTAAAAATTTTACTGTATTATTGGTCAAATAAATGTAGCTTTGGTGAACATAAGAGACTTACAGAGTATCGCACATGACATGCAGACAAAAATATATTTATCGTAACCACAAATTAGGAGTTTGTTCCAGAACATTCTGTCATCATTTACTCTCAAGTTGTTCCAAATCTACATGAATTTCTTTCTTTCTTCTGTTGAACACAAAAGAAGATATTTTGATTAATCTAAGTAACTAAAATGTTTCCAGCCACATTGTTCTGATTTGTTCCCTCTTTTGATTTAACTGAAACAAGGGAACAAATTAGTACAATGAGGCCATAATTTACTAAAATGAGGGAACAAATTAGTACGTTGCCATAATTTACAAAAATAAGAGAACAAAATAGTACAGCATGGCCATGATTTACTAAAATGAAGGAACAAATTAAGCTACTGTAGTGGGCAGCACATTCCAGGGCCAAGTTTATGGTGGGGCCCCTCTCTGACCACAATAGTGGACAGAGGTTTGCTACATTTTGATTGGGGTGGACTAACATAAGCAAACTGTCCAACGCCATCAGATAAAGATGCCAGGACAATGGCCAGACACCTCTTAGAGGGCAAGAAGAAGACCTTTGGTACAAAGCCCGGGAAGGACGGGACTTCCTATTGGTCAAAATGCAGTTTTTGCCCTTCACCCACCAACAGACTGATTCCTCAGGTTTTGGCCTGTGACTGCCATAATAATTCCTTAGGACCTCTGGACACAGCAGCAGTGGGTGAAACAAACGGATCACAGAGTTCCATCCAAATCCATTCATAACTATGTTCTCAAACCTTAAACTGATGCAAACTACAACACACACATCTTATATTAATTCAGAAAAATAAGTATTCTCAGTGACAGCGACGTGTAGTGCAACATCTTACACAAACTCAGCTGTTAATGGACAAATGAATGCATGCATGACAGTTCAATCTTCTTCCATCATGTTTGGACTTAATGTGTTCGTAACAGTGCCAAAGGTATTCTGGTTGTGGTTTGGTAAGTCAATGATGCATTGGTAAAACTTTAGTGACACTTTTCTAAATGTGTGTTTGGACTATGCAAATAAGTTCCACAGGAGGAAAGAAGGGTGGGCCACACCATGTCCCCCCACTCTGATGGAAATAGCCAATCACAGCCTGGAAACGGAGAAGCGCCAGATTGCAATCTCCTCCTCATCGGAAAGGGATAAAGGTACCTTCCCAAAAGACACTCCTCGTTCTGAGTCTCCGGCCCATAAGGAAAGGGACAGTAAAAGAGCATCCGATACCCCCATTCTGAGTCTGAGTCCCGAGTGGAAAAGACGCTAACCGATACACCAAGTTCTGAGTCTCCAGCCCGTAAGGGAAGGGACAGTAACAGACACATTCGTTCTGAGTCTGAGTACTGCAATGGAAAAGACTAACAGATCAACACTTTCTGAACCTCTGGCCCGTGAGGGAAGAGGCAATAACAGATACCAAGTCCTGAGTCTTCAGCTTTGAGGCAGCAACAGATACGACCACGTTCTGTGCCTCCAACCTGCGAGGAAAGAGATGATCTACGTTCAGACTTCAGAGTCTTCGTCCAGCGAGACAACAACAGATGCAGTACGTCCTGAGTCTCCATCCTAGAGAGACAAAGCGGATCGACCAAATTCTGGGTCTCTAGCCCAGAGAGGCAGAAGACACAGACATTTGCAACAAGGTTAAGCTCCGGCGAGCAAACCTTCACTCCAAGGTACCTTTTGCTTGAGTGTTCCAGGCTAAGGACCTTCTGCACCTACTTCAGGGTCACATCTGCGTGTTCCAGATTTTAGGACCCTTTGGTGCTCCAGGAGATCAGCATCCTCCAGCGCTTCGTGTTCAAGGCTGTCGAAACGGATCTCTGCTCCTTTCACCACTGCATTGTTACCAGCACAACCAGTGGATGAAGTCACCGCCACCGGACTGCTCACTCAACCACAGAGAACGTAACTATCACCTATCCAAACCTCTTCCAGAGACCTTGGAATTGTTGTGTATTATCAGTATATGATTTTTCTAATTGACATTAGATGTTATATAGTTGATTGCAAATAATCTTTCAGGTATTTATTTGATGCATAATAAGGTTCTTCACCTTACTTGTTTCAGATTAATGACAGTTTATCTTTCCAGATAACGTAGCTCTGACATAGCAACATCCAACATAATCACTTGCATTTTATACATCTTATGCACTTTATTCCTTTTTTGTTCATGGTATTCATTTAGTAGTTGTTGATTTCTCTTGTCTATCTTTTGTTAATGAAATTTATTTTATTATACTTGTCTTCCTTGTGTTGATAATGCTGTAAGGTTCTACAAGTTAGGTATCCCACCAATCTTTCTTATGTGATGTACTCCTAACCACACCTTAAGTGACACGTGATCCAAAAATCATGACATCACCTGTGACGTGAGTACCCATCACTACGCTATTTCACCCCCTTTGGTTGGCGAAAGCAAAATTCACTACACTACTAACAAAGGAATTAACCAAGCAGCTGCTGGTCCCCATTGACTTCCATAGTATACTATGGAAGTCAATGGGGGCTAGCAGCTCACTAGAGTCTTTCTTTTAGTCCACACGAAAATACACATGCTTACACAAACACAAATAGCAGTTTGAAATCTGTCAGCACGTGAGCTCTGAACACACGCTCAGATTAGCGTCCTTCAAAAGCACAGATGCACTAAACCCCGTCTGACCATTCGTGCTCATTATTAAAACAATTTTGATTAAGAAGCTTTGCAGCTTCATCAAAGAGTCGAGCTGGATTTTCTCTTAAGCTCGTATCATGAGTCTGTTGTTTTCTTTTCTAATCTCATCATGTGGCTGGAATGTGTTTTAATAGATTAATCCTATTCATTTTTAGACGTTTTGTTATCTGCCCATGTTTGAGTCATGTTTCGTCTGCAGGTTATTTTTGGCGTTTTACCTTATTGCTTCCACTTCCTGTCAACATCTCAGTTCCCAAATTGGATTTTATTTTTTATAAATCTTGTTTGAAATTCAAAGCCTGACACATATGCACCATGAGTTATTCCACGTGTCAGATTTTTGGAGAGGGAGTTTATGGTATTATAGCTGCTTAACGTGTAAAGAAATAGAATTTGACATTTCTTGTGCAGTTTCGTAATGTCGCTAATCTGACTCTGCTGTGATTGATTAAAGTGTTCATTTATTCAAAGTAAATTAGTATTTCACACAGATGGGCTAAAAATGCAAATATATATATATATATATATATGTGTGTATATGTGTGTGTAGGTGTGTAATGTTCAAGGAAAAAGTTTGGGGTCAGTAGGATTTCTTTTAATGTTTTTGAAAGAAGTCTCTTCTGCTCACCAGTGCTGCATTTATTTGATTAAAAATGCAGTAAAAAACAGTAATATTGTGAAATATTTTTTGCAAGTTAAAAACTCTTTTCTATTTGAATATATTTTAAAATGTAATTTATTCCTGTGATCAAAGCTGAATTTTCAGCATCATTACGCCCATCTTCAGTGTCACATGATCCTTCAGAAATCATTCTAATATGTGGATTTGCTGCTCAAGAAACATTTCTGATTATTATCAATCAGTTGTGCTGCTTCATATTTTTGTGTAAACCATGATGTATTTCTTTTTCCAGGATTATTTAATGAATAGAAAGTTCACCAGAACAGCATTTATTTGAAATAGAAATATTTTGTATCATAAATGGGTTTTACTGTCACTTTTGATCAATTTAATGCATCCCTGATTAATAAAATTGTTAATATATTTTTTTAAAAATTTGATTTATTAAAAAGTTGTTTATTCAGGGAATATAGCATTTTAGTTGCATCACACTATTAGTGTTAGGTCACACACAAATTAAAACACAATTATTTACAAATGTATGCAACCATACGACTTCAGTGACTGACAAAAAGCTTGATCTATGATAAAGTCGACAAGTTGCAGTCATACAACTTCTAATGTGAACGTTTTCACTGAATAATGGCTTAAATTGTTGTCCGCAAAAAGCTGTTGTAGTTTTTACGTCATATGCATATTTTTTGATTTGTTTATGGCACTTTTTTCCAATGTGGGTTAATCATCATTTATGTTCATTGTATGAAAAAGAAATTGAGTAAATAATGAGATGCCATAACTTCTAGTGCATTATCACTGTAAAATCTCTCAGGTTGTTTTTACTTAACAGTGCTACTTGGTTTTTGTAGGACAAACACGCTCACCTGCGGATCCATGGCTATGTAGATGAGGTCATGGGTCAGCTGATGAAGCTGCTGGGATTGGAGGTTCCAGAGTGGGCAGGGCCAACGCTGTGTGAAAGCTCAGGTGGAGACCAGGACATCCTCCCATTCGGAGCCTGGAAAAAGGAAGTGAAGATTGAACTGAAGATAGAGGAAAATAAACACGCCGTCCCAAAAAAACGAAAGAAGAAACAGCAGGATGGTGACATAAACTGCAAGAAAGATGTTAAAGTAGAAGAAGAGACAAAAGAAGAGGGAAAGGAAGCAGCGATTAGTAACTCTCGACCAGTCAAAACGCAGAAGTCCTCCTGTGAGGCGCATTCTTTAAACGGCTCCTCCCACAATCCTACAAGCTCTTCTGCCGTGAATGAAACGGTTGCAGAACCACAGACAGACACTGAACAGCTCTCTTCCTAGAGCCCTATCACAATCAGACAGAAACTGAATCACAAATCTCTCTCAGGAAGTGTGGTCACCATATGCCCTGTGTTTACATCATCATGAGGAAAAACCTGGACTCAGGCCTGTTAGATGAAGGTGATGAAGTGATGTCATCAGGCCGTGAGTGTGTACTATCACAGCTAGTTAGTGGATAAATTATGTCGATATTTCTATTTGTCAGCTGATCTGTGCAGTTTTGGTTTTGTACTGTAAAATAAAGATAATATGATCTTTTCTAACCTCAAATAAATCAGGTTTTGGTTCACTGCACAAAACATGTCTGTCATATTTCACCCTAAATTCAAAATATTTTACTTTTATGATAGAAAGTACAACAAATACTACTATAATGTATAAACATTTACAGTTAAGCAACATATAATTATTTTAACAGTGAGAATTGATTTTTATATGGGAAATTTGCTTAATTGTCATGCCACTTTAAAAAAAAATGACCTAATGGTCTTAAAAATATACTTTAGTTTTTATGCAATATATTTTTAATGTTTTGTTATGTTTTGGAGTGAAATATGACCCAGGCAAGCTTTGTGAGGTTCAACATTTAAGGAAAAATGTCAAATGTCGAATTTGCTTGAGCTATTCATATTATTTGTGTAACATGTAATGCTTCGTAACGTCCACTTCTTTAGCCACGAATGTCCCTTCAGTGATAAGACATTATTTTGTTTCCATCTTCAGAGACATTGTGTAACTTTGTTTTTCTACCTTTTCATAAAGAACAATTATTGTATATAAACAAGATGCTGAAACTGTCACCTGACCTTTTATTTATTTTTATTTTTTTTTTATTTTTTGTTATTTTAGGATGTAAAATCTGTCTTATATCCTTGTATGTTGCCTACATAGACAGCATTTTAAGGCGCACTCATGACTAAAAGCCTTTTCCAAAGTACATCTTTAGCCAAATTGGAAAAACACACAGCGCGTAAACCCCCTGTTTCTGAAGAGTATTTAAATAATTTAATTAGCCATTTAGATTTTCGCGTATCGCAAATCATTTGATTTCTATCGGAACTTTGGAGTGGGTTTGTGAATCTTTTGATTCTGATTGAAACTTCAGAGAGGATTCGTGAATCATTTCACAAATTGAATGATTTGTGAACTGCGCTCCTTTTTCACTGGAGGAAGTGTTATGGATTTTTTTTTTTTTTTTTGGCCAGAAATGACAGTTTAAAGTTGAAACGTCTTGATGGATTAGTTTCTTAAAGAGGCAACTTTTTGCTTAACCAGAATCCAAATTTATTTTCAAAAAATCCATTCTTATTGCATAAAGGTATAAACAGCACCTTAAACATCTCTTTTGCAGAATCTTGTACAGTGTGGCAGAAAAGAACACTAGAAATCGCTTTAATGAAAAGCAACTGTTCTCTTTTGGCAGACACCTGAATTGCGGACATAGCTCAGACCGCCTGCTGTTGAACAGTCGGACAGCTTGGATCATTTTCCAATCATTCCTGGTCCCCGCATGCAGCACATCTCAGTATGGACATCTCAGCTCCCCCTCCAGGCTGTTCAAGCATCCTGTAGCCTCTGCAGCATACTAACAACTTCCTGCTTTGTTACCCAACAACCTTGTCAAGAGCTCTCATGGCGATCAGCAGAAAACTCTTCATGACTTCGGCTTCTCAAATCTGCTCCCTCAAATTGGGATGAAAATTCAAGTCTCTGTTGTTGTGAAATCTGTGTACTTCAGTCGGTTGCACCATTTGTTCTTAACACAAGCCTTAGCTTGCTTTTATTCATTTGTTGTTTTGCAGTTTTATTTGTATGCAAATACTTTGGAAAATGCAATGTCAAAGTACATTAAAAAATTAAATGTTAAAATCTCCATATACTAAATTAACATTTAATCTCATACATATGACATAAAAATAAACACAAAAATAAACATCATAAACTGATTCAGTCTTTAACCTCATAAAGCATCATATCTGATACATGAATTTATAAGACTTCTAAATTATCAACACGATGTAAACTTAGTTGGAAAAAAAAAACTTATACACAACTTTTATGTATCTGTTTTACTGGTATAAATATCGCATTAATTTACATTCCAAGATTTCACAATTTCACTTGAATTTTTGGTCATATAGCCTAAATAACTGTAATGGCACCATTTTTCATATTTATGGTAAGGATTATTATTTTTTATTTTTTTTTTTTAATTTGTCTAAATGTTCAATAAACCATTATCTGAAGGAGTGAAGTCTGTCAGGTAAAACATGAGCTCATTTATCACTGACTCTACCATTACTGATCACAGGCCTCATATTTAGTTGATACGTGGGGTTACGTTTTCGCTAAATTTAGCGGTAAATATAATGATGCTTCCATTACTGAAAATATGAATTTCCGATTTGTAAATTTTCCTGTAATTCGTACACAAAATTTACCCATGAGTCATCACGCATTCCCGAGTATTTGGTCACATTAGCAAAATATCGGCGAAATTAACGGTAAGCCTATTGTCTGCTGTCAGTACTGTAGACGGCACAAAACATCACCTTTATGAATGAAATTCATATTTATATTCAAAAATTCTGTCATTTTTAATGTAAAATTATAGTAAAAAAAAAAAAATACAATAATTTAACCCTCCTGTTGTGTTTAAAAAAGTGGGTACAGTTTTTGTGTTGGGGTCAAACTGACGCACAATCCCTTAAGATTAATGTAAAAACAGAAAACCTCGATATAGCTGTCAGAGACCAAAAAACTGACTAGCTACATGACTACTTATTGTGAATATTTGTACACCAAGGTGCAAATTCCAAGTATAAACACTAAAAAAATCTAACATTTTACTTAGTGTTAGTATTTATTGCTATCTACTTCTTCTGCCTTTTTCTTGTGTCTGGCTCTGTGAGGGTAAAATGGGTTTCTCACACAGAAGTGCAGCAGTCTAGAGATACCAAAAACAAACTTTGACCGATTTTTTTGACTCTGAATCTTGGCTAGGTAAAGAAACAGTGAATTTTCCTTGGATGATTCAGGAGGCGAAACTTTCAGTCTTAAATTTCATAAGTTCTCTTGTATTTCATAGTTTTTGAGCTACAGTAAAGGTTTTCTGTTTTTATTTCACTCTTTAGTGTTCTTCAAAGTGTTGATTTTTGGCAAATTGCATGGAAACCAGTGAGGCTCAATGGAGGGGTCAATTTGAGCCTAACACAAAAAGTCCTAACAAAATTTGTACAGCCTTTCCAAAACACATCTGTGTGCTGAAACTTTTCACACGCATTCATAAGAATAAATGAGAAATATTCACAAAATTCAAAGGAAAAAGAATTAGTTTAACCAGTATTTCGAGCAATTTTAAAATCAAGCAGACTCAAACACAACAGGAGGGTTAAATTAATTTACTAATGAAATTTTTAAATAATTCAACACATTTAATTTTATTTCAAATATTATTTATTTAGTATACTTTAGTATAATATTATATAACTTATTAATAATATGTATTTATATTTATTTATACAAATACATAATGTACCAAATGTACCTAATTATACGATGTTGCACCCCTGCTGAGTGTGTAGGGAACAGCAAGTGCAGCTTCCGATTTCACAGAGAGGTGGGTGTGTGATGTCACAATCGCACTGCAGCACTCGTGGAGATGTGCACTGAAGTGATAAACATTCACTTTAGAACAAATGCAGTGAAGTCTTTGCGTCAAAGCATAACACTCCACTAATGAGCAGAGCGATCAGATTTTATATTTATAAATTTAAAATGTATTTTTGTGTCCATTTGCAATAATTTTTAGGAGAAAAATCTGAGACGAAGTTAATACTAAAATTACATAACTTAAAACTCAGATTTTCCTAGATAATGCATGTGTGCTTTCTAATGTTAATGAGTTGATCTTAATGACGTTTTCGTCTAGATATACTGTGGTGACTCCACACGTCGAGATCTGTAAATATGGGCCATCTCCATGACGACACGACTGAAGGTTTGAAGGTCTTTGTGATGATAAATGCGCGAGAGCAGCCATTAAATAAAATTTGCTTCTGCTCTAACAAGTTGCCAGATTGTGAGGTGGAAATGCTTTTCTTACAAATAAACTAGATGCTGTAATTACCTCACGCTGTTTTCTGTTTCTTGCTAGCTTGTTTCTATAATTTTATACTCTTTTAGGTGGAAAAAAGCAGTAATGTCGTGTCCTCTGTGTTTTTCACGACTGTGTGTTCATATTTTCCTGTGCTGATCAATGAACTATCTTCCCGACAGTTGGGAGCTGCAAAAAAGAGTCGTTTACCGTGTAACTGGGCTTGAATAGACAAAAGACCGACTGCTGCTGGGCGGATACAGACAGATAAAACAGACAAATCATCCACAGCCATCAGAGGAAAACAGGTAGTGTGAAACCACAGGACTTTTCCATCTCTCATCTGAGGAAATCAAGTGATTTTGGAGCTTTGTTGTGATGAAAGCTCGTTCTCTCTTGTGAGATTTCAAACGCTTGTTTGAAAGGATTGCGTTTTTTTTATTTTCCCTTAAATTGTAGCTCTTTGTTAGAACATCTACTGCTAATATTGGGTGTTTAAAGAAATTTCTTTCAGTAATTTTTGGGTTTCAGTTGGTTGAGGTTCATTTAGATAAAGGCTTGAATAAACTACACTACTTTTCAAACAGTTTTAAAACACTAGGCATCATACACTTGTAGACATTGTAAATAATTACAGAGGAAAACTAGGCATCATACACTTCATTCATGCACTACCAAACTTTCAAGTTGTTCTAAACGCAACAAACTTGCACAGAAACATGTATCGCTTCTAGGAGACAAAATGTGTTCTAAAATTGACTCAAAAAATGTGCCAATCATACACTATTTGATGTTCTGTGAAATCTGTCAACTCAGATCTGCAGACAGATTCTGACTTTCATCAACTATTGTCACCTCTCCAGACTGTAAATCAGGGCACACTGTATATTCATATTCAACTATATTCATATTCAGAGAAAAAAGAGAAGCAATTACAGATTTTTATCTCACACTTTTTGAGTTTATATTGTGTTTTTCTTTTCTCACAATAATTTTTTTTTCTCAGTTTCGAGTTTATATTTTGCAATTGCAAGTTATATACTCATAATTGTGAGTTTACATCTTGCAATTCTGACTTTTTTCCTCTTACAAACTTGCAGTTGTGAGTGTAAATCTGACAATTTTTACTTTTACTTTTTTCTTGGAATTCTACATTTATGTCTTACAATTTTTTTCTTTTTCTTTTTTCCCACAGCAGAGTTTAAATCTCGGAATTTTGACTTTTTTTCCGCTAAGATCTAAATTTACATCTCACAATTCTGACATTTTTCTCTTGTAAACTTGCATTTGAGAGTTTAAAATCTCACTATTTTTACTATTTTTGGAAGTCTGAGTTCACATCTGCAATGTAAAAAAAAAAAAAAAAAGTTTACCTAACTCAAAAAAAATAAGGCAACCTATCACAATGGACTTTTTAAGTTAACTAGCAACCGACAACTTAAAAACTTTTTTGCATTTAGCAATGCTAATCTTTTTTAACAATCCTTTTTCTTTTAGATTTATGTTTATTTTCAAAGCCTTCTACATAATATGGGTAGTATTTGCCTCTTAAAACTAAAGGCAAACATTTATGTTATTAGACAAATGTATTAAACAAGTTGCAATGAGATGCACATATACAGTACCTCAGCACACAATTCTCAACCATGGCAAGGGTCAACAAATTTTAAATCAGTAAAAATATGAACTCTGATCCACATGACAGCTAACTGACAGTGACAACAGCAGCAGCAGCAGCATAAATCAAGCCAATGAAAATTAAAACAATGATAATATTTTAATAATAATTAAAATAAAATGATTTTGAGCTGCAATGCATGCTGGGAATTTGTGCAAAATTGTTTGTTCAAATGACTCAATTTGAAAAGTTGGGAGAACATATGGATTTGTGAACAAATACTTGAGTATCTAAGTAAGGTAAACGAAACAACTTTTGCTAGCGACATGTTGGTGTATTTTTCTTCAGTTCACACAAAAAAATTAACTGACTTCTACTAAAAATTCTTTGTTCAGGCTACTTTTTTATATTGGTTAGTAGAACTTTTCGAAAGTTGGATTTTTTTACAGTGTGGCAATTCAGACTTTTTTCTCGGAATTTGCTGTTTACACCTCGCCATTCTATTTTTATTTTTATTTTTTTATTTTATTTTATTTTTATTTTTTTTGCACCAATAAAATAGAAAAATTGCAAAATTGAAATAAGATACATATTTGTGACTTTTTTCCAACACGATCTCATGAAAGTGCGTATAAATTGTACGGCAAATAAAAACGAAAACTCATGGTATTGAAACGCAAAAATGGACTTTGGCGTGTACAGTATATGCTATGCGATGGGTAGGATTAGGGTTGTGGGGTAGATGTGTATCATATGTATGCGAAAACTGCATATCATATGCAAGCCAACAAATTTCATATCATGTATATGCACGCCAAATACGTGCGTGTCATTTATACGCGAAAGTCCATTTTTGCGTATCAATACCACGAGTTCCCCTTTGAACGTCCACTTCACGTTATGTATGGGGAAAACTCCTGTTTTACTCTGTACTGAAGCCTGATTTGTTCACGTTTGTGTATCTGCACAAACCAATGGCGCTTTAGCCCGCCAGAAAGGGCGGAGCCGACCACTATATAAGTCGGCTCACAGCGCCATACATCAGATCATTCTCCTTCAGCAACGAGGATGATCTCTTCGCTGACTCTGGAAGAAGCTGAGAAGAAGCCTTGGAAGAAGCTCCAGCTCTGCTCGCCGCCGTTGAAGCAGCGAGGCGACGTGATCCCTGCGGCATCCGGCACCTCGGAGCAGACTAGAGCAAATTTATAAAGAGCAAATTTCAGCGCGTGTTGTTGCAAATGTCGCGCCGTGAGTGTGGATTGTGCAAGGGGCACTTGCATGAGGAGGACGGTCACAGCGAGTGCGTCGCCTGTCTCGGCAGTGCCCACGCAGAGGCTGCGCTCGCTGACAGCTCATGCTCTTTTTGCGAGAGTATGAGTGTCTCCCGTCTCCGCTCGCGGATTGCCTTTTTCCGGGAAGGCGGTCCCTCCCGCTCAGCCCTCCCGTCTTCTTTCTCTCCTAAGAGGAAGAAACAGCGGGGCAGCGGATCCCTCTCTGCGGGCTCGAGCGGTGTCACGTCTGCCCAGCGCCCGCGTGCCCCGCCCTCCCCGCGTCCTCTCACGCCAGTGTGCTTCACACAAGAGGACCAGTGCCCCTCCTCGGTTGCGAGTGGCTTGGTCTCATTCGGCACTTCTGAAGAGGACATTAATATTGACTCCGTGTCCTTGGCGGCGTCTGATGCTGAGGTGGTGGAGGACCTTGGCCTCGAGTGGTCGGCTCCAGATGAGCCCGTCCATGGCCTTCTTGACGAGTGGTACCTGCCGGGAAGCCGTCAACAGTCCTCTCGCCAACGCCCCGCCCCATTCTTGCCTGCAGTTCACGATGAGCTCACCAAGACATGGTGCGCCCCCTACTCGGCCCGAGTGAACCCCTCTACTGCAGCAGCTCTCACCACCGTGGACGGCACTGAGGAAAAGGCGTACAGCAAGCTTCCCACCCTGGAAGAAGCGATTGCTGCACATCTGTGTCCGCCATCTGCCCTCGGCCTGAAGGTCCATGCAGCGCATCCCTCTAAGCCCTGCAGGACCACCTCAGCGATCGCCAACAGGGCTTATGCAGCGGCCGGCCAGGCCGGCTCGGCGCTGCACACGATGGCGATTTTACAAGTGTTTCAGGCCAAACTTCTCCGCAGCTTGGATGAGTCTGGCCAAGAGCACCAGGAGACCTTCAAAGAGCTGCGCACAGTGACAGATCTGGCTCTGTGTGCCACGAAGGCGACAGCACAGGCGATCGGCAGGACCATGGCCAGTTTGGTGGTGCTGGAGCGCCATCTATGGCTAAATCTGACTGAGATCAGGGACGCCGAGAAAATGGCCTTCCTCGACTCACCGGTCTCGCCGAAGGGGCTGTCCAGTCCTGCTGTGGGTGGATTCACAGAAAGTTTTTCGGAGGCTCAGAAGACCTCGCAGGCGTTGCATCACTTCCTCCCTAAACGCCTGGCCCCGCAAGCTGCAGGACGCCAGAAGAATCCCGTTGCACAGCCTGCAAAACCAGCGCAGCCTCAGCCCCAACAAAGATCAGAGCCTGGGCTGCAACAGCGCTCTCGGTCGACGAAACACTTCCCTTTCCCGAAGCGCCAGGGTCCCCGCCCACGAGTTGTGCTGGACCCCGAGCTGCCGAAGCCGTCCTGATGCGCTAGAGAGGAATAGTAGGGCTCCCGAAAACAGCTTGCTTTCACTCTCCATCCCTCTGAGCTCCTCTGAGTGATGAAGTTTTGTTTCCAGCGGGTCACGTCCTGCAGGTGCTGCATGTACCCGAATGTTTTACCGCTGTGATAGCGGACCCACATACATTAAAGAGCAAATTTCCTCTTCATACTCTCGCACACTCTCACACGAACGTAAGCTCCCCGTTTTCTCAAGGCGAGCTCGCGTTCGAAAGAATAAATCCTCTCGCCTCCCATTTCTCGGCCTGGTCAGCCATTCCAGGAGTGTCGAGTTGGGTTTTAAAAACAATTCAACAAGGATACTTGCTGCAGTTCTCTCGCAGGCCGCCTCGCTTCAGAGACGTCGTTCAAACTTCTGTTCCAGACAACGATGCTATTGTTCTCCGGCAGGAGGTGCTGATGCTACTTGCAAAAGGCGCTGTAGAAGTATTGCCCCCAGCGAACAACGAGTCAGGCTTTTTCAGCCGCTACTTCCTCGTTCCAAAGAAAGAGGCTGGCCATTCAATAGGCAAAAACAAACTTGGTCTTTAAATTTCTGAAGGGCGCAAGGAGGCTGAATCCTCCTCGCCCTCAGACTGTGCGATCCTGGGACTTGTCATTAGTCCTGCGGGCCTTGAGAGGCCCCCCTTTTGAGCCGCTCAGCTCAGCCGACCTGCGGCCCTTATCGCTTAAAACGGCCCTTCTCCTTGCTCTGGCGTCGGTTAAGCGAGTAGGCGACTTACAAGCGCTGTCAGTCAGCGCCTCATGTCTTGAGTTCAGACCTAATGACTGTAAGGTCATTCTGAAACCAAGGCACGGCTATGTTCCTAAGTTGCTCTCAACTCCTTTTAGAGCTCAAGTGATCTCCCTATTGGCGCTCCCCGTTGCAGACGGCGAGCAGTGACCGAACACGCTCTGCCCTGTCAGGGCTCTGAGAGTGTACCTGGAATGCTCTAGGCTGTTTAGGCAGTCTGAGCAGTTGTTTGTTTGCTTTGGCAGCCACCAGAAGGGACTGCCGGCTACAAAGCAAAGACTCTCTCGCTGGATCGTTGATGCGATAGCCTTGGCTTATGCATCAGAGGGTTTGGAATGCCCCATTGGTGTGAGGGCCCACTCCACAAGAGGAATGGCCTCCTCCTGGGCGTGGTCCAGTGGAATATCTATCAGTGAGATCTGTGCGGCTGCCGGCTGGTCGTCGCCGTCCACATTTGCCAGATTTTATAACTTAGACGTCCCTGCCTTGCAGGCGCGAGTTCTATCTGTTTAAATGTCCCACTATCCCCCTTGGGTGAAGTGGTCATAAAAAGCTCTCAGCTATAGCTTGGGGCGAAACATGCTCAAGTTTTAAGGGGTCCTTTTAGTGCCTCGAGCTGGGCTCGCAGAGCAGGATGTCCTGTGTCTGCTCATAGTACGGCGTGATTGGATACATTCCCCATATAACGTGAAGTGGACATTCGAACGGGAACGCTCCGGTTACTGACCTCGGTTCCCTGAGATAAGGGAACGAGCGTTATGTCACTTGCCACACTATAAGCTGCGCGAATCAATGACTGTCGCTTCAGTCGAATGATCTGATGTATGGCGCTGCAAGCCGACTTATATAGTGGTCGGCTCCGCCCTTTCTGGCGGGCTAAAGCGCCATTGGTTTGTGCAGGTACACAAATATGAACAAATCAGGCTTCAGTATAGAGTAAAACAGGAGTTTTCCCCATACATAACGCTCGTTCCCTTATCTCAGGGAACCGAGGTTTCGTCAGTAACCGGAGCATTTTCATTTTTATTTGGCGTACTATTTATACGCATTTTCATGAGACCTTTTTCACACAGTTCTGAATTGCGAATTTCTATCTAGCAATTCTGAGTTTATATTCTTGCAATTCTGAGTTTATATCTGTTTTCCTCAGAATTGCAAAAGTCAAAATTAGGAGATATAAGCTCACAACTGCAAGAAAAAAAAGTTAAAAATAAGAGAAAAAAGTGCAATTACTTTTTTTTTTTTTTATCCCACGGGAAAAACAAGCATCCATATTCATAGCATTGTAATCAAAACAACATTATTTTTCCCCCACCACAAAGATTAAATAACAATTTTGACTTTTTTCACTCAGGTGTAAATTTACATCTCACAATCCTAATTTTGTCCTCTCATAAACTTGCAATTGTGAGTATAAATCTAGCTATTTTTACTACTTTCTGAAGTCTGATTTTCTAATCTAGCAATTCAAACATTTTTTTCTCAAAATTTGCAGTTTACATCTCGCCATTATGGTTTTCTTTTTTCTTTTTTTCTTTTTTCTTTTTTCTTTTTTTGCACCACAGAATAAAACAGAAAAATTGCAAGATTAAAATAAGAGAGATAATTGTGACTTTTTTTCACACAGTTCTGAACTGCAAATTTATATCTAGCAATTCTGAGTTTTCTCAGAATTTACGATTTACATCTCACCATTCTGTTTTTTTCTTTTTCTTTTTCTTTTTTTCTTTTCTTTTCTTTTTTTTTTTTTGGTCATTGTACGTCCATTGAACGTTAAGTGCTGGGCAGCAGGTGTTTCGGTTTCCTCGTCACTCAGCCCACAAAGCCATGGCTCCAACCTCTAATTAAATTAATTTTTTGGTTACTGAAATGTTTTAAAGCGGATTTTCATTGAGTGGGAACCATATAAAGAGGTTTTCTGTTTCTTTTGAGGTGATGGCAATGTGGCTTCGCATTTTTCTTTTAAGAAGGACTTAACGGACAAAGCAAGGTAGAAAACCTGTAGGTTTGTAACTTCTGATATTGTGTTCAGGGACAGAAAGCGTCGCCCACTTGGGATGTGGTGTTATGAGCGATAACTGACGTGTGGGTGGAAGCCATGACAGTGGTCTTAAAAGATTATTCCATGTTATCTTGGACAAAATGTCAGTTGGAGGAAAGTGTTTAAATGAAGCCAAAACAAGTAAGTGAAATTTTTAGCAGAATAAACAGAAAACTTGAAGCCAATTTCTGCAAACAAGTGAAGAAGTTTTGTGTGAACTAATGTGCCTGGCCGTAACACCTCACTGATTTACAGAACAGACAGAAGGCTAAACGATTAAATCTAATGCGGATTGTTTCGGATGGTTCTGGCAGCGAGCCAGAGCTTGAGAGAGAAAACACAACAGACAGAAGAAACCAGGTCTATATGATGTTCGATTAAGTCATGTAAACATTGAGTCTCTCATTTTCTTTCTGTCAGTCTGCATTTTTTTAAATTTTTTATGTATGTCTTTTTTCCTATATATTCAATGTGTGTGTGTGTGTGCATAATTCATACATTGTATTCAGTATTTTTTATAAAAAAGTATATTTATAAATATAATGTTAATTAATTTTTAATGTAAGTCAACTACTGATCTGATATTTGTTACTAATGAAACTTATTATAACTTCATGTTGATAAGACAGTATACTGTATGTATATAATAGTATATAAATATACTTGTAACATTTTACTCAGTATATTCATGAGTTCAAAGTATATTCAGAGAAATATAACAAATTATTTTTTAATGTAAATCAACTACTGATCTGTTAATAATGTTTGTTTCTAGTGAAAGTTACTAAATTCAAAGTATATTCATGTAAGTATATTCATGTAAATCAAGTACTACTATTGATGTTTGTTTCTACTGAAAGTTACTATAGAGAGAGAGAGAGAGAGAGAGAGAGAGAGAGAGAGAGAATTATTTTGAAACTGTATTGTATGTATATAAAATATGTGCAGTGTACTTGTTTGTTTTATCATTCATTGCTCTTTTTTTGTTTCTCCAGTAGACACACCATAATGTTACTCAGCTCATCTGAGAACAGAATGGCTTCTACACTTCACCTGTTTTGATTCTTTGCTTTCGGGTTCAGTCATTTTTATGCATCAAATACAGAGGCTTCTGAGAAATCGCTGTAAAGGTCAGTCCAGTCAAATGATAATGACTCTAAAACCAGTCTGTTTTCACCGCTGGTCTTTCATGTGATGAACTGTGGGAATAGCTGTGTCATGAAAGCAGTGGAGTAATTACTGACATTACTGCAGATAAGCAGGCCTGAGAAGCCAAGAAAACCTATTTAGTACATCAGAGAGCATGAGAGATCCATCCAAATGCATAATATGGAGGAGCTGGAAAATAAGATACCACCTGAGTAGAAATGTTGTTTCAGAGTCTTCATTGCATTTTAATGATAAAAAAAAAGACATTTGTTAATTTGTATTGGTAATTCATTCACAATAACACCAGGAACATGTATAAAGAAAATTAATTCAATTAAAAAAAAAATAGATTTTCATTTTGACTAAGCATAATACCTATATTGAGTTACTGATATTATATATTGCCGTTCAAAAGTTTGGGATCAGTAAGATTTGTAATGTTTTTAAAGAAGTGTCTCATTTCTCATTTAGGCTGCATTTATTTGATCAAATACAAAAAGGTGAATACAGTAATATTGTGAAATATTATTGCAATTTAAAATAATGGTTTTCTATTTTAATATACATTTAAATATAATTTTTCAGCATAATTAGTGTCACATGATCTTTCAGAAGTCATTCTAATATGCTGATTTATCATCAATGTTGGAAATGTTTTTATTTTTAATTTTTTTTGGACCCTGTGATACATTTTTAAGGATTCTTTGAATAAAAATGTAAAAAGAACAGCATTCATTTAAAATAGAAAACAATATGCACTACAGTTGAAAATTTTGGCGTCTGTATCTTTTTTTTTTCTTTTCTTTATTTGTTTAGAAAGAAATTAAAACTTTCATTCAGCAAGAATGTATTAAATTGATAAAAATTGATAGTGAAGACTATATTTCCTCATTGATGTTTGCCCAAGCATCATGTCTGAATTATAAAGTCATGCGTCATCCTGAAAATTGCATTACTCAGAGGAGATTTAGCTCTCTTTGTTGTTTAAGAGAATAAATTGAGATATTAAAGAATTCTAATTTAAGATTTATCTTTCCTATATAGGTTGTTCTTTCATGGCTGAGAAGATTTAAGGGAGTTTTCAGGTAAGTATCAACTTAAGTTTCAGTCTCATTTAAGTATCAACTTTGTCTCAGATGTTTACCATTTCATTTCTGTTTTAGACAAATGAAAATAGACAAAATTAAGTCAATAGTTGTAATAAGGTAAATGTTTAAAGCTATCAAATTAATGTGGATACCCGCATGGTTCAGTTGGTTTTTAAAGAATTTGATGAGACATGTTTGAATTCATACTGAGACATTTGCATGATGACGTTTACATCTTAGCAATTCTGAGCACAGTTAAAGACATATCTGAAACTGTGGAGGAGACTCGTGAGATTACTGTGATATTTTTCTCAGGTGAATAATCTTTAGTTTCATTTAAGTATCAACTTCGTCTCAGACATTGAAAATTAATTTTTTAAAAACAAATTAAGATGGATACAAATAACTGTCATACTGTAAGAGCCTAAAGCTATAAATAATGTATACTCTTAAGATAAGTGGTTCTAAACAGTACCAGAAAAGGGTTCTTTGAGGGGTTGTTTGAGTTTATGTTAAGAAAATTATGAGCACAATTTGAGACAAATCTGAAACATAGAGATGACTCATGTGAGATGACTGGAATCTTTTCTCATGAGAACGATTATGAGTCTCATTTTGCTCTCCTTATATTGTCATTTTTTTCTAGGAGTAACAACCGAGATGTTGAAGAGAGCTCATTTATGAGTTATTGCACTGAATCTTAGGAGAATTCCCTTCTCTCTCAGTGTTCAGAATGTTAACAAACAAAAGAGTCTTTCTGAAGAGGACGTCACGTGTGAATATTTGTGCCGCTCTCCCAAGATCAATTATAGGCACCTTGCTTTTCATCAATATTGTCAGAAAACTTGGCACAGCTGGTTATCTTATTAAAATCCAGCATTTTAACTAGCTGAGCTTACAAGACCTTCACTGTCAGCAGCTACGGACTGTCCTGTTAAATTACGATAAATTCACTGTATACCTGACACATCCAGTTTCATTCGTTAGACCTAAATGAGCATTGATCCTGTGGTACACAGGTGATGAGCTCACCTTCTGCTCAACGTTCACTTGCTGTCTGATTCCATTCTGAGACAAATTCTCTCCATTTTAAGAATAGCATTAGAGGAATAGCATATCAACATAAACAGAAAACTGTATTACCTTTGAGGAAAAACCACAGTGGGCTTGGTAAAATTCAAATAATGAACTTGAACTTGCTTATTATTCCAGACTGACACTGAATAAATTGTAATCATGAATGAAGAGCAGAAGACACTATAGCAATTAAGACAGACCCGCAGACGGCCACCAGGCACGTATTCCAATTATAATAGATGCCGAAGATACCTTCTTCATTCAAATGCATTAGGGCAATTGAATTTGAAATCCAGTTTCTATTTGATTTATTCACACAATGTCACATATTATCACTTCTAATATAAAAAGCATTTTTAAATTAAAAATCATATCTTTAAGTAGACTTATTACATTTTTTTTCCTTCGACCGTGCATGCTGTGCAGTTCAGTCTCCCATTGTGTTAATTTAAAGAGGCAGAGCATTAAGCTCACTAAGTCATTTTTCTTTAGTTTGAGCAGATGTTTTTATCTGCTTACTAAGCAATATTCCAAGTGTTTCTTAATTTTTACCCGTCTTTCACTGAAATGTTGAGATTTGGATTTTTTCTCCTAGATATCAGTGAAGTAAATAATGAGCAAATGGAGATTTTTATTCAAATCTCCTGCTTCTTGGATTGTTTTACTGAGAAAATGACCATAATAATCTCACATTTGTCTCTACTAAAGTATCTCAACATTTCAAACTGTGCTCGGATTTGCCAGGATATCTAAGCATGCAATCAAAAGTCATAGAGCTCAGTAAAAACACTGATTTTCTTATACACATCGGAGATCAAATAATCTGAGCTGCTCCACATCTCTTGCTGTATGACAGATATTGTCTCATTTGCGTCTGTCAAAGGAATTTCAGGAGAAACACAAAGCTGACACCGAAATAACACATAATTGAGTTCTCTGTAAATCCTCCTTGAAACATAGCAACAAACTTTCCAGACCATATCGCTGTAACAGCGTTTCTTCTGCTCAGGTTTGAAACATGACATCCTTGAATAAAATCTATAATTGGCAGGTCCTGAGGCTCTGGACAAAATGATGGATGAACGGATGCACATAACAGTTACTTGGTTGGAACCTTTTGAGCTCCTGTGAGAGAAACGAAGCTGTCGGCGAGATTCAGACTTCATAAAGTCAGTGACACAGCCAACCCCACAATACAATGAGATCGAAAGAGATTCACCTTTAGACTGTCAGAACTTGGCGGACTTTGTTAGAAGCAATAGGCCAATTTTTCAGAAGTGAAACATTTTGAGAGACTCGAGGGTGATGAGGATGTATTAATCCGATATTTTGCTTTAAAAGTTTTGAGCGCATTAATCATCACATATTGGATACATTTCGTATTAGATGCATGGAATTGCCTCTGGTCTCTCCTAACACAATAATGCCATCCTGTGACAACACAACTAAGCTCTTTATCAGAATATGCTCAGGGCTTTCTCTGCCTAAACAAAACCAGCACAATCATTCACTTTAAATAACTTTTCTATATTAAAGAGGCCTTCAAAAGTCACACTTAAAAACAACTAATGGCAATTTGAGAGTGAGTGAGTGGCTGATCAACTTCCTGTTGCTTTTAAATGCCCTCTGCACTAATCAGATTGCTCTGCTAATTATTATGCATAGCTGTTGGTGTGAAGGTGGAGTATAAAGCTCAGTCTTTAGTGTTGAAAAGTGGGTAGAATATTGTTGAAGTACCTGCTGCCTGTTTTCTTCCTTGCGGTAAAAGTGGTAATGTAATTTCACCCCTTTTGTTTCTTGTTTTTGAGTCTGATTTGGCTCTTCAGTGGGTTGTCTTCAGTGGGACCTTAAAGATGTTGAGTGAAAATGTATATGTATATGTATATGTACATGTATATATATATATATATATATATATATATATATATATATATATATATAACACTACCTAATTTACCAGTTGGGAATGAAAACATAAGATTCGCCAAAATTTTCTCTAAAAACAGCACTTACAGAAAAATTTAACTTCTGCTTAATTTGCAGTGAATGTAAACATTTTAATGGTATGGATGGTTTTGGATCATATACTGTTCAAAAGTTTGGGATCAGTAAGATTATTTTATTTGAAAGAAATTAATTTTTATTGCGCAAGGATGCATTAAATTGGTCAAAAGAGACACTAAAGACATTTATAATGTTGCAAAAGTTCTTTCAAACTTATTGATTAAAGAATCCTGAAAAAACTTGACAGAAATCACCATTTCCACAAAAATATCAAACAACTCAACTGTTTTCAACATTGATTATAATATTTATAGAGCAGTGAGTCAGCATATTGGAATGATTTCTGAAGGATCATGTGTCACTTAAGAGTGGAGTAATGATGCTGAAAATGATGCAGCTTTGCATCACAGGAATAAATTACATTTTAAAATATCATTTAAAAGAAAAGAGTTACATTAAATTGTAATCATATTTCACTCTTTTTACTATTTTTGTAATCAAATAAATGCAGCCTTGGTGAGACTTCTTTCTTTGCCTGATTTAGTAGAGAATAAAATATGGAAGTGAGTAAAATCAGTAGACATTCATAACCCAAAACTCAAAATGACAGAACAGAAAAAATATTGTCAATGTGTACTGACTTTAATGCAAAAGGCTGGTCTCTGTTTGTCTTTTGTTCTTTGATCAGTTGAATGTTTTATTATAGCAAACAACAAACTCGTTATTTATACAAGATATATCCTGTTCATCCGTATCAGCGCTCAGTGAATCCTGCAACGCTCATAACACAGGTGTTTCACTGTCAGAAAAATAAAAAGAGATTGTCCTTTGTGTTCTCCAGCAGACAGGCTGTGTTACGCGTGGCCGCAGGCATGTTGATCTGATCTGACATCTGCGGGGAAACAAGAGCACAGCCGTGTCGTGATAACCAGAGCCACGGCCCCTGCCAAATTATTACCCCCTCTCATTGAAATCGCTACCTGATTGTCTAATCCTAACCCCTTCCCCACACCCAACCCTTAACCTACCAACACAGGGGGGTAGTAATCTGGCGGGGGTTAGAATTTGGCACAACACCGGCATTATTTGAAGGCTGAGCTAAACTACCCGCTCTAACCAGATCACTATCGTCCGGCCAGGCCAGACAGAAAGGTCATGGCCTGACCACAGGAAGCAATTATGATAAGCGTTTAAATGCAATTATTTGTGTATTTCATGTGTCAGTTTCAGAGAGAGAGCAGAGGTGTGCAGGGTGTTTGAAGGTGTGTGACGTCACGTGACCCGTGTGAAACTCACAACAACAGTACAGAAGACGTCCAGTGGGATGTGAAGTGTGTGATGTTACAGCAGGTGTGACATATGCAGAGCTGTTGAGGAATTCAGATGAAGGTACAAGAGTAATGGAACGTCACTTTAAAAACGTGAATTTAAAATTAAGCATTTTAGCAGTTTATGTATTTATTTTCTAATTTATTTTCTATAAATTAGTAGAAAATTATATAAAAACATTATACTAATTTAATTGATTTTTATTTATTTTCTATAACTTATTTTCAATCATTTAATTTTCATAATTTGTTTTTATCTTCTATAATTTATTTTAATGGTAAAACTCAAAAATATATAGAAACGTCTAAATCTCCAACATCACTAAACATTAACAAGTCTTTCTCTTTACTGAAAATCACAAAATACACTTTATTATTACAGATCCATTGCCCAGTAAATTATGTCAACAAAATATTCAGTTATAACAACAAATATTCATGTAGTCCCAACACAGAATAATTACATTTATCTTAAATTTTATGAATTTAAGTGGATGGAACATAATCAAATTAACCAAAATCTTCAGGAATTGTGTCACTTTAGCTCATTTTAACAACATTATTATTATTGTTATTATTAATAATAATTTTGTTTAAAAAAATTAATTAAAAAATAATTAATTTGGTGTTTATTGTGATCTTAAACAATTTTTTGGAATTTAGCAAACAAATAGAAATTGTGCCCATGTATAAATTCCTTTACAAAACAAACTAATAATTATAATAATCATTGATTATTATTATTATTACTACTACTATTATTATATTATACTGAACTATGCATTGCATTGTGTTGTTTTAGGCTTGAAGGAAATGTCCACAAATTAATGGAAAGGGTACTGATAATTTTCTGCCAGAACATTATCTGTTTTCCACTGATTTTTTTGCTTTCACTGAACATGACTCTGTGCATGATAATGCCGTAAATTATACAACTGAGTATAATAACTCCATGTCAATTTCAAAGAATAGGGCTGATCATCATTTTGTCCATCAGTGTGTCATTCGTATGCTCTGCGCTCAGTCGAGGATAAGAATAGAGTTGTTAGCACTGCTCCTCGCCTCTGCCACCTCCAGCAGACCAGAGCTCAAGGTCTTCAGAGATGGCCATCAAAGCCTGCCGGGAATGGAAATTGTTTGCTTGCCATGGCTTTAAGAAAACTGCTCAGTGCTACTCCGCAGTGGGCTGGAGCTCTGGTGACTGGACTGAAATGCTGGTCAAGAAACGTTTTTGGCTTGATGTTTTCAAGACATTGTATTCTGTCAATGCTCTTTCGTTCTCTTGCTCTCTTCAACCCTTGGCTCCTAATTCTCTGTGGCTCGTCTGAAGACACAGATGCTCTATAAATTATGAAAGAAAATCAACACTTTGGTCATGGTCTCTAGCTTTGCCCTGTCACCATTTACTGTTGATACTTTGTATGAGACCCTGTGCTTGTATTCCTCATTGTTTTTACAGACAAACAGAGTTTCGATTCACTCCATGACACAAAGACAGAGATCATGGGTTTTTTTTTTTTTTTGTTGTTGTTGTTGTTGTTACTGTAACGCATATGCAAGTTGTAATGTAGCATTCCATCACTTGCTCACCAGTGAATGGGTTCCCGTCAGAATGAGAGTCCAAACAGCTGATAAAAACATCACAATAATCCACAAGAAATTCACACCACTCCAGTCCATCAGTTAACATCAATTAAAGAGAAAAGCTGCATTTGTAAGAAACCATTACAGTGTTTTAGCTTTAAACCATTGCTTCTTGCCAAAACACAGCCCATAATAACGCTTCCTCTATTGGAAAAAATCCTTGTTGTCCTCTTTCATCAAAAATCCATCAACATTTTTGTTTAGAATGGTTTTTGCTTGTAAGCAGTGCTTGATCTGTGCATATTTCTCTCCTGATTCAGACATCTCTGATCATCAGTCAAATGACTTTTTCACTGGAGTGGATTATTATATATGTTTGGACTCTCATTCTGATGGCACCCATTCACTGCAGAGGATCCATTGGTGAGCAAGTGATGGAATGCTATACATTTCTCTGAATATAATGAAGAAACAAACTCATCTACATTTTGGATGGCCTGAGGTTGAGTACATTTTCAGCAAATTTTCATTTTTGGGTGAACTATTCCTTTAAAGCACTTATTGTTCCATACAAATATGGCTCTGTTTCAAAACCTAGTGAGATGCTCATGTAGGCAGCATTTTAAGGCATTGTTTTATGTAAAATGCAATGCAGCATCTCACGTATCCTCCTTGAATCCAATCCCAAAATATACTTCAATGAAATCCAACCATTATAGTGGGCAAATCAAATGCATTCAGGAATTTACAATACAATATTTAAAGTAGTTCAGTCTGGAAAAAAAAAAAAGAAAAAGAAAAAGTATTTTACCCCGTATTTGCATGTTATTTGAATGTTTTTAGGTTTAATAGAAAAACGCGGCAGCGTGAGAATTATTTTTCTATTATTTATCATTATCTTAAAAACCTTTTTGAACTAAAGGCTTCTGCTTAAATGCTTGAAATAAGATTTGTAGAACAAGGTTATTATAGTTAACTAAAAGCAATACTGTTAAAAAAAATATTAATGTTAAAATGTTAACTGAAATATATATATAAAAAACTAAACTTAATACTAAAAGATACATTTCTTTTTCATTTAGTTTAACTTTATGTACTAAAATAACTAATACGGAAATAAATATTAATTAAAAAAAACTTTATAGATATATTTTTTTAAAACTAATAAAAATTACAAATAACAATTTAAAAAAGTATAGCTCAATACCAAAATAACACTATTTTTGAGTATGCCTATACATTAATTTCTTTTAAAAATTTCAAATAATTCGGTCTCACTAGGTTTTGAATAAAATGCAAGTAGTACATTAATGTTCTCTTTCAGGAGCAGCTGTCATTGAGATGAATGTCGATGCTAACAGCTTTCCTCAGGTATTATATGGAGCTCCAGAGTTTATTCACTCAGAGGTCTATAATCTCAGCCCACGTACAGAGAGCAAATGTCACTCTATTCTTTAAGTCTTTTCTCAGTCATTTGCAATCACAGCTTTACGTTTCCTGCATAGTAAGTGCATGTGTTGCAGAGTGAGTGGCAGGATCTACTTCATGTTTCATTATACAAGGTGTATGTTAAAGGTTAAGAGCTCATTTCGATGCACAGACTCTCTGGTTAATTAACAGCAGAGAGAGGGATTGCATCTCATGGGGAGTTCTGCCTAATTATGAGACATGCGTTTATTTTAGGCCATTTGTTTTTATCTTGTTTGCTTGTGTTGCATATTACAGGTGTTATTGAACTGACAGTGCTGTGATATTGATCCCTCTTCAAATTAAAGCCTTTTAAATACCTTTGAAGAGGGTTTAGCCTGGAGATTAACAGATCAGAGTTTATTCAGGATTCAGAAATGTATTAATTTGTAGTGCATCATTGTAAATCTACGATATAGCTTATAAAATAGTCTGGTCCTGGCAGTGCTATTTTAGTATCACTGAGATAATCTTTTTTTAAATTATTTTTAATTAGTTATTATTATTATATTTTTTGTTTTCTGAAATTATTATTGTAATCCCCCCCCCATCTTTAAGCCATCCTAGGTGTATATGACTTTCTTCTTTCAAATGAAAACAATTGGAGTGACATTAAAAGTGAATGGGTGATATTCAGTAGTCCAATAAACTTCAACCATCCGTCAAAAAAAAGTGCTCCAGACGGCTACAAGGGGTTAATAAAGGCCTCCTGAAGTGAATCAATGCACTTTTGTAAGAAAAATATCCATATTTAAAACTTTATAAACCATAATCTCTAGCTTCTGACATCTATCATACTTGCGTTCATAAGAGAGTGGTGTTCCAGCGGATGACGTAGGACGTAAACATAGTGTAAGCACTGGTGAGAATATACTAGTCTCGCGAGAACCAAGTTTTGTTTACAGCAAAGGAAAACCAATCTCCTTTTGGCTTATATCAAAATCGACATTTTTCTTTACAAATCCTCGTTTTGTACTTCTAATTCGTGACCGGTGTTTTGTTTCCGCTCTCTCCTCTATAATTCAGTATTCGGCAATTCTCACCGGAGCTTATGCTATGCCTAAGTCCTACATCATCTGCTTGAACGCCACTCTCGTGAACACACATACGACATTTAGCAGAAGCTACAGATAATGGTTTATAAAGTTTTAAATATTAATATTTTGCTTACAAAAGTGTATTGATTCGCTTCAGGAGGCTTTAATTAACCCCCGGAGCCATCTGGAGCACTTTTCTATGATGGATGGACGCAGTTTATTGGACTTCAATTGGACTATTGCATATCACCCATTCACTGCCATTATAATGCTTATATATATATTTTTTTTTAATATAACATTGATTGTATTCGTCTGAAAGAATTAAGTCATATGCACCTTGGATGGCTTGAAGGTGAGTAAATCAGGTGGTAATTTTCATTCTTGGGTGAACTATCCCTTTAAAATTTTAAGTGAATGGAACAGAAATATGCATTAAAACTAAACATTTCAAAAACACTAATGTCGTGCAATATAATTATTTTATCCTAGACTTACAGAGCTTTAATAATAAAGTTGTAGACACAGAAACACTTTCTCAAAAAATATAACATCAAACATTTGAAAATAGTTCCTAATAGTAGGTACCATTATAACCAGTAATGGGACCTACTATAACCAGTAAAACCATTTGTGATGGTGTCTATTGTTTTTTTCAACATTACATGTTATAAATGCCTGTAAAGGGCGCCAAAGGCCCGGTAATTGCTGCTGTTATACTTACAGGACAGTCATATCCTTGTTTAATAGGCTATTGACCAAACACTTATCAAATTACACAATTCAAATATCCACTTAATCTTTAATTTTTGGCAACCTTTTTGCTATAGATGACACAGCCTCTACAATTTCTTCAACAAAAAACATGTGGACATCACAAACCTTACAAAAATTAACCATGGTTTTATCATAGTAAAACTGCTTAATTGTCTTTTGCGTGATTTCTGAATGCTTGAGACCATAAAATCAATCAGACTGTATTAATGAAATAATAGCCAAAAAACTATCTAGCGCTACAATTGTAATTTGTAAATAATATAATTTAATTACAATTAATTAATTAATTAATTAATTAATTAATTAATTAATTAATTAATTAATTTACTTTTATATTTTATTAAAGTTCTATTTGACCCTATAGGTGGGTTTTTTTTTTTTTTTTTACTTCCATAATATTTGAGGGAGGGGGCACAACAATGCAATCCTGTTTAGGGCACCCATTTGGCCAGCAGCAGCCCTGCATTTAATGGCTCGCTAAAAAAATCCCATTCATAATCCTCATGTACTGAAATCTTCCCATTTACAAAGCTGTTTTATACGCTATAGACAAAATATGTGATCTATGATCTATCTTTTTTTTTTTCTTTTTTAAAAAGAGGTGTTAAGATGTAAGGTTATTGTACATCCAACCTGTTACTTATGTTTTAATCCATTCCCATGTTCAAAACAGTTTTTCTGTAATCAAATTCTATAATAAGAGTCCTATCTACCATGACACATAAGAAAATATGTGAAAATATGTACGGAGAGAGAGAGAGAGAGACAGAGAGAGAGAGAGAGAGAGAGAGAGAGAGGGAGAGAGAGAGAGAGAGAGAGAGAACGGAGCTGAAATGGCTTGAATTAAACGCGTTTGGCTTTAGATAAAAATACTAGAGTATATATCGCTGAAAGATATTTGCCATAAACGACCTGAGCGCTTGTTATGTGATCCGCTGGTGCTGCTGTTACGGCTCGCGGTCCGCCTTTTGAAAATCAGTTATAGAAGTATTTAAGGATAAAAGACTCGAGTTGCTTTTAAAATATTCACAAGTCCTTTTCCTCGAGTCAAGTCTGGAGTCATTTCAGGTCGAGTTTGAGTCAAGTCTGAAGTCTATAAAAATGCGACTCGAGTCCGAGTCACTAACTCGAGTGCCCATCTCTGGCTCAGAAAGCCTGCATTTATTTGATCCAAAGTAGGCCTACAGCAAAACAGTAAAATTTTGAAATATTTTCACTAATTAAAATAACTTTTCTATTTGAATATATTTTAAAATGTAATTTATTGTGATTTCAAAGCTGAATTTTTAGCATTACTCCAGTCACATGATCCTTCAGAAATCATTCTGATATTCTGATTTGCTGCTAAAACAACAACAACAACAACAACAACAACAACAAAAACATTTATTATTATGATGATGATGTTGAAAACAGCTGAGTAGAGTTTTTCAGGTTTCTTTAATGAATAGAAAGTTCAGAAGAACAGCATTTATCTGAAATAGAAATCTTTTGTAACATTATAAATGTCTTTATCATCACTTTTGATCAATTTAAACTATCCTTGCCAAATAAAAGTATTAATTTCTATCATTTCTTTTCCAAAATAAATAAATAAATGAAATAAAATAAAATAATAATTATACTGACTCTAAGCTTTTGAATGGTATAGTGTATAATGTTACAAAAGCTTTTTTATTTCAGAGAAATACTGATCAACAACGTCGTTTGCACCGCGCTCTTCCGTTCTTTGATCTTTTTATTTTGGTGCGTCAATCTGTTAAGTTACTTAGTATAGAAAATTATGATGTGCACTCATGAGAACAGTCTTCTTTTGTGTTTTATTTAACAATCATCACCAACGGGAAAAGACATAAACGTTTCAGATCAAAGCCTTCCTCAGTATGTATATTTCTATTTCAGATAAATGCTGATCTTTGGATCTTTCTATTAATCAAAGAATCCTGAAAAAATGTACTCAACTGTTTTAAACATTAAGAATAATAATAATAATAATTAAAAAAGGTTTCTTGAGCAGCAAATCAGCATATCAGAATTATTTCTGAAGGATCATGTGGCAGGACAAGAGTAATGATGCTGAAAATTCAGCTTTGATCATAGCAATCAATTACATTTTACAATATATTCAAATAGAAAGCAGTTGTTGTACATAATAAAACTGTATTTTGGATCAAATATGGATATATCCAAAATATTTATATTTTTATATATATATATATATATATATATATATATATATATATATATATCCAACTGTATATATATATACTGTATATATAATAGTATATATATACAGTTGGATATATATGTATTTATAACATTTCTGTCCCCCTCACTTCTGAAATGATGGCTACGCCCCTGAGTCTTACCTAATTTTGTCTAAAATGGCACTGGAAGACACTTGCACTGTACATTAGCTTTGCTGCTTTCTGGAATCAAACTGGAATCAAACCAAAGCCCATGCATTTACTTTGCTGCTTTATTCTGAAGTCCATGAAAAATGTAGGTTAAGCTTCCAGCACAGAGTGTTCAGCAATTTTGTCCAGAGCTCCAGGTAACAGGAAAACAAATTTAAAATTCACCACAAAATCCAGAAATAAATCAAGCTTTGCTACAAAGCAATGCCATGCCACCTGTTTTAAATTCACAGGCACAATCTCAATCTGAATATTTAAATTAAAATGAAATTAAAATATAAACAAGATCCAGTGCATTGGAATCTCAGTGGTTAGATGTACGTTTTATTCTCCTGTCACAGCTGTAAAACCTGAAATTGATTTAAATGCACTCTAGATGACTGAAAATACAGTAGATGCAAGGATGAAGAACTGTATTGTCAGTTGACACATGATTAATGAAGAGCCCTTCATGAGCTGAGTTTGTGCATCTCACATGAAATTGTTTTGAGCATGTGGAGAGATGCAAAGAACTAACCAAGACTGACAGCTCACAGTGATGAATATGAGTCAAGAGGTCATGCTTGTGCATATAGCAGTGAACGTTTTCTCCAAAAGGACGCCATTGAACAGAATTGCGTTATTATTCTGTGTGCATGAAGCTTTCTGGCTTTCATCAAGTGAGAAGCGTGTCATAGAAACTACATAATCACATTTCCATTCCTGCAGCTGACCTGTAAAACCCAGGCTAATGTAAATGCATAAATAATAACAGTAGTAATTCCTTGGCAGAATTTAATTTGGTTGTGGGCATCAGAAAATGGGATAGTTCACCCAAAAAAATTAAAATCTGTCTTTGTTTATTGACCTTCCTGTCATTCCAAACCTGTATGAGCTACTTTGATCTGTGCAACACAAAAGGAGATATTTTGAAGAAATATTTTCTTATGAAATTAAAAAAAACAAACAAACTAGGAACTGGAAATCACTGGCCTACTGTAGTTTCAGCGATGGACATGATTTGTGGAATGCCAACGGATTAAGCAAACTTCCATTTTACAAATTTAAGTGGATTGCATGCAGTAAAATTAAGTTTAAAAACAAAAACAAAAAAACATTAGCTTATTTTAGTTAAGGAAACAATGAATCAAATGCTTGCTTTCTTAGTAGCTTTTTTTTTTTTTTTTTTTTGGTTTCTTTTTTTGGGATGAAATACATTAATTCTACTGTGTATCATATACTGTACTGCACCAACTATTAATGTTAGTAAGCGTACGCTGTAAAAAGTGGCAACGTGCAATTCTTAACTTAAAGGTGACATATCATGAAAATCCAGGTTTTAAGTGCTATAATCATTACCATTTATTATACATTTATAATCATTACCATTTATTATATATTACCATTTTCAGGGCACCATTTATTTATTTATTAATTTGCTTGTTTGTTTGTCTGCTGTCCACTTATTTAAAACTTTTTTTGTATATATACTGTATATTATTTATGTATTTGTTGTTTAATGTTTATCAGTTATAAAACTGGTTATGGAAGGGCAAGTCAATTCCTTTGCATTGTAGGATACAGTAATTTGTACAGTGTGCTCTTGTTGTACACTAAATGTTTTTGCAAATGTTTTGTGTATACATACAAATTTTCATACACAGTATATGAATCTGACACACATTACAGCAAAGACCGCAGAATTTGTAACACACAGTGCACCTTGAATATCAATGCAGTCTGCAGAAATTGTTCAAATTAAAAATTAATGTTTGCAATTAATGTGTGTAAAAAAAAGCACACTCATAAGACTTCCTTTCACTGGTGCAATCTTACTAATTATCAAATCATATTTTGATCACTGGATATAGATGTTGTGACATAATGCACACTTTTAGAGTACTTGACAAAATATTTTTACACCTCCAATAACACACTCCAGTTTACCTCGATTTCATTCACTCTGTCATTGCAACTAAAGGGAATAAGCAACAAAAATGGAGGATTTAACTTGAAATGTTTTTATTTACACTGAGCCATATACAATTCAGCAAAGTGAACCATTGCATTTTACTCAGATGACATGCCAGAAGTGGATTCATATGTGAGAGAAACACACATTGCTTTGAAACTCCATCAAAAAGAGTTATTGTGTGGATGATTGTGTTTAGACTGCATTCAGCAGCATTTGTTCAGAGATGATAAATGGACTGAACTATACAAAGGGTTCATGGACAGTTTGGAAAACTGTTTCTCTCCCCATGGCTTTTTCCTCTGAAGGTCCACAAAGTTCATTCTTTATTTTTCTTTTTTTTCTCTCCCCAGCATGAGAGAATAAACTCGGTCACAGTGAGCGAGTTATAATCCTGAAGCTCAGCTTTTGGAAACACTGCATATCCATGGAGACGTCGGTTGTTTGGGATGTTTGGGATGGTCTGAACAACAAATGTTTCCATGCAATAGAATCAACTATCATGGTCTCATGTCACATTAGCAGTCAGGAGTTTGGACACACCTTCTCATTTCTTATGATAACTATTATCAACATTTTACAATAATGAACCCCACATTTTTGGTGCACTCAGAAGAGGGAGTAATCATAGTTGGTGAATGTGTTGTGACACAAAATATAGTGTTATAAAATACATTAATTATTTTAAAATTAAAAAATAAACTTGATTTGCAATGATAACAGTTGTGGAAATATGCCATCACAGTCTGTGAAAAAGAGTCCATAGAGAAGTCATCAAAACCATGAAATAGTACAAACAGAAGTGTGTGAATTATGTAATAAAGGACGAATATGCTGAACGCTTGTTGATGTTTTTATACTAATTTCTGCTTCAATTCATCCATTAGATAAAAATGCATTTAAATAAATGTATTAATGTTACTTTTAGTCATTTTAGTCATTTTTGTTTCACCCTTATGCTTTTTAAGAAACAAAGTAAAAACTATTAAATATTTAAATAAAAAATATTTAAATACACACATACATTTAATTTTTAGTCAGTTTTTACTTTTTTGTCATTTCTGTGCCATCCTTATGATTAAGAAATGTGTCCTTAAAGTTGTATGAAAAAAAAAAATAGTAACTAATAGTACTGGAATTAAAATAATAATAATAATAATAATAATGTAGAAACAATTTTCACCCCCAAAAATGCTAGTAAATTTCACAAAGAATTTTTAAAAATTATGCTTTTGCTTCATCTGCTTCATCTGCTTAAATTCACCAAACCAAACATACATTCGTAAACATTTCCGTAGGGAAAAAGCTTAAAGAAAAAACATACATTGAAGTTTTTGAGATCGTGAGAAAGTGCGTCCAAACTTTTGTCTAGTAATGTACATGTATTATATGCGCAAATGCAATTCTATTTCAAGTCAGCAATGTCTGATATTTGCAAATCCACGTTGCAGAGGTATACAAAGATGCACTGAAAAGTTCAAACGAGTCTCAGTGGCTTTTTCCTCATTGGTAACGTCACATCCCGATGTCCATCTGCACCACGGACACCGCAGGCGGAGCCTCAGCCACCTTCTTCCCCCTGTACACCAGCTTGGCCAGGTTCCGGATGGACGGAGTGGCTCTAAAGAGCAATTTCTTGAGGCCGGTGCGGTACTCCTGACGGATCAGACAGTACAGCACCGGGTTCAGGCAGCTGTTGGTGTGCGCCAGGCACACGGTGATGGGGAACGCGTAGGCCTGCGCGTTGTAAAACGCGTTACTGAAAGGCACTAGGTCGAATTTGATGAGCACCCCCCAAAGGGTCAGCGCCTGGTTGGGCAGCCAGCACAGAAAGAAGGACAGAACCACGATGGTGACCGATCTGGTGACTTTGGAACGGCGCTTGTGCCGCCCTCTCTCGCTGTCCGAGCCGGGAATTCCACTGACGCGCCGCCGCAGAACGAAGCGCAGCAGCAGGAGATAGCAAACGCAGATGATGACCAGCGGAATCACGAAGCCCAGAAAGACCTTCTGGGTTTGATAGAGACCCAGAAGCAGCTGCGGGTCCCAGCTACCGGAATCCGAAAAGCGGACGAGGCACAGCTCGTCGTCGGACACCTGCGCCGTGGTGGAGTAAATCGCATGAGGGATGGTGGCCACCACGGACACGATCCAGATACCCAAACTGGCCCACTTGACCTCGGCCGAGGCCGTTTTCGGATTTTGCATCCGTAGGGATGAGGACAAGGAGCAGTAGCGCGCCACGCTCATGGCCGTCAAGAAGAACACGCTCGCGTACATGTTCATGGTGGTGACCGAGCTGATGATCTTGCACATCACCTTTCCAAACGGCCATCTGAAGTCCAAAGCGGTGTCCACGGCCCAGAACGGAAGCGTCAGGACGAACTGCAGGTCCGTCACGGCTAGACTCATGACGAAACAGTTGATGGACGACTGCTTGAGTCTGTGGCGCGACTGGAGCAGGTAAAGGGCCAACAGGTTCCCGACGAGCCCCAGGGCGCACACGATCAGGTAGACGAGCGCGATCACGACGCGCATGGCCACGCTCGAGTTGTCGCCGTAGAGCTCCGGCGCGGACTCTTTGGAGAGCAGCTGCAGCCAGCAGTGGAGCGACAGGTTGTGGAGAGCGGTCCGGTTCGACAGCGCATCGCCCTCGTCCAGTGCCGGACTGCACGCCGCTAAACTCGGTACCAACGCGCTGCTGTTCCCCTGCATGGCACGGCTTTACGCACTCATACGATTTCTGTAAGATTCCATGTGCTACACAAACGTTTTCCTAAAAGTCATCCTACGGCTTTAGCATGTGATCCTCATGCGCGTAAACTCTTTATCCCTATTTTCAAACACGCTTGCTGCGTGAATCTGTGCCGCTCCTCTCTCCTCTGACTCTCCGCACCTGAATGAGCTCATGGAGCATCACCGGGCTTTATATAGGGGAGACTGGCTGCCGTCACATGGGGAAATTTTCACTTGCCATTGGAAAAAAAAATTATGAATGTAGTTTATTTTTATTTAATGAAAAAGCTGCACAATAGACATTTGGATAAAAGCATCTGTCAAATAAATAAATGTATATTCCACAAAACTGAAATTCCACAAATATCTGCAGTAGAATATGTACATAAAATACGCCCATGAACTAGTTTTATTTTACTTTTTATTTTGAGTTAAATTATAAATAAACATAAATAAAAAGTATGAATGAGTGAATGAATGATGCATTTATATAGCGCTTTTATGTGTATTGCTGTACACCCAAAGCGCTTTACAATCATGTGGGGGGTCTCTCCTCAACCACCACCAGTGTGCAGCATCCACCTGGATGATGCGACGGCAGACACAGGACAACGGCGCCAGTGCGCTCACCACACACCAGCTACAGGTGAAGAGGACAGAGATAGAGCCAATCAAGTGGATGGGGATTATTAGGAGGCCATGATTGACAAGGGCCAGTGGTGGGAATTTGGCCAGGACACCGGGGTTACACCCCTACTCTTTACAAGAAGTGCCATGGGATTTTTAATGACCACAGAGAGTCAGGACCTCGGTTTAACGTCTCATCCGAAAGACGGTGCTTGTTGACAGTATAGTGTCCCCGTCACTATACTGGGGCATTAGGACCCACACAGACCACAGGGTGAGCACCCCCTGCTGGCCTCACTAACACCTCTTCCAACAGCAACCTATAGTTTTCCCAGGAGGTCTCTCATCCAGGTACTGACCAGGCTCAATCCTGCTTAGCTTCAGTGGGCGACCAGTCTTGGGCTGCAGGGTGATATGGCTGTGGCAAAAATAGTAAAATAGTAAAAATAGTAAAATAAAGTAAAATAAGTAAAATAGTAAAAAAAAAAAAGTAAAATAAAACTAGTTCATGGGTGTGTTATATGCCAAAAACAGGGTTTGGAAGATGGTTTATGATGTTTGCTCATTATTCAAATTTGGTTAATTTCGAGAAAAAAAAAAGAAAAGTTACATAGTGTAGCATTGAGCGAAAAATGTTGAAAAATGGCACAGACATGTTTCACGAGAAACAATTTCTGTTGCTGACAATACATTTTAAACGCATATATATATATATATTTTTTTTGAAGATTTTTATACTCTTATAATGTGTTTCATATTGTAAAGTAGTCATCTCAAAACATTCTTTTCAAGGCATTCTGTTCAAGTAAGTGTGGTTAAACAGCAGATTCCCATTGTAACAGCATAGGGTATGTGGGTCAGCTTGTGTTTAATAACTGCTATCTTTTATTTTCCTGGTCAGTGATGTTGGGAATGTTAGTTTTTTTTAGCCAAGACTTTAAAGTTTGTCTGTACTCAAACTTTATTTAAAAATGATTTCACCCTGAGAAATATTCACTGTAATACAAAGTGTGACGACTAGCCCCAGGCTCTGTAAGAACACCCACATATAAAATTAAGCCCTAAGCCTGTGCTAAAATCGTGGGCTTGACTTGTTAGTGGTTGAAACGGCCTTTTCTGGCTGAAGCAAAGTAATTGGAACACATATTAAATAGTTTATAGAATTTCCTGTTTTTTCTTTACTCTTGGGAGACTCATACAGAAATGAATTAATCTGTCCTCTAACAGTTTGTCCTGAAAATCATTACTGTGTGCACTTTTAATAAAACTAGAATCTAAGAATGCATATTCCAAATTTTTTATAAGTCAAACAAGGTGAATTTTCTAATTAAAAACAAATACAAAAAAAATTATCTCAATAAATCAGAATGTCGTGGAAAAGTTCATTTATTTCAGTAATTCAACTCAAATTGTGAATCTCGTGTATTAAATAAATTCAATGCACACAGACTGAAGTAGTTTAAGTCTTTGGTTCTTTTAATTGTGATGATTTTGGCTCACATTTAACAAAAACCCACCAATTCACTATCTCAACAAATTAGAATACTTCATAAGACCAATAAAAAAAAACATTTTTAGTGCATTGTTGGCCTTCTGGAAAGTATGTTCATTTACTGTATATGTACTCAATACTTGGTAGGGGCTCCTTTTGCTTTAATTACTGCCTCAATTCGGCGTGGCATGGAGGTGATCAGTTTGTGGCACTGCTGAGGTGGTATGGAAGCACAGGTTTCTTTGACAGTGGCCTTCAGCTCATCTGCATTTTTTGGTCTCTTGTTTCTCATTTTCCTCTTGACAATACCCCATAGATTCTCTATGAGGTTCAGGTCTGGTGAGTTTGCTGGCCAGTCAAGCACACCAACACCATGGTCATTTAACCAACTTTTGGTGCTTTTGGCAGTGTGGGCAGGTGCCAAATCCTGCTGGAAAATGAAATCAGCATCTTTAAAAAGCTGGTCAGCAGAAGGAAGCATGAAGTGATCCAAAATTTCTTGGTAAACGGGTGCAGTGACTTTGGTTTCAAAAAACACAATGGACCAACACCAGCAGATGACATTGCACCCCAAATCATCACAGACTGTGGAAACTTAACACTGGACTTCAAGCAACTTGGGCTATGAGCTTCTCCACCCTTCCTCCAGACTCTAGGACCTTGGTTTCCAAATGAAATACAAAACTTGCTCTCATCTGAAAAGAGGACTTTGGACCACTGGACAACAGTCCAGTTCTTCTTCTCCTTAGCCCAGGTAAGACGCCTCTGACGTTGTCTGTGGTTCAGGAGTGGCTTAACAAGAGGAATACGACAACTGTAGTCAAATTCCTTGACATGTCTGTGTGTGGTGGCTCTTGATGCCTTGACCCCAGCCCCAGTCCATTCCTTGTGAAGTTCACCCAAATTCTTGAATCGATTTTGCTTGACAATCCTCATAAGGCTGCGGTTCTCTCGGTTGGTTGTGCATCTTTTTCTTCCACACTTTTTCCTTCCACTCAACTTTCTGTTAACATGCTTGGATACAGCACTCTGTGAACAGCCAGCTTCTTTGGCAATGAATGTTTGTGGCTTACCCTCCTTGTGAAGGGTGTCAATGATTGTCTTCTGGACAACTGTCAGATCAGCAGTCTTCCCCATGATTGTGTAGCCTAGTGAACCAAACTGAGAGACCATTTTGAAGGCTCAGGAAACCTTTGCAGGTGTTTTGAGTTGATTAGCTGATTGGTACGTCACCATATTCTAATTTACTGAGATAGTGAATTGGTGGGTTTTTGTTAAATGTGAGCCAAATTCATCACAATTAAAAGAACCAAAGACTTAAACTACTTCAGTCTGTGTGCATTGAATTTAATACACGAGTTTCACAATTTGAGTTGAATTACTGAAATAAATGAACTTTTCCACGACATTCTAATTTATTGAGATGCACCTGTAGTTTCAAATATTAATTGTGCTAAAAGCAAATTAATATGTATGATTTCCATCTTTAAATAACTTTAAGTTTAAAACATTTTATTCCTATGAAAAGTTTTTTGAGAATCGTGAGTGTTATGGTGCCTGACTTCTCTTGAGTTTGCTGGCCATCAACATTTGCATGTAAAAATGGGTCAGTATTCAGACTTCATGCAGCGTTAGAGAGAGAGATCAGAGCAGGCAGTGATTCTCTGCACGCGATCAGCTGTTCTGTCCGTTCTGTCCGTTCTCCTGCTCAAGCGGCTCTTTGAGGAAGAGTAATTCCTCAGTAATTCCTCTTAGTGTAATTCAGAACACACTACTCGCCCTGGGCTCTGAGAGACAATGATTGATCATGGTAGAGGTGGAGGGTTAATCGGCTTTCCTCAAGGTGAGTGATGCGTTAATTGAGTTCATTCCAGGACAACTGGCTTCCACTTTACAGATTCAGTCGGGGATTGTCTTCTCGAACATTTAGTCCAGATGATCCCTGATGTACATAAACAACTAGTCAATATATCCTGAAGAATGTGAACAGAATCCTAATAAATAATCAATCTAAAGGATCCTAATGGGATCAAACAAGAATCCTCTAAGTATCAAATTAGAACTGGATAATTAATACTTTTTACACAAGTTAATCAGTGGGCATTTTTATAGTCCCAAAATATGATTGAAAATATATTTGTTTTATGGTACACAAATTAGCCAAAACCTTCCAGATGCAGATGAGTTTGTTTCTTCATCAGAACAGATATGGAGAAATGTAGCATTACATCACTTGCTCACCAATGGACCCTTTGCAATGGTGCCGTCAGAATGAGAGTCCAAACAGCTGATAAAAACATCACAATAATCCACAAGTAACTCCATTCCATCAATTAACATCTTGTGAAATAAAAGCTGTGTGTTTGTAAGAAACAAATCCATCATTAAGACCTTTTTACCTTCAAACAGTCTTCTATCCATAATATTGCTTTCTCCAATGAAAAAGTCATCTTGTCTGAATCAGGACAGAAATATGCTGAGATCAAGCACCATTTACAAGCCAAAACAGTTCTTGGACTTGGATTTTGATGTGACAGGCAACAGAGCATGGACTTTTTCACTGGAGGAAGTGTTGTTATAGATTATGGATTTGTATTTTGTGAACCAGTCACATAATTGCATTGGGATTTTAAATTCCTGAAAGACATACAGTATCACATTCATAATAATAATAGTCCTGATTTTTATGTTCTGAAAGATCAAGTTTTTAAAGAAACATCCTGAAAGCATTCAGGTATATTCAGAAAGCATGAGATACACTCTATAATAGTTATGCAACAATTCGTGCCTGATTCAAATGCATTGTGCATGATTTTAGACTATGAGCTTTTATTAGAAGAGACTGCGCATCTGGTTATTTGTGTCTAATATCCCAGCAGGCACAAAACAGGCACACAACGTCATAAGACGTTGATATTTGGTTAAATTTCGGTTGCGACGTCGGGTGACCAAAATTCAACGTAAATTCAACGTCTAATGTCAATGTTAAATTGATGTCCAATACCGACGTCAGCTGACGTTGAAATTTTGTTGTTTTTAGGTTGTGCAACCAAAATCCAACGTTAAGTCAACGTCAAATTGACATCAAATATTGACGTCAACCCGATTTTCATTTTCAACCAAAATGCAACGTCTCTCCGACGTCATGTCCAACGTCAACCTGACGTTACATAGACGTCTGGTGCCTGCTGGGATTGAACAAGATTACATACTTCTGCTGATGAAAAGATGAACGAATAACCTCTAAAGATGGATATCTTTTAACTAAATAATAAATAGATATCTAAAAACTCCTTGCTAAAAGCCCAGGTCTGGATTCACATAAATTGAGCTTTTGCGAAATTACAAAATGTGATCCACTCGACTTGTGTCAATCATAAGCTTTTCAAATCAATGTCAAGGAAACTTCCCGAGCAACACCCACACGAGTGACACCTGAGGTCATTTATTTACAACTGGACATATGATAGAAATACAAAGCAATAGGAAATAAATACATTCATTTGAATTCGGTCAAGGTTTTACCAAAATCTTGAAACCTTTATCTTGGAAAATACTCCACATACTCATTTACTATTTACCAGTTGATCAATAATATTCTCAATGCTTTAATTATTCAGTTTTTAATGTAAAAAACACACCAAGATGTAAAACAAAAATGTAAAAGCCCAAAGGAGAGCTGTGCAGAAAGAAAACAAAGCAGCTCATTCTGTCCAAGGTTGTGCTGTATTTCCTAGAGCTGCACACGGCAGACCATGTGCCAGCGGCCGCTTGCAGTGCAGTTTTGATGCAAAAGCACTGACCTCATGTGAAACAGGTAATTGTTATTCCTCGCCGCCCTTCCTTTACCTCTAAAGCGCACCGACATCAGTAGCTGCACCTGGAACTCTAGTGCATGTTGGAGCGAAAGGTGATTTTTAACAAATGGAAAGCAGCACATGCCCTTGACCACTCCTGATGTGCTGGTGAACGCTGAGGTCTCGAGATGTACAATACTCCACGGATCCAATTATACACATATTCTGATAGTCAGGCAACAGCTGCCTGGAGGTTCATGGAGGTGAAGTGAGAAAGAGCAAATACCTGTTTGAACAAACATCCACATTCACAGCCATTTTAGGGTTCACATCTGCTGCTTGTTGCATGTCACACTAAATGGACTGTGCATGTAGTTTATGGAGCAACAAAAAGTAAAAGTTGTTTAGCATTCAAAAACCGCGAGTCAAAATGCTAGAGGGAGTTCTGTGCAGAACAAAATTACAAACAAAAACACCCCTTGAGATAAATATTAAGGGCGATAGACGCAGAGAAAATATTGCTGGATATGAACTCACATTAATGCACGTCTGGATTTAATGCCCAGTTATAGGTTGCGCTCATTGCGCTCATGCGGCTGCTTGATTGTGCACAAATGAGATGAGCTCTGTGCATCAGTCTGAGTTGATCAGGCAGCCGATGCGAAGCTAATCTTGGCACGGCAATCCGCACACCGCTTGGCAGGAGCGTCTGCTTTTGATGGGATGTGCTGTGTTAGGCCAATTCCCATTGATTAATCTCTTCCCCAAAGGCAACGTTTAAAACACAGGCCAACATTTGACTTTTGTGCAAATTTGTGGATGCATATGCTCACTCACTGATGCATATTGCACAGAAAACTCTTTCTCATTGTTTTATGCAGTGTAAGGGAGTTGTAGCACTTAAAACAATTCATGTTTACAAATGTTGATGCAATGAATGCTTGTCACTAGAATTGCCAGAGTGTTTGCATGCAATTTTTCTACAATACAGTTTAAGGTACATTATTTGTAAGTAAACTTAAGTGTCTATGAAATATGTACTTCACATTTTAAACTATTTTTTGTTTTATGCACATACTTTTTGCATACTCTGCTGCATCATTATTTGCTTTATTTATTTTCCGATTCCAGTGTGTTATTGTGGTATAATCTATTCAGATAAACCTGCAACATTTTATACTATTTTTTGTGTTTTCTGTAGACTGCATAATTTTTTAAATTATTTTTCCATTCCAGTTTATTTTGATATAATCTATTCAGAAAACCCCCCAATATTTTATACTATTTTAGGTTTTTTTTTTTTTTTTTTTTTTTTTTTTTGCTGTTGTTGTTTTTTGTGTGTGTGCATGTTTTTTCTGTACAACATTTTGCATAGGCTGCTGCAACATTATTTGCATTATATATTTTTACATTATATATTTTTTATATATTGTGGTATAATCTATTAAGATAAACCTGCAACATTTTACACTATACTGTTTGTGTGTGTGTGCTTTCTGTAACTTTTTGCATGCTGCTGCATTATTTGCATTATTTATGTTTCCAATTCTTCTCTGTTATAGCAGTATAATCTATTCAGATAAACCCACACTGAAATGCCAAGTAAAAGTCAAATGCTTAAAAATGTTGATGTAATGAATGTTTGAGGATGAAAAAGTAACTAAATTTGCCAGGTTTGCCAGGTTAGTTGCATGAAATCTTTGTACGATACTCTGAGTTTTGTTTGAAGTATGTTATACTGTAAGTAAACTTAAGCATCTGTGATTTTTTTAATTGGTTTTTTTTTTGCAACATTTTACACTATTTTACACAATTTTTTTTGCATGCTTTCCAGTTCCAATATTTTACTGCAATATAAACTATTTAGACAAACCCACACCTAAATGCCAGGTACAAGCAAAACAGACTATGTTTGGTTGCTTTGCATGTCAATCAGATGGTCACTTCTTGTCTGTGGCCGTTTCTGGGCTGGAATGAGCTGCGATGTCATACTTACAATAAACTTTAGGATGAAATAGTCACTAGATTTGCCAAAGTTTGCCAGGGTACTTGAGTGAAATCTTCATAAGATACTTTGAGTTTTGTTTAAGGTGTTATTTGCAAATAAACTTAAGCGTATATGAAATATGTACTTTTTCGCAACATTTTACATTATTTCATACTACATTGTGTTTTCTCTACAACATGGTGCTGCATCATTATTTGCATAATTATTTCTCCAATTCCAGTCTGTTATTGCAGTATAATCCGTTCAGATAAACCCCCACCTAAATTCTAAAAGCAAAACAAACTGTGGTCACTTCCTGTCAGTGGGCAGTTTTTTGGCCGGAATGAGCTACTATGCCATAGTCAAATGCTTCCGAATGTTGATGCAATGAACACTTGAGATGAAATAGTTACTAGATTTGCCAAAGCTTGCCAGGGTACTTGCATCAAATCTTTGTACGATACCCTGAGCACTGGAAACGGTTCATGTTAACAAATGTTGATGCAATGAATGCTTGAGGATGAAATAGTCACTAGATTTGCCAGGTTGCTGTATTTGCATCTTTGTACAATACTCTTACAATACAGTTAGGATAAGGTGCGTTATTTGCAAGTAAACTAAAGCATCTATAAAATACGTGCTTTTTCGCAACAATTTATATTTCTCCAATTCCAGTCTTTTATTGCAGTATAACCTGTTCAGATAAACCCGCACCTAAATGCCACGTACAAGCAAAACAAACAGCGGTTGGTTGCTTTGCATGTCAATCAGACAGTAACTCCCTGTCTGAGCGGCGATGCCTTGGTTAAACATCTGCTACGATGTGCACCAATCCACGTCATCACTTCCTGTCTTTCTCATGATGCGTTATCCACCTCAGTGTGGCAGCGTGGCCCGTGATGGGATCTCTGTGATGATGCTCGCTGTCTCTGTGGCTGTGGTTGTGATGTAGAGGGTCCATGTCGGCGTACTCAGGCCTGAGCCGAAGCTTGCTGTGAGGGGACGAGGACACATCCACATCCCTGTTGACGGAGTAGCCAGGCTGGATGCTGTAGACCTCCATCACAGAACGCAGCGACCTGGACTGAACTGCTGGAGAGAGGGGAAGAATAAAAAAGATCTTGTACTGAGTCGCTCCATCATCTCAGTCTCGACACAGTGACTCACTGCTGCATATTCAGTGCGTTCTGTCTCTGGGACTTTTCACAGTCAAACATGCACTCACAGTGTCAGCAGTCAATTTTTTTCATTTGTATGTACATAGCATTAAATGCTATCCAAAGGGCAGTTCCATTATACATGAAAAAAGGGTCTTGCCATATTAGCTTCATGAAAAAGAACAGTATGTACCATCATACATGCAACACTCTTCAGGGTTATTTCTATCATCGTTTACATAACCTTCAGGGTCAGAACAACATGAGGAGGATTTTTGAGTGAAAATAAGGTTATTCAGTTGTACTTTTTAGGAATAATTTTCTTGTCAAGACCCATTTTTGGCTGAATAATGTTGAGCTATGTGGTTCTCTGGAGATTAAAAGAAGTTCTAGATTGTGACATTATACGTAGGTTCTTCAGATCAATGTTTTGGTTTCTGGTTTCTTTAAAGCAGAGGTTTTAAACTTTTGAATGACACTGACTCCAAATATGGTGATCTTCTTGCTAAAATATAAAAGCAACTGCATATTTTCATGTTTAAAGTCCCAAACTGTGTGATATATATATATATATATATATATATATACACACACACACACAATATATATATATATATATATATATATATATATATATATATATATATATATATATATATATATATATATATATATATATATATATATATTTATTGTTATTATTATATTATTATTATATATTTATATTTATATTTATTATTATATTTTACTATATATACAATTTAAAAGCAAAATGTAAACACAGCTGTATATTTTCATGTTTAAAGACCCAAACTGTGTGAGAATAGAATGATATTACAAGTAAATTAAAAGTACATTTTAAATTTCAAAATGCAAGTAATTTTTTAACAAAATTAAATAATATAGTTAATAATAAAATATATTTATTATTATATTATTATATTTTACTATATTATACTATTTAGACCCTTTTCACAAACTGTGTTGTTTTTGTACAGTTATTGACATTGTAAATCTAGAAAAGGTTGTTTTTTATTTGCATGATCACTTTTTAAAATCATGTAATGTACATTTATAACATTATATGTTGTGTTTTATTGCCATCAAATTGCAGAAACCTAGTTAACAGGTTAATTTAGTGTTTTTAATACAATGGCTGAGGGAGTGATGGAAATTAGGATATTTTGTCCTTCTATGTATACTTAATGTAACTGAATTTAAAATTAATATTTTCTTAAAATAATAAAACATATTTACTTTATATTAAGTTGACTATCCTTTTCTCCCCAATATTCTAGATGCCTAAAGAAAATGTTTTTCAATTCAAATTTATTTGTATAGTGCTTTTCACAATAAATCTGAAACATTTTACAATTAACTTCCACAGTCATTTTGTAAATTTGCTTTTTTTTTTTTTTTTTGAACTCATTTGAAAACTCCTGCTTTAAAATGCTGACTGCTGTTACCACTCGGAAAGTACAGAAGCGCCTGACGACGCTCAAATGTGAGCTATAAATTGTCTGTTCACTTCAATGCTGCAGCCTTCCAGAAGACTTTGACCTGTTAAAGAAAATCTGAATATAAATCAGGTTACGCCTTGATGTCTGTATTATATAGATGAAAATCAGCAGCTTATATATGTATAATGACATTTTGGGTCAGTAAACAAGATTCACTATACGCCTCAGATGGTAAACAGAGATGTTTGGTAGTCACACAGTTTTCTGAAATGCATTCAGAAGCATAATATGATGCAAATGCACCCTTTCGTGATGCTTATCTGAGTGCTTTTCATGTGGCGTGATGTCAAAGCCGATGCTGACTGACCTTTCGCAGCACTGAAGTCCCCGGGGTCAGCGGCCCTCCTGTGTGAGATGGGCTGAAGGCTCGGGATGAGAATGAGAGAGAAAGAGAGGACCAGCACCTTGGAAAAGAAGGAATATTAAACGACAGGAAGTAAATAAGCAAGTCCTGCTATATGGGTCAGCTGATGACCTACATCCTTTAAAAGGCTTGTTCCAATCAACACTTTCATTATAATCATCATCCTTATTCTCGTTCTCTTTCCGCTACATGAACAAGAAAGATAAAAAGATGCAGAAAAATAAGGATGTTATTTACTATAGTCAGCAGTATCTTTTCTCATATACTTAAAATCATTATTACATATACCGTTCAGATGTTTGGGGTTAGTGAGATTTTTTAAATGTTTTTGAAATATCTTGTTCTATATTTCTCATCAAGGGTGCATTTGTTTGATTAAAAATAAAAATAAAAAAATATTTTTTTTTAAAATATTTTTAAAATTTAAAATAACTTTTTTCTATGTGAATATATTATAAAATGTAATTTATTCGTGTGATGCAAAGCTGAATTTTCAGCATCATTACTCCAGTCTTCAGTGTCACATGATCCTTCAGAAATCATTCTAATATGCTGATTTGCTGCTCAAGAAACATTTCTGATTATTATCAATGTTGCAAACAGTTGTGCTGCTTAATATTTTTGTAGAAACCATGATACATTTCATTTTTCAGGATTCTTTGATGAATAGAAAGTTCAAAAGAACTGCATTCATTTAAATAGAAATCTTTTATAACATTATAAATGCCTTTACTGTCACTTTTGATCAATTTAATGCACCCTTCCTGAATAAAAAAAAGACCAGTAGAGCACATTAATAAATTATAATTATTATCATTTACCATAATAATAATAATAATAATAATAATAATAATAACAATAATGTTACATAATAACATTCAGTCCTTCCTTCCTTCCTTCCCTGCTTCCCTCCTTCCCCCTAACTTCTTTTCTTCCTCCCTGCCTTATTTCCTTTTCAGCTCTTTCCTTTCTAAACATGTTTCTGAGATGCTGTAAATCATGAAGTCTGCTCTTTACACACGTCAGCAATATTGTAATATCCAGACAGTCCACTTCATTTATCTTCATGGCATCTGTGTTCATTTTAATTCAAACACCCTCTCGGTGCCTCACTTTCAAAATTATTAATTCATGTGTTCAAGGGAGAGATTCAAGCTAAGATTTATTAATAAAGGAGAATGTAATTGTATCGACTGACGCATCTCGACAGACAGCGGACTGCGGCGAGTACGAAATGTCCTGCACAGCAGAGAGACAGACAGTTTATGAAACCACAAAACATTAACAGTGATTATCTTTTCTTCTAGTTTATTTTCTTTAACTGTCAATGTGTTTGCATTTTAATGCTTTTTCAGAGAAGTATATGAAGAGCAAAGCTCAGTTCATTCAGAAGAAAAGATCTGAAAAGATCTTTTAATAAATTATTAATTGAATGAAACTTATTATTATTATTTAATTTTGTAAAATATATATATATTAAATCATTATATTATTTGATTAAATTTAATACATTCAATTAATAACTATTTTACATTTAATATATTGTATATTTTTAAATATAATTCAAATATAATTAATGTATCATATTAAAATTAAATATACATAATGCTTATTTTTATTTAAATTTTATGCTAACTTTTTTCAAATTTAAACCCTTTAGAAATGTTTGAGATTCCTGACTTGTTTTTGCAGACTTTATCTTCTGTGGAAAATCTGTGCAAAGTTTTGAGACATTGTTAAGCTCTTCTGGAAGGTGGCAGTGAGATCAGTCACTGATGTAATCAGTTGTGATAAAAAGAAGAGTGAGTTAAGTAATGCTGATGAAACCGCTGAAATCTCTCTCTTCTCTGGCCTATGTGTCACTGAACATTTGCTTTCCTCCTTTTTCTACCTCTTCGACAAATGTTCACTTTGAAGCTTGACTTTGTTTGTGCTAAAGTTTTAAAAAAGCCTGGAGTGGATTCCTTCAAAGCGTGGAGCTTCCTTTCTTCCTTCCTTAATTTCTTTTCCTTTCTTAGGCTCTTCCTCCTCCGCTGTCATCTTACCAGGATGCAGGTCCCCGTCTGAGCTGGTTTATTGGAGCCGTTCATCACCAGAGACTGCAGCCGGCGTAACTGCTCCATCAGAGACCTGACAGATAGATGGAGAGAATGCGTTCCAAGTTAGAGGAAGCGGTAATGGAACTTCCATTTCATGTCAACTTTGGAAGTGTAAAGTACTGAGTTGTGCTTTAAAAGGGAACGGCTTCATCTAAGGACAAATATGCAGCGCGTGGGAGGATTTCACAGAGCCGCAAAGTGTTTTGAAAATGTCAATAGGGTTAAAACAAGTTTTGAAGTTCAGTCCATCAAACCAGATGCTTCTGTAGCTCATCAATATATTCTTCAGAATACTGTTCATTTGGAGCCAAAAAGGATCAATCAAGAATCCTCAACGTGTCAAATAAGATCCTACTGAAATTCTGAATAAATTCTGATTGATAAATAGATATAAAAACAGAATAAAAACTCACTTAATCCAAAATCTTTATTTATTGTTATAGGATTGTTGTTTAATTCCATTTGGAATTGAAAATGATGATTCATTAAGAATTGTTTTGATACGGGACTGATATTTTTAGTGAAGAATGGTAGCACAGGGACAGGTTTAAAGCTAAACTATGTTACTTCGGGCTCTAGCGGTTGAAGCATAAAACTACAAGTTCTTCGCGGAGGAACATTGTCCTGGTCATTACGTGGTTTGTGCTTCGGCTCCGCTATTCTGCGCGGATGAATCTGATGACTTGAGACGGATGATCGTGTTATGTCACTAACGACATCAAAACTCTCCCAATAACCAAAGAAAGATGGATATCTGAAAAAATATGTCTTATAAGCAGGTAAGCAGCTGATATGCTGTTGTTGTTTTGACTTGTTAAAATCAATTGTGGTTAGAGAGTCGGACTCGTAACCTAAAGGTTGCGAGTTCGAGTCTCAGGTCCGGCAGGGATTGTAGATGGGGGGAGTGAATGTACAGCGCTCTCTTCCACCCTTGAGCAAGTAACCGAACCCCCAACTGCTCCCCGGGCGCCGCAGCATAAATGGCTGCCCACTGCTCCGGGTGTGTGTTCACGGTGTGTGTGTGTGTTCACTGCTGTGTGTGTGCACTTTGGATGGGTTAAATGCAGAGCACAAATTCCGAGTATGGGTAACCATACTTGGCCTCAGGTCACGTCACTTTTTTTTCACTTTTCACTTTCAATTGTTTTAAAATAATGTTACAAAAGTTACCAATGCTTACTTCATACATAACGTATGCTATTCATATCAAATAATGGTGTAAACTATAACTTTGCAAGGCTATTTATAGGCAAGTAGACCAATGCACCAACTTTTTTAGACATTAGCATTGTTACCAATAAACATTGTCTTGTGAAGCTAGTCAGTGCACAATAAATGTGCTCTGCAAACCTTGATTCCTGTTTTATTACGGGTTTCACATAGCCTTTTTGCTTTCAAACTTGGTTAGAATTTCAGTTGTTGTGGCTATAAGCTACTTTAACTGCGTACAGTAGTAGCCTGACCTGATTTCCTTTATTTACGGATATGACATAAACACACACAGAGGAATGACGGAAGTATGCAGTTTCCCAGGAAATCCGTCCCGACAACTTTAAAATACCAATAATTATTACAGGTTTACTATAGTGATTTAGGGTAAGGCAAAACATGGTTTGGAAGATAGTTTTATGATGTACTCACTCATTATTAATTCTGAACAAAAAGTTATACTGTAGCTTTAGAATAAAACTAAAAGAACCATAAGCTATGGTGTAAAACATGTAAAAGTATTTAAAAAATGAAAATATTGTGATGAAACATTTTCTAACAGTGCTGGTAGGTTTGGTGTGACGGACAAATTCTGGTGTCTTTAATGCACATGAAAAATACATTTTCTTTGTGTCTTGCCTAACAACATTGTATAAATATGGTCATTATAATGCACTGCCGATCATGGTTTATTGTGCTATTTTATGTCTGTTTTCACCTGTTTTCACTTGACTTCTCCTATAAATTTAATAGGTGATTTTATAGCATGTTAAATAGACTGTAAAATAACCAATAAAAGACTGAAAGAAGAGACGTTTTGTAAATGAATCTCATAATGGAATGTGACTTTAGGAGGGTCGGGTTTATAGCACAGTTAAAGAGCTAGATTGCATGATCAGGTTATAAACCTACAGTTCATATTTTATAGCAGTGAATCAGAGCTGGTGGGTGCTGTAATTGTCCATGACTTATTAAGGCATGTCTATAAAGGTTTATCTTTCTTTGAAATTCATAAATGTATGTTCATTTGAGTTTATTCATTCTATGTATAAAAAGTGATTCAAAATGTAAATATGAGATAATATGAAAATGTAAAAATGTGATAAACGTAATCACAAACAGCAGGGAGAAAGCAATGTTAAATGCACAAGATATCATGCATCTATTTAATCTTGCATAGTTCAATTATCAAAATAAATCATTTTATAAAGGGAGGAGAACAAACTTCCTATACTTTTCATTGCATATACAGTAGGGGAGAGCGCCTACATTAAAGTGAAATGTGACAACATGCCCCGTAGTTGGGGTACATTGTAACATCTGAGGGGCACGTTGTAACATGACCATATGACAGCTTAAAATGTTATCTGATCTCATGAAAAAAAAAATATACAAGACAAACTAAAATATTTTGTCAATAAAATAAAATAATTATTTCAAATAAAATGCGATTTTTAAGAATGAAAAATAATCTGATTTTTGTTTGACAATGAACACATTGCAACCATGCTTGGGATGGCCCACATAAACGAGCCAAAATGCTTTACATGTCTTGAAATAATAATTTCTGAACATTAAACACTGACTGTCAGTCTATATTCACCTGTTTTTCGTCGTTTTTTATTAAAATGTATTAAAGTAAATTGTGTGAATTATATCGCTAATGTAATAGAATAGCAGGCAGGGCACATTGTAACGCAGTGTTACAACATACCCCATCTGCACAACTGGAATTTAAAACCGGCTAGTGCCTTCTGCTAGTTATTGAAGCATTAAAAAATTGTCTAAACTGATAAATAACAGATTGGAGATTAAAATAATAACAGATTTGTCTCATTTTAAATGAGTAATAAAAACTGAGATGAAAAATTTACTTAAACCAGAAATATCATTTTACTGTGGTAATATAAATGACTGTTCAGTGATATCTTCAAAAGACTTTTGAATTTTGGCACAATTTGTTTTCTCTATATAATGTTGATATGGTAGCTAGTAAATACTGTAAATGTGGTTATGCTAGCATGTGTGGAAATATTTAAATCACATGTGTTACAACTAACCCTGTGTTACTTTGTGCCCCGCGCTCCCCTGTGTCAAATCAAATTTTATGATATTTTAAAGCAGAAAATGGTAGAAGCTAGACAAGATGCCAGAAAGTTTTCTTCCTCAAAGTCTGTAGGGAAAAAAGCACTTAATTTATTTGTAAGAAAATTTTACTTTCTTTTTGTACAATAAGCAGTTTCAGTACTGTGTTGGGACACTTGTAATGTAAAGTCCAATGTAAAGTCCAGTTCCTGAAGCGGAACCAGTTGAGAACCAGTGATTTATAGCCCTGTCAGAGCAGAGCGGATCTGATATTGTTGTGAAACGAGACTTACGTGTTGGTCTTCTCCAGCTGGAGGACTTTCTTCTGTAATTCCAGATTCTGAGTGCTGCAGGCAGCCATCCTAAACCAGAGTGTATTGGCCAATTACTCACAGTGATAAATCTGACCTACAAACACTCCCACACACACTCTGTCTGTCACAGCAGGTGACCGTATACACACAAACACTCTCTAAATAGTCTATGTGGTGCTGGATGCATCAATAATATTAGACGATAATTCAATAATAATTGTTGGTGCAGTTGTTCTCATGAGCAAGGGACAAATGAGCCAAAACACTAGATTTCTAATTTGCACAAGGACACACATTGTAGAGGCTTTGCTTTATTCAGATGAATCTAACAAAACACAATGTCCAGGTCACATTTCACTTCTAAATGAATAAAAACAAGAATATATACTAATTAAGTAACGCTATAACTGATTTTATACTCATTAATGCTGAAAGTCTATTTCTATTATGTGTCAAGTCAAGCTGCAGTCTGCAGGACTGAATAAAAGAAAGTAGCCTAGGTCTACATAAACATTACATATTTAATTAAAAACAGAAGATAAATCACATCTGCTTCCTAACTTTCCAGCTTAAAAATGTTCTATTGACTTTCCTGTTGGCAAAATGATTAATTTACAATTTACAAATGGCCATTTACAAATCGTTTTTTGTGAGTCATATACAGATAATTGATGAAAAATAGTTAAAAAAAAATTGCAAGCAGTATATATTGCTTTTAAAACAATACTTTTATCTGTTTTGTTGCCAATGAAATTGATTAATTTACAATTTACAAATGGCCATTTACAAATTGTTTTTTTTTGTGTGAGTCATCTAACAGATAAATTATGTTTTTTATATATAAGATTGCAAGCAGTATATATTGCTTTTAAAACAATACTTTTAACTGTTTTGTTGCCAATGAAATATATATAAATTGGGTTACTGTCAAATCATGTAATTTGTAAATCAAAAACGACTGATTTGTGAATGTGTGAATAAAAAACAGCAAGATGGCTGTGGTGCTTTTAGTGACTGCAGTGCTGGCTGTGAAATGAGTTTGTCCTTTGGACAGATAAACCCACGGACTCTTCTTTAAAGGGCAATTTCATACCCAAAATTTGTGCAGCAGTGTGTTCTAAATAATTTCTCTAGCCTCTCGATTCCTTTGATCCTAAGTTAAGATAAGTTCGAGCCTGGATTTTTAATGAATTTTGACCTCAATTTCAACTTTACTGCAAGTTTACTTAGTAATGAGTTTTTCTTTGATGTCATATTCATTCATTCAGTCAGACTGTTTACTTGTACCACAAACAGGCCTTCTGAGGTGAATGCTTTTATTGTACACAAGTCAGGTACATACTGTACAGCAGTTCACAATATAAACTACCATTCAAAGACTTGGGGCCGGTAAGATTTTTTTTACTGATTTTAAAATCTCTTCTGCTCACAAAGGCTGAATTTATTTGATCAAAAATACAGTAAAACAGTGAAATTGTGAAATATTATTACAATTTAAAATAACTGTTTTCTATGTGAATATATGTTCAAATTTAATTTATTCCTGTGATGCAAAGTTGAATTTTCACCATCATTACTCCAGTCTTCAGTGTCACGTGATCCTTTAAAAATTATTCTAATATGCTGATTTTTGTGGAAACTGTGATACGTATTTTGATAAATAGAACGTTTAATCTTTACATAGGTAACATTATTATTATTTTTACTTTTGATCAATTTATTGCATGCTTTATGAATAAAAACAATAATTTCTTTAAAAAGCTCAACCCCAGCTTTTGAACAGCAATGTGTTTATTCAGATCTGATTTCTCATTCTACTGTACATTTTCAGTGTGAGACAAACAATATACAGTGTGTGTGTGCGTGTGTGTAAGTATATATATATATATAATATGTGTATAATCACCTGCCCTCCAGTCCATCTATATATTCCTTCTTTTTCTTGCGGCTCTCCTGCGCCGACTGCTTGTTGCGGATTTTCCTCCGAATCTTCTTCAAAATCTTTTCTTCGTACTAGGAAAATCATGAGAGAACAGGCCAGACAAAATGTTAAGATGAATTCATCTTGTAATGAGAGTGCTACATTTCAGACATTTATTTTGATACAGATTTATTAGATCTGAAACCTCAGGCAGCACATGAGTCAAATTAAATCAGCGTAATCTTGTCATTATCCATAGCACACAGAGGGAAAAACCTCTGCGGCTGAAAGAGAGGTGTTATTTCGATGAGAGGTGCCTTTCATCACTGACTTCATTCATCTCAACCTCTGTAAAAGCCTCTATCTTTCCTGCTGATGTCTGATTAGGCTTCCAGCAGTAAATTTAGGGACGTGGCACAATGACACGTGTAGGACATGGAAAGGTTGTTACTGTGAGGATATTATAAGTGCTCATGTCATGTTATGACGCCATCACCTCGAGTATGAGAGATGCGTTATACCTTGAGGACTTTAGATATACCAAGGTGGTGCAATGCAAAATATGGCAGAATAAGTCCCATCCTTTAAATAAAGAACCAATCAGCGTCATCAGATCAAAAACATCGGAGTAATCCACAAGTGATCCACACATCTGCAGTCTACCAATTAACATCTTGTTAAGTAAAAAGCTGCATGTTTGTAAAAACAAAACCATCGTTAAAAGACATTTTAAATTTAAGCCATCATTTCTGGCCAAAATATGAATCCATAATCCATAATAACGCTTCCACCAGTGAAAAAGTCCATCCTCTATCCTCTCATATGAAAATCCACCCACATATGTGTTTAAACCTGTTTTGGACTGTTTTGGCTTGTAAACGGTGTTTGATCTGTGCAGATTTCTCTCCTGATTCAGACAAGACGACGTTTTGACTGCAAAAACATCTTAATGATAGATTTGTTTTTTACAAACGTGGCTTTTTGCTTCACAAGATGTTAACTGATGGACTGGAGTGGTGTGAATTACTTGTGGGTTATTGTGATGTTTTTATCAGCTGTTTGAACTCTCATTCTGACGGCACCCATTCACTCCACAGGCTCCATTGGTGAGCAAGTGATGGAATGCTACATTTCTCCAAATCTGTTCCCATGAAAAAACAAATTCAAATACATCTTGGATAGCCACAGCGTGAGTCAACTGAAATATGTTATTTAATTGTAAATCACTTCATGATTTCTCCTTGCAAATAAATAGAAATTGGTTTTGGATGGCTGAAATAGCTGCCCAGAAGTGTTGTTGCTGCCAAGTGAACAGACTTTTCTTAAAAGGTCAAGGTTTGGCTGGTTAGCTATTTGTGGCAGAGTTTCGGATAGAGGCCGTGGTTTTGAAGAGATGGGTGTGGTCTAATTCAGGTAGAACCTGTGTGTGTTGAACATACCTTGTTAAGTGGCAGCTGGCTGGGAAGACTGACTCCTTCCTTGGCTAAAAGTTTCTTCTCATCTTCATTGAGAATCAGTTCTTGCTGGGATTGCTGGGCGGAAAGTTTCGACTAGACATAGAAACACATTTCATTTCATGTTCTTTCAAATATGTATTGCATGTGTTATAATTAGTTCTTTTGAGAGCAGCCGTGGATATTACTAGTTGAGATGGAGCTTCAAAGTGCCACACAAGGACACTCTATTTAGTCTCAAGTATCAATGCACTGCATTGCATAATGACAACAAATCCTTTCAGTCTCAGGAATTCAGGAAAGTGCTGCACAAATACATCTGCTCACTACTTCTTGTTTTTTTTCCAGTGTACATCACAACACATAAATCTATGATTCAATGCAGCATCAAGCCAAACACTGAAACAGCATCTGTGGAGGTATTAAAGTGCTGTGAAATGCACTAACAGCTCTCTATTGTGCTTTATGTTGCCCTGGAATGTTTACATGTCAAAGTCATTACCAGTGTGCTACAGGAAGAGCTGTTTGATTGAACACATAGCCCACTCCATTCTAAACATGTTTTTATCTGTTCAAAAAACTATTAAACTGCCTCACTGTTTATCGTGTACACAGGTGGCTCCTTTCTAAGAATGCATAATGTAATCTTGAACTGTTGTTTAATTGGTGGTCAATCCTGTATGTGCTGTTGCATCATACCTCACTATTTATTTGTGTTAAGATGCCATTATAAAAGTTAAACTTTTAAAGGCCCCTATGTTCCATTCCATTTAAAAAAATAAATTAGAGTGCATATTCAGCGTCCTAACCTTGAGTTTTTAAACTAAAAGCTTTTTTAAATGCTCTCAGGACACCTGCATTCTGTTGCACTCCACTGCACATTGCACTCATTCTAGCTGTAACTGAACACACCTTATGTAAATGATGCTTAAACCCTTTAACCTTCACTCCTAAAAGGAGCTAATGAAAAAAGTTATTTAACTTCAAATTCTTATTAGTGGACATCTAATAAATAGCCCCAAGCACTTTTTTTTTTAATTTATGTTTTATATAAAACTCTACCGTACGGTTGAGCTGTCAGTCCATGGTAAATCTCGATTTAAATTCAGAGAACTATTTTAGGAGTTATTTTCCAATAATAAACATTCTTTTAACTTTATTAGTATCTTGGAGACATTTCATAACCTTCAGGGTCCACAAAGATAAAAAATTATATTTAAGCATCTGTATAATAGGCCTACTATATATAGCCGTATGGCAATATATATGCTATATGATGTCATTTACAGACATATCAACCGTATGCATGATTTTGGATAATTATGGTAAATGAACATTTTTGCATTTCTCATATAATTTGCTATATTTCTGTTCTTTACCCCCTACCCTATTTACAACAACATTATGGTTTCATCCCTACTTCCTTGATTGCTTGTTTGACCCTATTATCTGATGACTGACCAGCACCGTTCTCCCTTCAGTGTGACTGACTGAAGTTTGTAAACTGCTGCTGTCACTTGAAAACTGAAAATACCCAAACCCTCCATGGCAATAGCAGACACAGAGATGGGGCAGTACAGCTGTGGAAAGATTGCTCTCTCATCTCTTCCTTTTGATAGATTTATTCTCTCTCAAAGTAAGCTCAACCGCACGGTAGCGATATCAGTTAAAGGGTTAAGAAGTGCATGTCAGGACAATCTGAGCCAGTCCAATTATATTGGACTTCCTTAAGATTGATTAGTCAGCTGAGCGTTTAGGCAACCCCTGGACTAGTTGTTTTTTTTAAAAGAATATGTTGGTTTTAACATCTCTAGCACACAAATATTGGGTAAAACGTTCAATTTTGTATTGTTTTTCAGCTGTTCCTTTTAGTATTTCATTTTATACTGGCAGACAGAATTTTGGAATAATTAGGATTTTTTAATGTTGTTGAAAACAATCTTATGCTCACCAAAATACACAAAAAAGTGTTATTGTGAAATATTATTACAATTTAAAATAACTATATACTATAGTTATTTTATATATTTTATATATTATACTGTAATATATTTTAAAATGTAATTTATTCCTGTGACGCAAAGCTGAATTTTCAGCATCATTACTCCAGTCTTCAGTGTCACATGATCCTTCAGAAATCATTCTAATATGCTGATTTGATGCTCAAATAACATTTCTTATTATTATCAATGTAGCTTATTATTATCAGTATGCTGAATCATATTTTTGTGGAAACTTTTGCAATGCATTTTAACCGTTTAAATTCATTTTAAATAAATTTTAAAAATATTAATTCCTTGCTTTTATTGTTGTGATTATTTTTATGATTATTTTAATTCCTTTTATGTAAAGCACTTTGAAATACCATTATCGTGTATTAAATGTGCTATATAAATAAACTTGCCTTGCTTTTATACTTAAAATTGTAATGTTTAATTCAATGTGTTACTTGCTGTTTCTTTGCAATTGACTAGCAAATTCAGAGTAAAAATTGTAAATCCTACACCATTTTTTATTATTTTTTTTTTCCAGTATATCTTACACACAACCTTAAAATGTTGTCTAGGTATCTCACTAGGTTTTGGAAGAGAGCTGTGTTTTTCTCTTTCTCTGTCATGTATTTCTTCCTGAGTTCTTCCATATTTTCCAGTTTGAAATCTGACATCTCCGCTGCTCTCTCTGTCTCTCCTCTAGCCGGTTGTCATTAGCATCCGTGTGGATGTCACACTAGCTGTGTTTCACACTGAATGTCACAGCAGAACAGTTGAGTCACATACACTGCGTGATGTCTGTTTGTGTTCTCTCAGTACTCACAGCTTCACTGATGTTGGAGAGCAATAGGTCTTTTACGGTGAGCTGGTAAACGGCGGCTGGTTGAGTTCTCAGCACTGCTGATGTGCCCTGAGAGTCTGTCAGACCTTCGGAGAACAGGCAGGCCTCCCAATCTGCTGCGTGCACAACACACACACAGAATGCATTTACATCACACTATGCCTAAAGATCAACAGAAAGCAAAGATCTTTCATTTTCTGAGTGCTTGTTAGTACACTGTTGTGTGGTAGATGGTGTTCTGGTGATTTGTAGGGTGTTGCTAAGGTGTTCTTAGGACATTTTTACAGGGTTGCTATTGTTCTTGGGTGTTGCTTAGGTCAGGACTTAGATGTTCTGATGGTTGTTAGCACGTTACTATTTGGGTGCTACTGCTCTGGGTAGTTTCAGGGCATTGCTATGCAGTTGCTAAAGTATTTTGGGTGATTGGTAGCACAGGTTAATGACATTCTGTCAATCAAAAAGGGGTGGGAAAAACGTGTCAGACAGCAGCTTGCGTAAAGAATGTTTCTTGTGTTGAATTGAGGGCTGTCCAAGTTAAAGCAATAATATGATGTTAATGCGGGTTCTGTTTGACCCTATGAATCATTCGTAGATCAAGCCAGGGTTGCCAGATCCGCGGTTTTCCTTCACTAAACAATATTTGTAATTCACCTCCCATCCAATAATCGCAAACCACATTTGTGTTTTGTTACTTCTGACCAGAAACAGTCTCAACTTTCAAATCCTGTGCATTTTATCACAAAATTCAAACAATAAATGCTGTTTTGTCTCTCTTAAATGTGGCGTGATAGACTGCTCTAGCTGCTTAAGTTCAAGAGGCAGCACGGAGCGCGAGTCTCTTCCACTTTTATACAAGTTACAGCGCGAAATAAACATGAATGAACATCAAAAGGTATTTTGAAAGATACAGTACAACTTACCCAAATGCACCACATCTCATGAAATTGATCAATCAGTGTTTCAACCAAAAAAAAAAAAAAAAAAACCTCAATAAAACAGCTTTTTGACAACGTCACTTAATGTTGCTTTTACCTCAGGAAAGTTATCCAGTGTTCACAGTTCATTAATTAGCTATAAAAAACACTAGAGGGAGCTTATTTACTGTTAATTATAAATGTATGTTTTAATGAATCTGTCATGAAGACAAGATTTAAAAAAAACTACTTTGTGCAATTGATTTGTATGTACAAACACTTTTGAGTGATTATTATATCTGAAAATAAATAGCATTGAATATACCTAATAGTTTTGTTAACCTCTAATATTATGTAGTAAATGAGAGGGCGCCCTGTATAGTTTACAGCATTAGTTGGGAGAGATTCTTTTTTACTTAAGTAAACTAAACCATCGGTATCAGCACATATTCTGAATAATCACCTATCGGTATTGACTGAGAAATCCAGTATCTGTGCATTCCTAGTTGATATTTGGTTGATAGGGTGTTTTGAGTGTTTTTTTGTTGGCCATCTTGTTTGTAATGCAAATGTGATTGTACAACAGAAAGACATTTGAAAACCACAAAACCACATTTGAATGCAGAAGTTTGAACAGTGGGACATTTGCATCTTTTCTGATTGAATCTGAAATATGTCATGGGTTTTAAAATCGCATTTTCAGTTATTACTGAATTACTGGGAGTTTCGGTGACCTCAGACCTGCATTAGTGGCAGAAAACCTCTTCTGCGGCAAAGCAGTAAATAAAACTCTGATCGGTTATTACAGTCTGCATCCTCTGGAAGATCACAGGCTTCTCCTGCCTGCCTCAGAATCATAAGTGTATTCATTTTGACTCTGTTCAAGTTAGTGATTCTTCGCTAAATTTGCTCAGGCTTTGAACTCTGATAGCTTTGAAAGTGTACTGTGTGTTCTGATGGTTTTGCAGACCCTACAGGTTTTTATGATTGAAAGAATAAATGGAAATTCAACCAATCCCCACATTATTTGAGATAGCTTGCAATTTTGCCTTATTTCGGCAATTTCAATATCAGCTAATCAAGATCCGTGAAATCCAGGCTAGCTGAGATCAACAAAATGTTTGTATGTTTACCTGCAGGTGTATTACAGAAAATTACATTGTAAAGTGAACATCAGTATGGCCTATAGAGCTTAGTACAATTGAACAATATGTACCTGAACAGAAAAACAACATTTTCTGTTTTCTTACCTGAGTTGACTTCTTAGTAGATTTCTTAGCATACATTCTAGTGTATAGTTACCCTAACTGACCTCTTTAAATACATATTAAATGAAGATTGTTGATGTTTTTTGACTGCAAAACACCAAAAAAGTACACAATTAAATGTTTTTTTAAATAAATTTATCATTTGTAATGTATATTTTGAAACAATTAAATATAAAATTTATATATAATTTAATATATAATAAAAAGGCAATACTTTTGGTCTTCTGTGTGGCAGTGTTATTTTATATTTTCTGGTTTTATTTTTGTTAAAATTTTAGTCATTTTGTAGCGTTTTTGTTATATTTTTTCCTTTTTACCTTTTTAAAATATGTTTATATAGTCTTTATTAATTTTTATTTTAGTTTAGTTACTTTAATATGTCAAGTTAAGCTAAACAAAACTGAGAAATGTTGCCTTTGAACTAGCTGGAATATAGTAAGTTTCAAGTTACAAAGTGTATTTTATTTATTTATTTATTTTTTTTATGGTTAGTAACTGTTTGAAAAGTGAAATCTCACCCAGATCAATGGAGATATCAGGCTCTGTGTTCGCGACAGGTGCGTTCTGCTGCTGAAGATGCTGAGGAAGAAGATGAGGATGCTGAGGGAGGAAGACGGTGTCAAAAAGCGGGCTGGCAGACGTCGGGGGCGGCGGGCTGTCCAGGTGGTCAGATGGGGTGTCGTCGCTGATTCCGCTGTCAGAGGGTGAGGGGACCCAGAGAGGAGAGCAGGGCTGTGACACGCCATCTGATGCTTGCAACAGGGAGTCCAGGAAGTTATCAACAACACCTTTACCATGACACAGAATCTGCAGGAACACAAATAGAAAGTAATCAAACAAACTGTAATCTGACTCACACATAGATGATGAATGCACACACTGTGTCATAGGAGAAACACGCATACACACACACGACAATATTTCAAATGAGTAATTGTATGCGTTGTCTTTTGTGTCTTATGTTACATGTACTTTAACATGGAGTAAAATTGCTCCTAAGAAAATTGTTTTATATTTAGATATATATTTACACAATATACTGTATATATATATATATATATATATATATATATATATATAAAAGCAAGAATTTTTTTCTCATTTTTAATACATTTATAATTTGTGGTGTATATTTTGAAACAAATAAATATACAAGATATATAATTTTAAATAAAGGCTATATTTTGTTTCAAATATTGTCATGTTGTTTTTAAATAAATACAAATGTTTTTCCCAGGTGCATTTTGTCAACTTGCTTAATAAAATTCTTGATCTTAGTCATTAACTACAGAAATATTCCAAAATATTGAAATTTGAAAATAGACAGTAGTACATGTTTTCTGCCTGTCCCCAGTATTGCTTTGCACACTTGTTAGACTAATGGCAGCTTTAACAAACCCAATCAACTATGACATTCATCAATTTCCCTGATGTAACAGCACATTTCAAGGGAAATTAAAATATGAAAATACTCCTGATGCAATGAAATCTAAATTTTAAACCGTTACAACTACCATTCAAAAGTTTGAATTAGAATGATTTCTGACACTGACACTGAAGACTGGAGCAATGATGCTGAAAATTCAGCTTTGATCACAGTAATACATTACATTTTAAGAAATATTAAAATAGAAACAGTTATTTTAAATTGTAATAATATTTCACAATATCACTGTTTGTTTTACTGTATTTTTTTTTTCATCAAATAAATGCAGCCTTGGTGAACGAGACTTTCAAAAACATTTTGAAAAATCTTTAAACAGTAATATATAAATATAAAGCTTTTGCATCTGGATGGTGCCTGTGATGTTTTAAAATGCTATCCATGTGCGCAGCTCTATAGGTTTTTGATTTATACACACACACACACACACACACACACACACACACAACAAAAATAACTAAAAATAACTAAAAATAAAATGTTCTCAGCATGCTCTCAGCAGGAAGGTTGTCTTGCGATTTATCATATAAACTCAGGTCACAGATATCAAATGCCAGTTCACTCACGCTTTGATCTGTGATTGACCATGCAGGGTTGCCATGGTCACCATTGCTCTCCATATGAGGGACCTTATGGGGCTCGAGGAGCAGGTCTAGGAGTTCAATCCCGGAATAACCCTGAGATAGAGGAAAGATGAGAAGTTGAGGAAATTTGGGACAAAAACAAATGCAAGCCATGTCATAAGTTGCTTTGACACATTAAACCTCATAACTTACTGTAAAGTTACCAGATTGACTTTTCAGTTCACACAAGCCACAGCATTCCATTTTATTATCTTTAGGATACTATTCACACATCAGAACCAAAATACTGGTGAGCTTTGTGATGTCAGTCAACAAAATGACCTTTAAATGCTGCATCGTTTCCCTTATCTGTCCAGCTGAGGAGAAGGGGTTTTCACACTTCAAATAGTTAACTCTGGGTCATTTTAAACTTCGGGTAAACACAATCCTGGGTTATCTTGCTTCACGTTTCACACTGTTCATATTTTACATTGGGTTAGCAATTAATCCTGCAGTCTAAAAAAAGATGGTTCTTTGAAGGTTCTTTACATATACACTCTTAAACGAAGAGTGTTTTCGCAGCGCTGCCATAGAAGAACCATTAAAAGAACCTTAAAAGAACCATTTTTTTTACCTTATGTAAAGAACATTTTGTAATTGAAATGTCCTTTTTCCAGTTTAAAGAACTTCTTGTGGAATGGAAAGTTTCCATGGATGTTAAAGGTTCTTCACGTAACCATCAATGCCAGTAAAGAATCTTTTTAGGAACCTATTTTAAAACAGTTTTATTTGGAATCATATCATCCTGAAGAAACCTTTTATTCTGAAATGGTTATTTGTTACAGTTTAGAGTTCTTTATTCCCGCCTTTTTGTTTTTTTTTCAAATCTGTAACGGTCAAAGCACCTCATTATTGATTTTCTGGAGCTCAACTATCAAACTACACAGACTGTCAACGCACTCTCAACAGGTAAATGATTTCTTTATTTAAATGTCTATACATTTTAACTTTCAGATTATAAGTTCTGATGCATCATGTGTTTTTCTCTATTTAGTGGGGGGGTTGTTTTTTTTTTGTAAACGTAGCAGCTCTGTTTAGTTGAGGACGCTTCTCTCCTCTGCTATGTAAGTAACAGGGATATTGAATTTATGATCCATATTGTTGTTTTAAATTATTATTTGGGTTACCTTTTATTACCTTTTACTACTGTGAAGGGCTCAGGCTACTTTGGACTTTTATAAACATAATTGGAAATGGAAGAGACACACTGTAACTCTAAACTCAATTTCAGATGCTTTCACAGCCCACAACCTCATCATCTGCAGAGAGAAACCGCCACTCAAAATACACACACAATGATGGACTTAGAGAATTGTTAGAGAATTGTGGCATCATAGAGAATTGTGAAAATATTTCACTGGAACTTGATTGCATCATCTTCATTGCATCTATAATGCGTTTCTGTTTTATTTATGTATTTATTCATGTTCAGTGTCAGTTATCATGTATTAATGTATTCAGCTAATAAGCATTCGAGCATTGTCATTTTTGCTACCCATATCGATAAAAAAATAAAAGTACCTAATTGACACAGCTTGCCAATTTTCATGTAAAACCCTAAAAAAGGCTACAAGATATTATAAGACCAGGCATATAAATGGGTAAAAAGTCATATTAATAAATCATTAAAAGGTTTTTTCTAACACTATTAAGGTCCTATGCAGCACTTTCAAAGCATGGTTCTTTATGGAACCTTCTAAAAAGGTCCCGTTATTGTTACAAGCCAAATGTGGTACTGCTTAGAACCATCTTTCTAGTGTTCATAAACTGACCTATCACACTTCATTTGCAGTTTTTAGTGTCACTGACTGGATGAACACAGCATGCAACTAGTTCAGGCTCTAGTGTTGCACATGCACAACTGTACTATCAAGGTCTTCCTCACTGGGCTTTAGGGATTGTAAAATTAAGAATTAAAACACTCTCATTTACTTTCAAATGCTAAAACTACTTTTTATACAGCGGACAGTGTTTCTGTGTCTGTCCAAAGCATGTAAGTTTGGGCCCTACATTCTTAAAAAATTGAAATAGCAATGCCATAGAAGAACCGTTTTTGGTTCCCCCAAGAACCTTTCAGTGAACTTTTTTTTTTTTTGTCTGAGTGTGAAAAACCTTTTTCCACTTTGAAGAATGTTTTGTGTAATGTAGAGATTTCATGGATGTTAAATGTTCTTCGTGGAACCATTGATGCCAATAAAGAAGCTTTATTTTAAAGAGTGTATCCAACTTATTTTGCAACGCAAAAGTAAGCGATTTTCTTTAAGTGTGCAAGAGTTGTGATTCAATAACCGCTACAACAGATAATTAAATAGATGAATAACAAAGTGCAGTAAACTGTAAAACTTTGCACTACAAACCAGTGTTCATGGTTATAGCAATAAATTAAAATTATGTGATAACAAATACCAGTTTGCAATATCAAGCAGCATAATACTGTTTTTTGCAAGTAAAATGGAAGCGAACGAGACTGCAAGCTTTGCACGTTTAAAAATAAGGTGGATAGCCTTTCCCAGAGTACCTTGTGAAGTCTGAGCACAGGTTTAGACTTTCTTGAGAAACTCTAGAGGACACACGTGAGATTAAGGGGTCATTCTGAGGAGAAAAGAATCATACATTCTTAAAAATAAAGGTATCAAAAGAGTGTTTTCGTATAAATGCATAGTAGAACCATTTTTATTCCCAAAGAAGCTTTCAGTGACAATGTCTTAAAATAACCATTATTTTCTTAGTGTGAAGAACATTTTAACACTCTAAAGAACATTTTTCCACTATAAAGAGCCTTTTGTACAATGTAAGGTGCATGGATGTTAAAGGTTCTTCATGGAACCTTCAGTGCCAATAAAGAAACGTTATTTTTAAGAGTGTAGAGGATTTTTCCCCCTCTTTTTGTGATACATAGGAAGCACCCAGAAAACCCTGCAACACTGTGGTGACCACTCAGATTTTCTTCAGAAGATGTCTTTATTATTTCCCCACTTGGGGTCCTGAATATAAAACTTCCCTTCACGATTTATAAAGAATGAGGCAGGAAGCTGTTCTGACTGTTAAACTTTAACCAGGTCTGTTGTACTGGCATAAAGTATTCATTTGAAAGCCTGCAATGTTATTATTAGTACTGTAGCACAGAGAACACCCATAGAATGTGACATTTGAAACACAGTTGGCCGTTTGTGACACAGCTGACAGAAACATATCTCCACAGTCCTGGTTACAGCGTAAAGCAGCGGGACAGCATCAAATGTGTCAGAAAATGACAAAATAAACAATGAATCCATGTGACTGGGCCATGCACCTGATATAATGAGCACAATGACACAAAAACTCATGACCCAGATGCAGCTGTCATGCTTTACATCTGACAGCCTGAAGATGAGAAGTGATGAAGACTTTATAGACACTGAAAAGAAGAGAAATACAAATGAAAAAGAATATCATGCTCTGAACAACATCTTGATGTAGTAGATTTGAAAGCCGTGAGTGAAAAATCCTTCTGCCAGAGAAAGTAAACTCAACCCCAGAGCAGTTAGAGCATTGTTTCAGCGTTGCATGCACACATAAACACTGGACTGAAACAGAAAAGATAGGCTTTGAGTCACAGTTTTATTGGTTTTCTGTTTAAGTTTGTTTTGGTTGATTCTGTGCAGAACTGCATTAAGTTGTTGGTTGTGCTTAGCCGATAGACATGATGATGCTTGTAATGTTTCTAGCAACATTTTCTCATGCTAAACTTCTAAACTTCTCTTTTTATCTTGGTAGATAAGTCCTTGCTGCATTTTATTAATGCCTTTAGGAATAAAAATCATAAATGAGATCATTTCAATCTTTGATCTCAATTGCTTTTTGCAGACCGCAATTAGATTAAATATAGAGATATTTATTCAGAGATAAAATGGAGATGTTTGCTTACTGTAAATCTCCTGCCCTTAAATTTATCCTTTGAAAAACATGCTGCGGTGATATATTTCTCAATTATCAGATCTTAGTGGCAGTGTCTCAGATTGTGTTTAGATGATATCAAAGTCTGCAGTCAAAAGTCTAAATATAAACTCATCAGGAAATATCTTTCAGCAAATTCTGCGGAGATCAAATGATTTTTGTTATGCGTATTAATTTCATAGACATCTCTTTAATGCAGTCTTATTTTAGTATAATTAAGATACTGTTATAGTTTGTATTATTATTTTGAATTTGTGTTTATTTTTGTATTTTCTGTTTTAGTAATTTTGCTGTCTTTTTGACATGTTTATTAGTTGTTTTTTTTTCTATTTTGTGGGGATAGTGTTTTTTTATTTCAGTTTTAGTTATTTTAGTAAATCAAATTAATAAAATAAAAAAATAAAAACGAAAACATTACTACATTTTGAAAAGCATTAACGTTGCTTTGGCAACTAGCTGAAATAAAATAAGTATGTATGTATGTGTATATACACACAGACACACACACACACACACACACACATATATATATATATATATATATATATATCAAATCAAATACTTTAGTCTCAGCTGTTTCTTTGGTTTTTATCCTAGGAAAACAGGTCCTAGAAATCTCACGTGTCTCCTCTAGAGTTTTAGAAGAGATCTCATTGTTGTTTACTTTAAGAAACATCTGAGACAAGCTGATACTTAAATGAAACTTAAGAAATCCTGAGCTGTGAAAGAGCAATTAAACATTTCTTTGTCATTGCATAGTTGGATGTAGTTTATTGATGGATTCCTAAAGGAAAGGTGTAATTTGGTATGACAAAGCCATATTGAAAACCGAAAACTCTGATACCAAGTGCTAAGAATGTGAAGATAGCAATAGGTGTCTAATACCAAAACAGATCAATTTCTCCAGTGAATACCACACACCCCTGGGAACATCTAAAGCTCAGCCTAGTTTTCATTCCAGACGGTTTATTTGTGCTTCATTGACATGATTCCTCAACACCCTGCGACCTACTTTGCACCACGGTCATGCGCTTTTGGAATGAAGATAAGCTTATTTCATCTGAGCAAAGTTTTATATGGTTTGTGCTAATGGCACAGAAGAGTTACACACAAAATTATGCTTGACTAGTCAACCTCTAAAGAGCACAATTCATAGCTGGTGGTTTCGAGGACACAGCAAGGATATTGGCCAAGTGAGACTCCTCAAACGAGAGCAAAGCCAGGCGTGTTTAATTGCGCTTTGTCGTCAAACAAATCTAAGAAACCTAAACGGCATATACACCACAAAAGAGCAATGCCCAAACTCCGGTTCCATTTGAGAGGTTTTGCATAAACTGATTGCTGTACTAAATCAAGATTATAGATGGCAAAGTAATCCATTGACACAGTAAACAACTCTCACGGATGAGTGCAATCTAATTGCGTAGATCTGTTAAACTTTCTCTGCTTCGTCTGTTGTTAATGGAAAAACTCTGAGAGGAGCCTTGGGTTTTATTCTTGTTTATGTACGTGCTGAACTACTAGGCTAATTAGGAAAAGATAATTATCACCGGGGTTTGCATCATTGTCATTTCCACAAGCACTGCAAATACACTGGTTCATTAACACCTCAAAACAGCAGATTGCTCTTATTTTCTCAATTAGTAACTGTAATCTCACATATAGCTCCTCTATTTCATAAGAGATTTCAAGAATGTCTCAAATTGTGCTCAGATTTGCCAAGATCATGCATCAGAGATCTCAATATGAACTCAATATTTAAAAAGTCAAATTAATCAAAGACAAGCATTTTCTTTGGGTTATTTTTGGGTCCATTTCAGATCATCCGCCAAATAAATAAATAAAAATATAAATAAAAACAAAACAGCTTCTTGTGTCCCCATAACTTACATTATTTGATAGTCTAAACTCTGTTAGTGTGTAATAAAACAGAATTTCTAAATAAAATCTGAAAAGTGATTTTAAATGTTTTTCATTAAATTGTCAAACATTTTGCTTGTCCCTATTTATCAACATTAGGTTCCTTAGATTTTTTTATGTAGAAAAATATTATATATAAATCATATTTAAGAGAGTGACATAATAATTTCTAACAGTATTTCATTATGTTTACACATATACTGGCCTGTTATTTCAATACTTCAACTTTATTACAAGGGGGAAAAAAATGTTAAAAATCAGTCTGCGGTAGATTTGTTATTAAACATTTTTGCACTGATGTTTAAGAACTGAAAACATAATATATACACACACATATATATACTACCACTCAAAATTTTGGAATATTAAATAAATAATAATAATATTAATAATAAAAATCATATTAGAATGATTTCAGAAAGGTCATGTGACACTGAAAACTGAAGTCTTGCTGATGAAAATTTTGCTTTGCATCACAGGAATAAATCACATCTTAAAATATATTCTGATACAAAATAGATATTTTACATTGTAATAACATTTCACAATATTACTGTTTTTACAGTTTTTTTGAGCAAATAAATGCAGCCTAGGTGAGAATAAGAGACTTCTTTCAAACACATTAAATAATCTTAATTATTCTAAACTTCATGTACATATATATATATATACATATATTTGTCATAAAATTAATTTATTTCAAAGCGAAAATTGGCAGATACCAGTGTATATTTAAAATATATGAATGTTAAACATAATATTTTGTAGGATGCACCTAGGTGGTTCCTCTTTACTTTGAGCCTGAGGTGAGCCAGTTCAGCATTAAATTATATTTAAAAAATAAATAAAAATGGCAGTGTTACCTGATAATGACCCAATTCTAATATGAAACGAACAATGAAAATCAGAATTAAAGCAAAGGGAATGCAATTCTTCACCTTGTCTGAGAGAAGTGCCATGTTCCAGGCACTAGAATCACCAACAGAAATACAAGCAAACAGAAGAAAATGGTTAAAATCCAGAGAGAAAAACGGAGTGTGTCAGTGTGCTGCGGTCCTCCACACAGTTGTGTTCCTGAATGTGTTCTCTGTTCTAGGACAAAGTTGAACCTCCAGATAATGAGCCTATGATTCACTTGGGTTGTTAATGGTCAGAGGGCTTTGACCTACAGGTTAAATCATACAAGTGAGGATCTGCATTCTGTTTATCAGTGAGATGATGATGATGATCTCATCAAAATAAATTAACATGATAACAGGAGAGGATGACATCACTGCCCAAATGAAATGTAAATTAAGTGGAGATATGTGAGAAGATTTTATTGCTGGAGGTTTCTATTTCACAGCTCAAGAGACTTAAAGGAATAGTTCACCCAAAAATTAAAATTTGCTGAATATTTACTCACCCATCCAAGATATAGGTGAGATTTCTTCATCAGATTTGGAGAAATGTAGTGTTACATCACTTGCTCACCAATGGATCCTCTGCAGTGAATGGGTGCCGTCAGAATGAGTGTCCAAACAGCTGATAAAAACATCACAATAATCCACAAGTAATCCACACCACTCCAGTCCATCAATTAACATCTTGTGAAGCCAAAAGCTGCGTGTTTGTCAGAAGCAAATCCATTATTAAGATTTGTTTAATTTCAAACTGTCCCTTCTGGGCAAATTATGAATCCATAATAGCACTTCCTCCATTGAAACAGTCTTTCACTTATTGTCCTCTCATATCAAAATCCATTGACATATTTGTTTAAACCTGTTTGTGGACTGTTTTTGTTTGTAAACGGTGCTTGATCTGTACAGATTTCTCTCCTGATTCAGACAAGATGACTTGTTCACTGGAGAAAGAAAGCAACAGTTTGAAGCTGAAAACCTTATTGATTTTGTTTCTTACAAACACGCAGATTGATTTGTTTCCTACAAACATGCAGCTTTTGGCTTCCTAAGACATTCACTGATGGACTGGAGTGGTGTGGATTACTTGTGGATTATTGTGATGTTCTTATCAGCTGTTTGGACTCTAATTCTGACGGCACCCATACACTGCAGATGATCCATTGGTGAGCAAGTGATGGAATGCTAAATTTCTCCAAATATGTTATGATGAAAAAACAAACTCATCTACCACAGATGACCTGAGGGTGAGTGAAGTTTCAGCAAAGTTTTTTTGAGAAAACAATTTCCTTAAGTAAATGTAGTATTTTAAGTATCAACTATGTCTCTGATGTTTCTCCAAAACATCCTTTCAAAAGATAATAATAGATGCAAAAGATTTTGTGAAATGGTTGAATTCATATTGGCTTTTGAATGAGGCTATGGTATCTTGGCAAATCATATAGTTCAAGATATTGTTGAGATCTTTTCTATTATTATTAGGCTCTTTTTCATAGAAGAAACATATAAGAGGCATCTGATGTCAATTTCATTGCATTGCTTTCTGGGAGATATTAAAGAGAATTCACTTGTGCTTTTTATATCTCAATGAGATTACATGTTTGTGTAGACTTGAAGTGTATATTTACATACTGAAATCCTCTTGCAATAATGACACGCTGCATGTGCATGAACCTGTGTATTCAGACAACCTCCATGACTGTTCTTATCCTGAGGTTTGCCACACAGATAAACCCAAACCTGAAACTAAACATGTCTTGAACTTTGCAATCAGTGCACGCTTATCCTGTATTTGTCCCAGCTGTTATCACAGAGGATAAGACGACTAATATTGGGAACTGCACGTTGTTCTGCTCATTAGAAAAAAGGGGAAAGCGTTGCATAACTCTACTCATGCACAAACTCCAGACATGTTTCAGCAATTATCTATGTCAGCTTGACAAAATGAGCATACTTTTATTGAGCAAACTTTTATATCAACAGCCTCAGAACCAATTTTAACCACATTTAGCGGATGCCTTGCAACTTACTAGCAACACAAAACACATTAGCAATTAAATAGTTAAATATTCAATTTCATATACTCTATAAAAATGAACTTAAATAAAGCAAAGATTATTGGAGTATGTTTTACAAGAAAATACTACTTCTACTTTAAAACATCATGTTTACAAAGTGTTAGTGTTTCTTTGTTAAATAATTATGAAATTTACAAGCAATTTTTGAGTGAAAATTGTATCTACACCTTTTTTTAAATGTAGAGAAATGCATATTTAATACAGCTGGACCTCTATGTACAAGATCTGTGATTAAATTATCACAGAAAATGATGTCAACTCTTTTTACAAAAGCAAAGGAAAAGCATTTGCAGAAATGAATTTGCAGTGAAAGTCTTTGGGCAAACCGTTGCCCCATGAAATCTATACTGCCAGTATTTATTAAAAATATAGATATTGTTCTTCTAAAACTGCACTCAAGGTCAGAATAAATTTCATGGTGCCTTTCAGGCATGCCTGCTAATAAGCCCAACATGACCAGAGAATCGGGTGCTCTTTCAACAAAGCTCACATTCAAGAGCAAAGGTCATATTGACTCCGTCAAGCAGACAGTGAGGCTTTTTGCTTTTTTGTTAACTTGCAGGGTATCAGGATCTTTGATATTATTGACTTGTGTGTGTGTGTGTGGGAAAGGTGGAACGACTGCAGGTTAAGCAGTTGAAGTCTCACACCAAGCACAATTGTTCCAAGAAAATAGTTCAGATAGAATCTACCACAAAAAAAGGTCAAGAAAACCAATTAACTTGCTGTTCCAAATCCTGGATGCACAAAAGAGGAACTCAAAGCAAAAAGATTCAGATGTTATCTTTCTATGTATTTGTGAGTGTATGTGTGTGGGTCAGCCTTCACTGGGATGACCAAATGTCTCCATAATGAAAGTAAAACCTGAAACCAGCCAAAACAGCTTACTAAACTTACTACTTATTGTTGTAGTGAAACTATGAAAATGCAAAAATGAGTGCCGTCAGATGAGAGTCCAAACAGCTGATAAAATCATCACAATAATCCACAAATAATCCACACAATTCCAGTCCATCAATTAATGCCTTTTGAAGTGAAAGGATACAGTACATGTTTGTAGGAAACAAATCCATCATTAAAACTTTAAACTATTGCTTCTGAGTCCATAATCCATATGACACTTTTTCCAGTGAAAAAGTCCGTCTCCTGTTGTCCTTTATATCTGTTTAGAATTGTTTTGGACTGTTTTCTCTTGTAGACAGTGCCTGATCTGTGCATCTTTCTCTTCTGATTCAGACAAGACAACTTTTTCACTGGAGAAATCAATATTATGGATGAAAGACTCGTATTTTTGCCACAAGCAATGTTTTGAAGTTAACAACATCTTGATGGAATTTTCTCTTTAAAACATTCAGTTTTTCACTTAAGAAGATGTTAATTGATGGACTGGAGTGGCGTGGATTACTTGTGGATTATTGTGATGTTTTTAACAGCTGTTTGGACTCTCATTCTGACGGTACCCATTCACTGCATAAGATCCATTGGTGAGAAAGTGATGTAATGCTACATTTCTCTAAATCTGTTCTGACCTGTTTCAGCTAATTTTTATTCATCTAATTTTAAAATATTCTTTTAAGGTTATTTTAGGTAAAATCCATCATTCAAGTCAATTCTGCTATCATCTATCTACCCTCGTGTCGCTTCAAACTCTGGTGACCTTTACCTGTGGAACTCAAAATAGGTTGTGAAAATGTCAAAGCTGCTCTAATCCATACAATAGAAATGCATGATAATCACTGGATGTGTACTTTAGCTGTAGTTGTACTTTTGCTTTTTAAAAAAGTGTTTTTTCCTTTGGAAATGTTCAGGACCGTCGCTGGTTTCCCCTCATAGATGGTACATGGTGCTCAGTATGAAAAAAGTCAAGAAAAACACGATTATTTGTGTGGTTTTTTAGACCAGAAACCAATTTAAACAGCATTTACAGTCCACCGAAACAATGGTCTGGATGTGGCATCTAATAAAACAGTTTTGAGCAGAAAACAATCAACAATAGAAGACTTGAGCTGAATGTTGAATTTTAATGCTCTTCTTATTAATTCAGAATTTTGTTATGAGCAGACACTAGATATGTACCAGTCAGGGTTATTATTAACACACACACACACACACACACACACACACACAATGAATAATCTTGATAAATAAAAACAAATTCCAAAATAGAACAAACAAAATCTCTAAGTTTTGAAATTACAAACAATGAGGAAATACTTGACATCATTCTTCAAAATATGCTTCAAAATAAAACCTAAACTTATTTCATTTTCAGCTAGTTGCCAAGTCAGCACTAAAATAACTAAAAATAAAATAAATACACAAAATACACACACACACACACATTAATTAAAAATAAAATAATTAAAAGGAAAACTGAACATATAAAAATAAAAACTAGTTCAATATATCAATAAAAACCCAATTCAGATGAATAGTATCTCAATTAAATTAACACTGATACTAGTTCACTAACAGTAACCACTGACTCATACAGGTGATATCAGTTAAATGCATGTTCTGCTTTAGTTTTATGATGGATGCAGTAAAATATGTCCAAATTCTTATCTGGCATCTCAGATAATAAGTTGCACAACCATAAACAAAATGTGAATGCTTGAATCATAAAAATGATTTCACAGCAATTCCCTGAAATGACCTAACCAGAGGAAGAACAACTATGAAGGGTTGCTTTTGTTACTAGGGAACGTTTTTTCCCCATCATAAATAAATATGAATGAACTCCCCTGACGTTCATTCAGCTGTAACACTGCACTATTGCTCTGTGGCTCAATAGCTTCATCTGCTGGCCTTATGGGCACATAGAAAATACTCAAAACAATGTAGAACGTCAGTATGCAGAACATAACGCTTAGGTGGTTATTTTATTTTGTCATGTAAATTAATATCCTCAGAAATGTCCTCAATTTGCTTAAACTGTTTAGATGAAACCTACGTAAACAGGTGGCAAGCGCAGAGAACTCAAACTAGAGCTCCCATAATTCAAGGGGGCTCCAACTGCGCACGCGCGCGCGTCAGATGCGACGTAAACAAGCTAGAGGAAGTGCAGCTGTTACGTTGATCATAGCAGGTTTGTTGACGGATTATTTTTGAATATATCTGTACTTGTTCTCTAATATTTTGTCATAAATATGGCTTATTTTCTCGCGTTTACGGTGTATTTGTCTTTTAAGTGTTTGAAAGGTTGACTTTGTCCATAAAATCCGAGGTTCGTTAGCAAGCATGCTAGGTTATGAATCTTCCTCTGCATTTGAGTGTTATACAGTATTATTAGCACTGATGGTGTTATATGTTTTTCTCGGTAGTAAAGCGTCTTTTAAGTGAGGTTAATTCATTTTTTTAACAAGTTTAAAGGTATTCTGTCATACGGTCTGGATTGTGTTTCATTCAAAGAAACAGCTGCTGTCAGGAGAGATTTATTCTGCTCTTTACTCGAGAAAATAATTTCTTCATAATCTGTCAAAATACCTTTAAATTACTATGATTGTGTGAGTGAAATCCGTGTACCTCTGTGCCGAATGTAATAATTTCTTACGTTTTTTTGTTTTGTTTTGTTTTTTGTTTTTTGGATGGGGCAGGGCCCACAGATATTTAATATATAAAATGGGAAGTTGACATTAAACTTCAGCAGTGTGACATACTTAAGCCTGAAACTGATCTAAAAGTGTTGTTTATTGTAGAAAGTATGATTATTTCATATGCACTTTTTAATTATCTTAATATTTGTCATTTGTCACAATGCAATATTGTTTAGATGAGCAAAATAAATACATATAAAACAGATGAATAAAACTGTGGAAAAACTTTATAGATGTTTCTTTTTATAGATCTTGTTTAAAAAACTTAATGTCCATGTTATTTGACAACTAGTACCCACAATGCATGTTGTTATTATTTAGAGACTTTTATTAATGAATTAAACTCAGCTTAAAGTCACCATGAACTCAAAAATTACCATATTTACTGTCTAGATACATGTTTCTGGTCTTTTACAGAATGATTCATAAATGCATGTTTTTCTTGTAGTTTTTTAATATCAGTGTGTAATAACTTGCTCCGCTTAAATGACCTTTACTTGTTAGAGACCACTCATTATGATCCAATCAGTTCTTGATAAAATCAAGTCCATCCCTCATTTTCTTTTTCTTGCTACATATTCTTTTCAGTGAGATGATTAAATATGTCTGCTTCTGCTAAGCATGTGTTTGAGCTTGTTATGATGATATTTACAGAGAAAATGGGCTGGTTTGAATGTGTCCCTACAAAATATGGTTATATAGTTAATTATTTTACTTAATCAAATAAAATAAACATTTATAGATCACTGTTCATGAAAGACAGTATCTCAAAATGCTACTAATAGGTACTTTTTATGACTTGTAGGTGTTTTTATGAATAGCTTGGGACTGAGAAAGTTATTAAAGCTTTGTCTATTTTGTTGTTGGGTTTTAAATCATGATTGTAATAGTTCTATAAATCATTGAAGAATTTACTGTCGTTTGAAAAGGAGAAGGTGACTTTAGTGTTCCAGTTTGCACTTCTCAGCCCATAAAACCTTTTTTATTGCAGTGACGGAAAAGGTTTTGAGATGCAAAAATCCTTATAGCCACTAGAGGACAGTGGTATCATTTATATTAGTTGATTTGAAAATGTAATCACATAAATTCAAGCAGAGTTTACATAAAGGGTTTTGAGAGACATCCTGATCATTTATTTGAAGGTTATCTGTTCATCTGATATAAGAACACTGCTGTTTACAAAACACACTGCTGCCATGAGGGCTGCAAAATGAGATTCAACAAACACAGATAGCAGACTTATAATTACAGTTCAGATTCACTGTTGTACATCAGAAAGAGTGACATAACAAACTGCCATCCTGAAATGGGATTTAAAGTGTGAGAATTTGAAATACCTCTGTTTTTCCCCCTAAGGTGACATGGAGAGGTGACGTGTCATCAGAGCCAACAGCCAATCCCAGGGCGTCGTGCTGCGAGGAGCCAATAGCAGGGCGGCGGAGACATGACGGAGTGCTTCCTGCCACCCAGTAGCAGCCCTGCGGAGCAGAGGAGGGCGGAGCATCCCGGGGGCGTGGCTCGTACCCCGAGCTCCGAAGAGATCAGCCCCACTAAGTTCCCAGGTCTGTACCGTACGGGCGACCCCTCACCCCCTCACGACGGACACCACCATGAGCCACCTGACGCGGCGTCCGATGACGAAAAGGAGCACAACAAGAAGAAGAACAAGTTTAAGAAGAAGGAGAAACGCAGTAAGATAAACACACTCACGTGCTCCGTATTTACACTCAACAATGCCCTTATATTGACACTTGCATCTAAATAAAGACTTGAATGTTGTTGCATCACAAGACATAATGCAAGTGGCATTTATTGTAATTTGTTGTAAATAAAGAAATCACAGGAACACTTTTCATGCCAGTGTTATTTTGGTATAATTGAGATACTTTTATAGTTTTTATTAATATTTAAAAAAAAAAATTGTTTGCATTTTGATTTTAGTTGAAGTTTTAGTAATTTATTTGTTTATTCTTTCATTTTTATTACTTTTTTTAAATATGTAAACTATAAAATGTGTAACTGTATATTAGTTTTTAATACATGAATTCTTGTTAAACTAAATGATAATGAGAAATGTTGAAATGGCAACTAGCAGCAATAAAATAAGTTTACATTTTACATTTCAGTTAAAGCTTATTCTATTTCTAGTAACATTTTTTTCTGATTTTTTTCTTATTCTTAACTATAATAATTCTGTTTCATGCAAACCGTTTAGCAAAGAGATTTGTTCAGTTTGAATCGTGTAGCATTTGAGCTGCTCTTGATTTAAATATTTATCATTTTATACCATCATATTCAAACATTTTTGAGTGTCTGAATTCCTTTTAGAGCCACTGTTGATCTTTGCACAAGATGTCATTGAATCTTTTTCATACAGAAGTTTGCAGTGGGGCAGAGTGAATATTCACAATATATTTATATGATTGACCTACACTGACATTTAAAATTATGGGTCAGTATTTCTTTTTATTGAAAGAAATGAATACTTTTATTCAGCAAGGATGCATTAAATTGATCAAAAGTTACATTGAAGGCATTTATAATGTTAAAAAAGATTTCTATTTCAAATAAATGTTGTTCTTTTGAACTTTCTATTCATCAAAGAATCCTGAAAAAAAATATGTATCACAAAAATATTAAACAGCATTTTTTTTAAGCATTAATAATAATAATAACAAATATTTCTGAACAGCAAATCAGCATATTAGAATGATTTCTGAAGGAGCATGTGACACTGAAGACTGGAGTAATGAATTACAATTTTGTGTATATTGAATTAGAAAAGTAATTTTTAAATTGTAAAGAAATTTTTAACAATATTAGTTTTTACTGTATTTTTGATCAAACAAATGCAGCCTTGGTGAGCAGAAGGGACTTCCAAAAACAAAAAAAGAATTTACCAACCCCAGACTTTTGAATAGTACTTTATATATGAAATGTCATCAAAAGGCTAGTGAGATATTGTTTTTGTAGCTATATAGCCCAGCTGTAGTTGATTAGTACAGACTTCTGCCCTCAATGTGCAAATGTTCCAGTTTCAGTGCAGCTTCAGAGTGAATTTGTTATTTTCCTGCCGCTATATTTAGCCACCCTGCAGCAGCCTATTGCACACAAGCAGGAAGTGATGGAGCTTTTAAAGACACACCCTGTCCATCCCTGTAGGTGTGTTATAGTGGCTGAGGAGGGGCCAGTCATGAATGCTGGCTGATGGGGTCAGAGCCGCGTTAGTGAGCCGCTGATTACTGTTCTGCTCAGGGTGAAGTCAGTGTCAGGACGGGGAAATGGTTCACTAAAAAAAGAGCTGGCACAGGGGGAAATTGCTAAATTGTAAGCTGACCTGTTTAGAGCAATTTTCAGTGTGTTTCTCTTGCTCTCGTTTCATTCTGCTTGTTTCAGTCTCACCTAACCTTGAGAGACACAGACGGTGGGGCTATAAATTTTGCACAGCTGTTAATAGGACTGTTTCTTTTTAGCATCAGGTATTGGAAGAAGGTTGCTTCTCTTCTCTTCTCTTCTCTTCTCTTCTCTTCTCTTCTCTTCTCTTCTCTTCTCTTCTCTTCTCTTCTCTTCTCTTCTAGTCTCCTTATCTCTTCTTTTTTATCTTTTTTCTCTTTAGCCGAGGGATACGCCGCTTTCCAGGAGGACAGTTCTGCCGATGAGGCCGAGAGCCCGTCTAAGATGAAGCGCTCCAAGGGCATCCATGTGTTCAAGAAGCCCAGTTTCTCCAAGAAGAAAGAAAAGGACTTCAAAGTGAAGGAGAAGGGACCTAAGGAGGAGAAGGCCAAGGACAAGAAGTCCAAAGACCTGACAGCAGCGGACGTCGTGAAACAGTGGAAAGAGAAGAAAAAGAAGAAAAAGCCCAGTGCTGAGCCTGAACCCGTCATCACAGAGACGGCAACGACGTTCCGGCCGATCTTTGGAGCGCCTTTATCAGAAGCGGTGAGGAGAACGGCGCTCTATGATGGGATACAGCTTCCGGCCATCTTCAGAGAGTGTGTGGATTACATAGAGAGCTACGGCATGAAATGTGAAGGCATCTATCGTGTCTCCGGTACGACCTTGTTCTACTTCCTATGAACTGTAATCTCATGTTTATGTTTATTTAAAGGAATATTCTGGGTTGTTTTCAATTATTGCACACAATAATTTTAGCTTAAAACACTGACTTCATATTAATTATTAATAATTATTTTATTATTTTAATTATTAGAAATGGTGGCCAATATAGAATCTACTGACTCAGTAATATAAATTTTAACCTAATTTATTAAAAATAAAGAGTTAATGTACATATAATATAATATAATATACATTATAAAAAGTGAGTGACAAGTCAAATTATCAACAGTATGCCATAAACATTAAGCTAAAAATCACCCAGAATATTCCTTTAATCTTATTTCCTTCCCTCTAATTTGGGATGGCACTGTGTTACTATTAGACAAAGTGACTAATTAATACCCAATTTTTTACCAACCATTTTTATTTTCTCATTATTAAAAAAACCCTCATTATTTATAGTACAGTTCAAACGCATGGGGTTGTACGATTTTCTTAATGTTTTGAAAGAAGTCTCTTATGCTCACCAAGGCTGAGATTATTTGATCAAAAATACAATGCAGTAATATTGTAAAATATTGTTACAAATTAAAATAACTCTTTTCTATTAGAATATATTTTAAAATGTAATTTATTCTTGTGATGCAAAGCTGAATTTTCAGCAGCCATCAGTTGTGCTGCTTAATATTTTTTTGTGGAAACCAGAAAGATCTTTTTCAAAAGTTTAAAAGAATAAAAATTACTTGAAATACAGATCTTTTGTGACATTATGCATGGTTTTACTGTCACTTTCGATCATTTTAAAGTAACTTTGCTGAATAAATTCAATTCAATTCAAGATTGCTTTATTGGCAATAACAATGAGAAGATCTAAAATAATAGGAGAGAGAAAAAAAAAAAACCATTGTAACAATTTAAACTTAAATAAACAGTGTAATAAAATAGAATGTGAACATTTGATATCACAGTGTTTAACATATAAACACACACAGGTTGAGGGTCACTGTGATAGACAGTAGGAAACACACTGAGGTCAGACATAATACACTCATTACACATGATATACACATTCATCTGCTGTCTCTCAGGCTGTGGCACATCCACACATATCTCGCAGCCAGTGCTGCTGTCTGTCCCTCTCCTAGTAGTATCTTAATTTGTTCCTCTTCAGTCATGGCTGTAAAGTTCTTTTTGATGTTTGTGAATTTGTTGAAGTATAGGTCTCTTATTGATTTAAATTTGTGGCAGTGAAGGAGAAAGTGCACCTCTGTCTCGATCTCTCCCGTCTCACAGTGAGCACGCACACTTTGCTCTCTGGGTAACCAGCTCTTTTTGTGTCTGCCGGTTTCAATGGCTAGATTGTGCTCACTGAGCCTGTACTTGGTCAGGATTTGTCTCTGCTTTATTTCTCTGACACTCTGGATATATTCTTCCAATTCATAATTTAATTTTATAGTTCGGTATTAGTTGTAGTTTACTTTGAGTTTTAGTTTCTTGATCCAAGTGTTCCAGATATATATATATATATATATATATATATTTAGATTGTTTGATAATTTGATTTATTTTGATGTTTGAGTGAGAAGCAGTGCTGGTCTGAGGCTGGTTAATGTTAGTAGAGTTAATCAGGTTAGTAAGTCTCAGAACCAGCTGACTTAGGGGATTTTTTCGGGGTTCAGTTCTTGGGTTTGTAGTGGTTTAAAATGTAGCGATTCTGTGGGACTTGATTTTAGATGCATCCAGAATTTGAGGGATCTTTTTTGTAATTCTGCCCTACATGCATTATTGGGTGTTCTCCTTTGTAATTTTAGAATCATTTTGCAGAATTCTGTGTGTAGGGCTTCTGTTGGATGTCTGTCCCATCTAGTGTAGCTAAATAAAACTGCTAGAGTATATATAAAACAGTATAGTATATATAAAAGTAAACGTGTAAAGCAAATCTCATTTTACGTAATCTCAATATGTTTTCATATCTGTGTCCAAATTCAGACATTTAAAGCACTTTAAAGTATTAAAAAACAACCTAGTTGGTTTTTTGTTTTTGTTTTTTCAGATTTAAGTTGTTCCTACCTTAAAAGTGGGTTTGAATTGCTTTTTGATCCACTTTTGATAGAATCCACTTTCCATTTATGATGTTTAATGCAATGCAAGACCGCTCAAATGAAGTCCGTGTGACAGTAACTCTTACACTGCATGCATGAGCGTTACAAATATCTGAATGGAAGACAAAGAGATACATTTCGCCAGCTTTTCTTTTGTCTGCACATGAAAGTCCAAATCAGATGTTCCTTGCAGCTCTTCACTCTTACCTCCATGTTGTTCCTGTAGGTATGAAGTCAAAGGTTGACGAGCTGAAAGCAGCGTACGACCGTGAGGAGTGTCCGTGTCTGGAGGAGTATGATCCTCACACGGTGGCCAGCCTGTTGAAGCAGTACCTGCGAGAGCTGCCTGATAACCTGCTGGGAAAAGAGCTGGCCCTGCGTTTCGAGGAGGCCTGCGGGCGGCCCAGCGAGGCGGAGAAACTTCAGGAGTTTCAGAGGCTCCTGGGGGAGGTTCCCGCGGGGAGCAGGCTCCTCCTAGCATGGCTCTTCACTCACATGGACCACGTCATCGCCCGCGAGGCTGACACCAAGATGAACATCCAGAACATCTCTATTGTGCTCAATCCCACCGTACAGGTGAGTTTATAATCTATGGGTGAAGTTTGCTTGATGTGATATGGCTTATTCAACGGTTGTAGTGGCATGACCATCTGAAGATGTTTTTAAAAAAAATAAATAAATAAATAAATAACATGCTATATTAATCAATTCTTCTCTTTCATTTCATTTTGCTAAATCATTGTAGGAATTTACTTAAATCTATATAAAAAATTTTTTTATTTATATATTATTAAAATATATATTAAAATGTATATTGAAATATTTTTAATAAATATTTTAGGACTCTAAAAGAATTTGTTATTATCATCAGTTTGATTTCCAATAAGATTAATCTGTTTTTTAAATAAAATTCCCTACTTAAAGCATTTTTTAGTTCATTTTAGTTTTAATGAAAAATAAAGTTCTTAATTAAAAAATAGCAAGACTTGCTTTTTATTTTTTATTTATTTTATTTATTTATTTATTGTTATTTTTAAATGCAGCGTTTCATGTTTCTCAAGTAAATATCACAAATAATATTGGGTGTTTTTCCATTTGCAATATTTTGAAATATTTACGTAGTAAAGATTTTATTCTGTACGAGAAGTTTAGTATAGTCAAATGTTGCAAACTGTTGCTAATCGTCATTAACAGTGTTACAGTAGATGGTTTTGGATTCATTGCTGCTCTCAGACTGAAGGTTGTCCTACTTTATAGTCTCTTAGGAGACTTGGAGGATAGAGGTGCCCTCGTACTGCTAATGAGATCTTTGTATTGGGTTATTTTTATTTGAGAGAGGACTGCAAATGATGTGGAGAAGAAGGTGGAACATGATTGGGCAATAACAATAAATTTACCTGCCATAAACTGTCTTTTTTTAAGGTTTGTCATGACTGTATATTCCTGAATGACACAAAATCAATCCTTTGCTCCCTCTTTGGTTTGTAGATTGGGAATCGTGTGCTGTATGTGTTTTTCACTCACGTCCATGAGCTGTTCGGTGATGTGGTTCTGAAGCCGGTCGTCCATCCTCTGCGTTGGTCCAACATGGCCACCATGCCGACCCTACCTGAGACCCAGGAGAGCATTAAAGAGGAGATCCGCAGACAGGTGGGGACTGAAATAAAACGGCTATGGGCCTACACACAAAATAAAAGAAGTGTGTCAATCTCACAAACCTGTCTAACGGGTCACAGCTCAACCCAAAACTTGACGAAAAGATGACAGAATTATATTTTGCATAAAGAATAATGTACCTTTTGAGGACTGTTAATATGTTCATGATAATTTTGTCATTTTGAGATCCAGATCATATGATTTACCTGGAAGAGGAAGCTGTATGATGCAAGAAGTTTTGTTTTGTATTTTACATAAAATAATTTGTTTTATTGTGTCACAGGCAAATTTGACCCTAGAACAAGGAAATGTGTGTGATATTCAAAACAGGAGATGAATCCAAACTTTGTGAGTGAAGAGAGACTGGAAACTAAAACAGATATGGGGCAGCAAAAACGAAAACAGCCCTAATGTTTGTGAATCTATAGCTGCTGTCACATGATTTCAGCAAGATAACAATAACAGTACAATTTATGGCATTTTATGGATGTTCTCAGTTTTGTTGGTTAGATATATCAACTTTGTCTCAGTAAGACACAAACAGTAGTTATCATACAGTGTGAATATAGAGCTATAAAATGTATGCAGCTCAGATCATTTGATGAGAAATGTTTTGCAGATTGCTGAACACAGTTTGAGAGGTTGAGATTTAATCTAGAGCTCTAGTAGAGACTGTGGTCTTTTTCTCAGGAGGAAAGTCTGAGAAGTGAGACAAACCATGAGAAAAAAACACTCTTATTTGCTCTAGGACAGCTGAGATTTGTAGAATTTGTCTAGTTTGTGAGTTGTAGTGAAATTTCGGAAACCATAAATTGTCACCCAAAAAAAACTTTAATACTTTTTTATACTTTAACTTAACCTGTTGGTGATGTTTTATTAAATATATGTTTGAATATATCTGTTATGAATATGAAAACGAGGTCTTATTAATGTTTGTATTTCAACAATAAATTGGAACAGCAACAGAGTTCTAGTTTTATGTGCAATTTAAATGTTTGAATACCTAGATTTTATTTTAAATGGTTTTTTTTATTTTTATGTATTGACAGATTATTTCACTATTTAAATAAACGTTGATTTCGATTTCCGTAAATGGAAACTTCTTCAATTTCGGTTTCATGTTTCAGTAAAAAGTTCATTTCAGTGCATCACTAGTGATTTTACATGTGTGTCTTTCTGCAGGAGTTCCTCTTGAACCGTCTGCACAGAGATCTGCAGGCCGGTGTGAAGGATCTGTCCAAGGAGGAGAGACTCTGGGAGGTGCAGCGGATCGTCACCGCACTGAAACGCAAGCTCCGTGAGGCCAAGAGACAGGCAAGAGATCTGACCCCTGCTTTACTGCACATCAGCACACAGACAATCTCATAATGAGTTTGTCTGAGAAAGAAGAATCAAACACAACAAGGATTTTTAGTGGAAAACTACATTTGCATGTCCTTACAGAAAGAATAATGGAAATGTTATCAACTCAAATACAAATAGAAAGAGAGCGGTATTGGGTAGAAATAAAGTAAATATACAATATGGATAACTGACTTTTATTTTGAGACTTAAAAAGTATCTGTTTCTAACATATTGGGAGAAAAGGATGGAGTACTGTAATGTAAACAATAATCAATGATATAATCTATACTTGCCTCAAAAATAGCATGTATACCCCCTGTTTTTTTTCTTTTTACCCTGTATTTCTTTAATACTATATAAAAAAAAATACTGAAAATGAATATTAAAAATAAAGTGAAAAAAAACAGAAAGAAGAGAGAGAAATGAGTGAACAAATCACAACTTTTTTCTTTATCACAAACATTTTTAATTAATTGAGATCAGATTTATTTTTAGATTTAGATTTTTTTAATCGAAGAAAAACTTTGAAACCCCTTCAAAATGATGTTTTTATTGGTTGTTTATATTTATTTACTTTTTGCTATTTTATACTTGTTTTTTGCTATGATTATACAGCAGCTGTGTCAATTAGCATAGTTATAAATTATAAACAAACCAAAAGTTTTATTATTGGCCACTTCTGTAAGAAACTGGCCACTAAAAACAAATGTTTGCAACTATAAAATTTAATTTACGCCCCATTTTTTTATCATGCCACACTTCTAGAAACCTCCTCATGTGTTGTTTGTTCTCTGTCCCTTTGAATCCGCAGGAGTGTGAGACTAAAATCGCACAGGAAATCGCCAGCCTATCTAAAGAGGACGTATCAAAGGAGGAGATGTCTGAGAATGAGGAGGAAGTCATTAATCTTCTCCTGGCACAGGTGAGGCCACCTGCTCGGACGCTACTGCTACTTTCACTTTGTTTCAGATGCTGGCTCGACACTAAAACTGCTTTCTGACTGATAAACAAATCAGCTGGTCAATGATAAGCAGCACTGTACTTTGCATAGTATACGCCACAGCCGTTTTTAACATATGAACCTACAGAAACACATAATGTGCAGATGCTTACATGCAGCAGCATGTGAAAGAGGCATATTTTTTCTGTCATTTAGCATGTTCCAATTCTACTCTACAGTTTTGCTGCATACTTGTGCATTAGGATGCAGCTGAAGATTCTCTCTGCGTAATGTTTGGTTTGTTTCTCTGCCACCTCCTGCAGGAGAATGAGATCCTAACGGAGCAGGAGGAACTGATATCACTGGAGCAGGTGCTGCGCCGGCAAATCGCCACAGAGAAAGAAGAAATTGAGCGACTGCGTGCAGAGATCGCAGATATACAGAGGTGAGAGTTGACGCAGGTAAAATGATCAAATTTGCTAATTATAATAACGCATGATCATAATCAGGTAATTTCTGTGGAAAGCAACATTTTTGAAAAGTCTGTTCTGCTCTCCAAGGCTGCATTTATTTGATCAAAAATAGTCGTGATTCTTCAAAAATCATTTGAATATGCTGATTTGCTTAAGAAACAGCTCTTATTATTATCAGTGTTGAAAACAGTTGTGCTGCTTCATATTTTTGTTATAAACCATGATACACTGCCATTCAAGATTTTATTTAAAGAAATTAATACTTTTGTTCACCACAGATCAATTAAATTGATCATAAAGTGACTGTAAAGAAACATCATTAAAGATTTCTGTCAAATAAATGCTGTTTATTTGAACTTTCTATTCATCAAAGAGTCTTGGAAAATTGTTAAGCAGCGAAAACCTTTTTTCAGAAGTAATAATAAGAAATACATCTTGAGCATCAAATTGGCATATTGGCACATGAATTATTAATTATTCCACACTTTTGAACTTTAGTGTATGTGCAATTACCAGTGAATTTCTCAAAACAGGACTGCAGTACTGCAGATCTGAAGCATGCAAGAGTAATCTTTCTGCTTCTTTCCTTGAACTCTTTGTCTTTCATTTTCTGCTTGAAATGACACATACACACACACACACACACACACACACAGCCGTCAGCAGGGCCGCAGTGAAACAGAGGAGTATTCATCAGACAGTGAGAGCGAGAGTGAAGATGAAGAGGAACTGCAGATGATTCTAGAAGACCTGCAGAAACAGAACGAAGAGCTAGAGGTGAGAAGGAAGGACCTGAAGATTTGTACAAATTTAAAATTTATTTGATCATTTGCTGAGTCCTAGCCTCTTTAGTTACTGTTGCTAACTTTGTCAGGCTTCCCTATTTGTGCTTGTTTTGTCTGATTAAGTGAATTACATTGGAAATTAATATTATTTTTATTATTATTATTTGTTAAAAAAAAAGTTTGCATGTTAATAAAACAAGTAATTCCGGCTCTAAAATTGAATTGGATGAACCATGTTTAAAACTGCTGAAAAATAGTCAACATACCAGTGATATTTTAATATCATTGAGATAATATTATAGTTTTTATTAATATTTTAAATTAGTTTTAATGTTTAAATTTCAATTTCAAATAAAAAATAATCATTTTAATTTTAATTAAAGTTTTAGTAAGTTTGTTGTTTTTTTGTCTTTGTTTTTTCCAAATATGTCTATATGGTTTTTATACATTTTTATTCAGTTTTAGGTATTTTAGTACATAAAGTTAAACTAAATTAAAATGAGAAATGTTGACTTGGCTACTAGCTAGAAGTTTTTTTTTTTTTTAATATTTTCTTTCAGTGAACATTTTAGTTAAAGTAACGGAAATGTATTTTGTCCAATCAGATTCCGATGGACAAATTCAAGTGCCATCCTACTTTATTTATTTATTTATTTATTTTTTATATATTCAAGAAGTATATCATTTCATTCTGATATACATCACAATAGAAAGTCGATTCTGTTTTAAGCCAGTTTTAATATGCAGAGCCGCTTGGCATCCATAAATGGCTAATTATTTAAGTCACTGCTTAGCATTTGGCCTAAACTACTCATTGAATTCTATGTATCAGTCTCATCCTTGTCTTCATTTTATTTATTTCTCTGCAGAATAAAAACACTCATCTGAATCAGGCCATCCATGAGGAACAGGAGGCCATACTGGAACTGCGTGTTCAGCTCCGCCTCCTTCAGAGTCACAAGCTACAACAGGAGCTCACAGCCCCGCCCACTTCTGAACAGGCCCCGCCCTCCCAGCCCAGCCCAGAGGAAAGATCTAGAGTGGATGAGCCAATCAAACGTGCCGCAGCGGTTGCCATGGAATCCACTGCCGCAGCCACTGCCGCCCCAGCCAATGGGAAGCCAGGAAAAGATGCCATGAAGCCTTCGCCCAGCAAAGACAAGAGGGAGGCCAACCTGTAAACCATCTGACCATCACTACACCTGCGCTTGTGTTTGCTCATCACATAACTGTGACATCTTGGGTCAAGGGTCAGCAAGGTGAAGTGAGATGTTCATTACACTGGGAGAAAACTGGACAGCAGAGGACGATTTGTAGGTCAATAGGTCTAAAGAGAGGCGAGTATGGGAAACATATCTGATTGGTCATCATCACAATGGAGTGAAATTGGATTCTTTTGGCACGTTTAAGTTTGTATGTGAAATTGCAGCAGCACAATCAGATCTTTGTGAGTGCTCAGATTCGATCTGCCCCTTGAGCCGTCTAAATAGACAGGCTAATTCTCTTTTTTTTTCTAAATAGTTAAGAGTATTAGGGGTTTGTGTTTAAAAATCCCAAGTTTGTTGAAAAAAAAAAAAGTGAATCTCATCTTTCCAGGTCAATTTTTACTCCAAAATCAAAAGAAAAAATAGGTATTATTATATTATATTATATTATATTTTGCATTAAGAAAATTAAGTCTCTTTTTAGGGCTATTAATTTTTTTTCTTTTTTTTTTTTTTGCATTCTAACATTATATACATTACTATTAAGCATTTTTCCTCATAATTCTCATTACCTTAATTCAAATAAAATATAATTTTCATGATGGAAATGTGGTAGTATGGAAAAATATTGATATTATTTACATTATTAAATATATTTCATAGCATTATTTGTTTTACTGCATTTATTGAGATTTAAACTTAAAACATAGTATTTTAAGTGCAAATTGTTCTTAATAGTCATTAAATAATGTCACAATGCAAAAAAAGTTTCTTTATGCAAACATATTTTTCCTTTCAATTTTGGGTTGAAATATACGATGCCCATTTCCACAGAATAAAAGAAAAAGTAATTGCAACTTTTCATCTCACAATTTTGAAAAAAAAAAAAAAAAAGTCAGAATTGTGAGATATAAATTTAGAATTCTGACTTTCTTTCTTGCAATTCTGAATTTACATCTCTTGCATTTCTTGCAATTTACTTTTTTCTCAGGATTTTGAGTTCACATTTCGCAATTGTTTTTTTTCCACCACAGAATAAAAATAAAAAGGTAATCGTGACTTTTTATCTCACAATTTAGACTTTGCTTCTTGCAGTTGCTAATTTATCACATAATTCCAAGGAAAAAAATAGAATTTTGAGAGAGAAGCTCAGAGTTTCAAGATAAAAAAGCTGCATTACCTTTTTATTTATTCTGTGGCATAAATGGGCTTCCATAGCGTTGTGGCATGTTTTCTTAAGATTCACCTAAATACTTTAAGCATTTCAAGAAATACCGAGCGCTAATAAGATGTTATGACACAACACTGAATTGCAACCTGTGTGAAACCTCCAAACCGCAGGCGAGGAACTTCCATCTTCCATCTTCTGTGTTCACGTTACATTCAGTGCAAAAGCAATCATTTCAGACAAGCAGATTTACTTGATTGTTTATTATTAACAAATGCATTTTATTTATGCAGTTCAGCTCATAATTAAATCTCAAAGGAGAAAATACATTGAGAACTATCCTGGATGTCTCTTGCCAATGCAGAAATAAGGGGATGAGAAATCATAATGGGCTGCCAGCTCTCCAATTGTGGGTCCAGGTCTAGAACTGAAATCAAACTGAGTGAAAATCAGTGAAAAATGAAGTTGTGTGTTTTCTGAAACCACTGTGCCATAGGTGACTGTGTACAGCCGCACAGAAGAATTACTTTGAAGATGCTCTGGGACATTGTCATACAACTAGATTGTATTTTTACCTATTAAGATATTCAAAGGAGACGGTTTTGAACGTTTATTATAAATTTCAATATTTAATAATCAATATATATAAACATCTACTCTGTAACTGCACTAAAATGTGCAGATCTGCACTCATTGAATGAGATAGATTGCCGTTTGTTGTGGAGTTGATAACATTTTTGTTAGTTTCTGTACGTTCACGTAATGTCACGTTATGTATTTTAAAACAAATTGCATGAAGCACAAGAATATTTTTGATCAATGATGAAGTTTGAGGGGTTATTGTGGGTGGTTTTAATAAGTGTAGGTGATCAGAATCAAAGAAAAGATATTTTGCATAAATAAAATGATGCTTATATTTGAAAGAAAGCTTCATTTTCTTTCTGCAGAATATCTTGTTTTTCTTTTGATTTGTGGTGAAATATGAACATACATTTTTTGAGAGATCCACCCAACCGGTCCTAAAGTTTTGGCACAGTTGTTACAGATGTTCTGACACACTGATCGAGTCATTTTTGAAACTTGCACTAGATTGTCACCATTTCTTTTTTTTACTACCAATATTCTATCAGTTTCGTTTTATTTTGTGATTATTATTTTTGTCTAAAGTGCTTGTTGAATGCTAGTGTACTACTGGATTATTGTATATTATTATTCTCTTTCAGATATAACACATTTCCACCCTCATTTTGCTTTTGGTTTGTTTTCTGTCCTTCTTTCTTGTCATGCTGTAAAGTGAGTTGCATTTCAGAAATACTGTATAATTCTAATCAAAGCTATTGACAGACTGATTGTCAACTATATCATATGTAAAAAAAAAAAAAAAAAAAAGCAAACTCTTATTTTATTTTATTTTTTTTCCCTTAATGTCTCTCTGTTAGAACTCATCTCAAAGAGATACATACCCGCTCATCTTTTGGAAATGATAGTTTTTCATATTATAAACAAAGCTTTTGTAGCTCATGATCATTGCGAACAGAATGCTGCCATCTGAAATAAAATGATAGGTTGGACAGTAATTCAAGTTTGAAGATTTTTGACTGGAATACAGAATATGAAGGATTGACCTGTTTCTCCTGCAGTGAAGGTGATGATCATGCTGGCTGCTCTCAGTGACCGCTGTGATTAATGTTACCACAGTTATGGACAGGCAGAGGTATGTGGTCTAATTGAACACAAGAAGCTTGGAGATGAAGGTTTTCTCTGTCTAAGCAGCTTCCAACTGCAGGTCTTGTTTGATTTGCACAGACTAGTCAGTGTAAATTACCAGGCAGAGAAAACCACTGATACAAAGTCCAGAGCTTGAAATCTAAGACCATCTAATCATACTGTGATTTACACAGCATTCGTTTTCTTGTTTTATTGCATACGAACTTGCATGATAATGAATATAAATACAGCAAAATATCAATGTTATTTATTTAATTATTTTTTATTATATTAACATTACGTTTTACATATTAAATTGTTAATTACTAAATTTTGCACCTTTATAAAGTGAAATATATAAAATAAAATTACAAATATAGAAGTATACAAAAAGTATTTTGGCAATGTATTTGTAATTTATCCGCATAATAAATTATGCAATAATCCATAAAGTTAAAAAATTAAGGATAATATGAAAAAAGGAATTAAATTTCTGAATAAAGTTAATCTCTAATCAAACTGAAAATTAAACTGAAAGCTTTTACATATACATATATAAACTCTACCAACCTAATCTACACTACCCTCTTTTTTCTTTTTTTTTTTCCAGTTTGTTTACAAATTATTTCAATCAAAACTTTAATTCCTTTTTGTCTTTTTGTATTTTTATATACTTGTTTAACTTTATGGTTTATAGCATATTTATTGCATACATGAATAAATTATAAATATATTAAAAATACTTTTTTTTATTATTTTATATACAGTCAAACCAAAATTTATTCAGACACCTTCAACATTTCTCACATTATCACAGTTTATATTATTATACAGTTAATATATCATTTATATGTTCTAATTATTTTGTTTAGAAACTAGTAATAAAATATGACAAGAACTCAAGAGTTAAACTGTGTCAGAACAAATTCATCTTGATAATGTCAAATAACTTTGATAGAAAGGTATGTAACAAAACATGGTCAGGTCAAAGTGTCAAATCAAATTTTTGGTCCCAAATTTTTATCAGTTTTACTGGTAGTCCACTGTATGAACAATTTTTGGGTATAATATGTCACAGTTTACTTTATTTTGCTATCCTCACATAAATGAACTATAGTGTCCTGCACCCACTAGTAAAAAAAAAAATATATCAAAAATTATATCTAGTGTCTGAATAATTTTTGGTTTTGTAGGATTACAAAAGATGACAAATAAAATCATATGCATATAACAGTAATAATGGGCATACATGTATTCAATTCACTCTCAATTTTATTATTATTATTGTTGTTTTTTGGTGTTCGGATTATTATTGTTGTTATATTATTATTTGAACAATCTCTCTCTCTCTCTTTGAGGCGTGGTTTATGTGATCACGTGATGTGAGTGACAGCTCAGTCGAAGTTCTCCAGTCGGTTTCCGTTAGATTTGGGAAGGAGATGGTCAGAGTTTGTGTTTTACGGATGAACGGTCCGCTGTGACCGTGATGGATGAGAGTCGACAAAACAAGACTGGAGACTGTTAAAATAATGCTTCAGCTGCCTTAACGTGCTTTACAATGGCCATCAGGGAACTGAAAGTTTGTCTGCTCGGGGTGAGTGTTGAGATTCCTCCGTCTGCGGCTTCAGGATCATCGACACAAACAGACTGACTGGAACTCTGATTACTTCTGATTCCTTTTCTCATACTCAACACGTAGAGGTGTTTTACCGTTACGAAGTTCCTCTTTCAGTCAAGTGAAGCCTCGTGATTTGTTAACACGAATATCTTAGGGTATTTTATGAGAGAGTTGGAGCTAAAGCTGGATGTGTTTTCGCATAAATTCATTCTTTTGGAATGTTTGCGGCCATGACGTCATTGCCGGCTGGATATTGGCTGTGTTCGAAATGGAATTCTAGCGCACTGCGCACTTAATGTTGCGCAGTATATACTGCGTGTTGTATATCATTAATAAAAAAAAACGAATGTAAAACAGAGTTTTGCTATGAACGGGAGAACATACTACCTTACTTCTCTGACTGTGTCTGCACTATGTATACTGTGCACAGTATGCAGATTTTCTTTTTATATGGAAGCTGTAACCAACTGTGATTTAAAGGCCTTTATGACTTATTAATTGAAATTAACCTGAAGTTAAGACATTTTATGCACGTGATAACCACCATGATGATAGCAAATAAGTCCAGTTGACAATGCAGCATACAAAAGTTTAAAACACTTATTCACTAGAAACTGAAGGTCAAGTTAAGTGCATTGTGGGATATGGTATTCTGTGCTGTATGCTGTAGTCTTATACTGTGCGTTATGTCATCCAGGTATTTTATACACATAGAAAATTTTATTCTATACAGTCAGTGTACAGTATGCATACTTCAGAAATTGCATACTACAGAAAAAAACATGAAATGTAAAATTCTAATGTCCACACCTGATCTGGTTCTATAATCTGAAGTCGTGTCAAACAGCGAAAGTCATTTAAACATTGATCATTGGTCATGTATTTGATATTTTATGATGTTTCAGTGCTTTTGTTTTTCTCATAATCACAGGACACAGGCGTGGGGAAATCAAGTATCGTGTGTCGATTCGTTCAAGATCACTTTGACCACAACATCAGTCCAACGATAGGGTAGGTGCTTCTGTTTACTAAACGCTTGACGTAGTTGTTGGGTTTTACACAAATTGAGGTGAAGAAATCACATCCGTCAGCTCATGTGGAGGAGGAAGAATGTGTGTCTAAATATACCTTCATGAGTCAAACCAGTTTTGAACAGCTGATTCAGAGTCCGTTCAGTTGTTTCCTCTCAGTTTTGTTTACATCAGCACATGCTGATTTCTCTCGGTTGGGTTACTCATTACACTCGGACAAGAGAATATTTTTAGCTTTGCACAATTTGCACTTAAATAAATTTTTTTTTTCCTTCATATTTTAGTCATGGTTACTGTGATGTAATTTCCTCCTTGAATGAAGACTGTATTACACTGTTTATTACACAGTGTATATATATATATATATATATATATATATATATATATATATATATATATATATATATATTTTTTTTTTTTTTTTTAAACAGTGTATAGATGTATACTATTTAAAAAACAAATTAATATTTGAATATATATGAATGCATATGAATACTATTAAATTATGAATTATTTTAAAAATGTATATATATATATATATATATATATATATATATATATATATATATATATATATATATATATATATATATATATTTATAAATTGAATTTATTATTATTATCATTATTATTAAATCATATGTTTATCATGATAATATAATCTGTTTTTCAGTGCATCTTTTTTAACTAAGACCGTCCCCTGTGGAAATGAACTTCACAAGTTTCTGATTTGGGACACTGCAGGGCAGGAACGGGTGAGAATTTTTTTTTTGTTTGTTTGTTTTATTTAGAAATTAGAGCTTAGGTATATGAATGTTTTATGGAAAGTTTCTATCAAACTTTTACTTATTTGTGTGTTTGTTCATTTTTATTTCACCCCAGACAGTCTTTTTCTTCCTTAATGTCATGATTCTGCATGAATTAGTGTTTATTTGAAGATGTTTGAGCAGATTTGTGCATCCACTTCTATATTATGCAACCTGAACAGAGCTAATAACACACACTCCATCCCATGATTCCAGCTTCTGTTTTTCACCCCCACACACACACAGGTTTGACTTATTTAGATTTCTGTCAGTGTATTCCTAACCCTTAATTCCTAACCTAAATCAATAGTTCACTCAAAAAGGAAAATTCTGTAATTTACGTTTGGAACATCTTGTGAGTGAGTAAATGATGACAGAAGTTTATTTTTGGATGAACTCTCCCTTTAACACAAGATTAAAGGATTCAAGACAATTCCAAGTCAAACCTCTGTGTCATATTTGACATCACAGTTGTTATTTAGAGAAATCACATTTCATTTCCAACACACGCACACAGAGTTAAGAGTTCACTGTAGGTGTGACTCATTGGGTGTGGTGGAAATGTGTGTGTGAGTTTTGGAAGTGCTGGCGTGACTTTGTGTTCACGTCTGTATGTTCAATATTAGTGTCTGTTCAGATCGCTCGGAAAATATGCGTCTCCTTTTGAACTTGACGCCATCTTGTCACTAACCACATGTAAGAGCAATATTAATAGTGATGCTTGCCTTATTTAAAATATAATCATCAAAATTAATATTTTTTAATCTTTAAAAGCTCCCAACATTGACAGTGTATGTTATTTTTCTGCAGTTTCATTCGTTGGCTCCCATGTATTACAGGGGCTCTGCAGCCGCAGTCATTGTTTATGATATCACAAAACTCGTAAGTTGTATTATAATATGTTTGTGCAATTCATTTTCAAGTTGTTTATATTTAAAAAAAAAAAACATATTAACTTTGTTTAAGGTGCAGTACACAGAAATATGTCATTCTGATTGACTCATTTGTTGTTTATTTGTTTATAATCGTGGGAGAAATCAAGAGCCTTTGGAAGAAAAATCACTAGTGAGGTCCTGTCTATATACAGTATCAGTTGTTTTTCAGAAAGCAATGAAGTGGAGATTGAACTATTACTGAAAAGTGATTTCACATCAGTGTCTCAAATTGTGCTCAAATTTTTCGAAACAAAAGTCAGAGATGTCGGTATGAATATTTCTCTTCAAATTCATTCAAGATCAAATTATCTGAGCTGCGGTCCACGTTATAATTGGTGTCCTCAATTTTATAGCTCTGAACTCTTACTGGATGACAATTACTGATTCATTGGTGTCTATTTCATTTCATCTCCTGTGGAATTTAAGAAGCATCTGAGACAAAGTTGATACTTAAATGAGACATATGGAAGGGCAACCTCTTATTTGAAGCTCCATGTGTTTTGTAATGTGTCTGGTTTCTGCAGGACTCTTTCCAGACATTAAAGAAGTGGGTGAAGGAGCTGAAGGAACATGGGCCGGAGGATATAGTTGTGGCTATAGCAGGAAATAAAACTGATCTGGGTGATATCAGGTTAATAGAACCCTCTTCCTCTCTCTAAGAATTTATTATTAAGTTTAAGTGTTATTTATTTATTAAGTTTCTTTCAAAAACCTGCAGCCGCTCAGCTTATATTTCATATTTCTTATGTGATCATTTTACTTAAAGTCGCCATGAAATCAAAATTGCACATTAAGAGCAGATAAAATTCACCAAAATGTTAATAACTAATGTTCATAACTTCATAAATAAAACTTAATAACTTGCCATCCAGTCAATTCCTGAAGTTTAAAAACAAGTCCTGCTTTTACATTGTGGAAGTAAGATGGCCTGCGAATGCTGTTTCACTTTAGTTGTGATTTTAAGAGTTTATTTTGAGCTTTTTCAGTTCTGAGTAACTCAGACTCACCACATCTCAATGGCAGCAAACTGCACCTTCAATTATAGTTTTGCTGAGATCGTGGCGCTGTTAATTAAGCTGTTTCTATTTAGAAATTTTTAATCATGCTTAATCACTTTTCCCTTGTAATTTTCCCAACTGTTGGTCTTTGCGTCTGTATAATTATTTGACATTTGCAGGCAGTCCAGTGCTCGTTTACCACAATCCCCTCTGATGTTTGTTGCGGCCCTGTCCTCAGTTGAACACACTCCGCAGGCTAAGCAAACACTCGACAATTTCTGTGAGTGAGCTAATTGTTTACTAATATTCAGTGCTTTTTTTTCTAGGGAAGTTCCAACTAAAGAGGCGAAAGATTTTGCAGAGTCCATTGCAGCCATATTTATGGAAACCAGTGCCAGAAATGCAGTAAACATAGAGGAACTGTTTCAGAAAATCAGTAAGTATCACTAAGACTAGTCAAGTCCCCATGCTACACCTGTAGGAAGATTTAGTCCTTTAGTTAGTAAGATTTTTTTTTTCTTTTTATTTACATAAATTTTTACATTTTTATTTTTTATTTAGCAAGGACACATTAATTTGATCAAACATGACTGTAAAGACATTTATAATGTTACAAAAGACTTCTATTTAAAATAAATGCTGTTCTTTTAGACTTTCTGTTCATTAAAGAATATTGGGGAAAATGTATTAAGAAAAATGTAATAAGAAATATTTGTTGAGCAGCAAATCAACATATTAGAATGATTTCTGAAGGATCGTGACACTGAAGACTGGAGTAATGATGCTGAAAATTCAGCTTTCATCACAGGAATAAATAACATTCTGCAATATATTCAAATAAGAAACAGTTCTTTTAAATTGTAATAATATTTCACAATATTACTGTTTTACTGTATTTTTGATCAAATAAATGTAGCTTCATTGAGCATTAGATAAATATTTCAAAGTCTTACTGACCCCAAACTCTTGCACGATAGTATACATTATTAATAAAGAAATGAAGAAATAATCTTTCCATTAATAGTTTATTATCTAACTGTAAGTGATATTGTAGATAATATATTTAGACCTGTCATATGCGCATGATATGCATTCATATCAGCTGTTTTGTAATGACTTTTCATCTGGTGAATCCAGGGATTTGCACATTATTAAATTTGAGCTGAATTAAAATAATTCCTTTAGTTAAATATTTTATTCTAGTAATCAGTGCTGATGACATTGAGCTAACTTTAACTTGTCATGAGCATTAATCATCATCACCTCTTTATCTACCATTTTATCTAAGGCAGTGACATGAACAGTGTTTTTGAACTGGTCGTGAC